>VYXF01007458.1:432044-669688 GCA_013397295.1 Polioptila caerulea
CCTGAGCGCTTTTTTCGCGTAAGCCGGCAATTAGCCCATCAATGCTGGCGGCTTGATGGGAAAAAAATGAGATGGAGATGGTATGCTGATGAGCTGCTGATGCATAAGGATTGCGTTCTTGTGACAAGAGATTAGATAGCATCCACTGATCTGCACTTGGAGGAAATTATTTTCTTTCCTGTGAAAGCAGAGGTACTCATAAAATATTTAAGTACTTTGAAAGAATGAAGCCTGTTGTAGCACTGCGATGATCATCTTTTCTCCTTTGGAATGCCATTCAAGGCATTGTGGCAGTGTTCGTGGCCCTGGGCTTCCGTCTGTAAAATGATATGTGGGATGGGACAGTTTTTGTAAACTGAACGGAGACATGATTACATATGCTGTGATTTCCTATGATTAATTTCCTCTGAGAATTACTTTATGTCCAGATGCTGAGAAGTCTGTCTTGCTAAACTCTGCTGATATGGAAGCTCCTCACATTAAAATTTTATTTAACAGGAAAACATAAACACGGCAAAGAATCTCCCTTCACTCTTTGATTATCACTTTTTTAAACGCTTTTTCACCTTCATGTAAATTTTCTGTTCTTGTTGGTTTTTTTTTTTTCTTTGTCTGATGGAGGTTAGGAAGGCTGGCTGAATATGGAGAGTAGTGCATCTGGGAATACAAAGAATTTTGTCAAAATCTCAAGAATCTAGGAGTTGTTTGTAATGGATCAGATAAAAATGCTTTCTTTAGTTCTTTGAAGAGAAACCTTCTGATTTATAAGTTGTTACCAAACTTCAGCATGACAGTGCATTGTTTGGGGAGTGGTTTTGACATATGGCTATTTCCCATATCTAATCTGACTTTTGAAAAAAACAATGGATTCTTCCTATATTGAGTTTCATCTGCTGTAATGCACTTGACAGGCAAAATTTCTTAAAAATTCTGGTGCTAACATACAAACTAGAAAAGATACAGGTTATGAAAATGAACTGGAAAAGTCTATATTTGGTTGTAGGTGAGAGCTTGAAAGCTTCCTCACATGCCTGGAATGAAACCCAAGGCATGAGAAGTTGCAGGAATGGATTTTGCAGTACCATTTCCAGTTCTTGGCATTGCAGGGAGAAGGTGGTTAGTGTATATTGATACCATAGTATCTCCTTGATTCTCCTAAAAGGACAGTTTCCATGTCAGCACCGCTTTTCTTAGCTTTGCAGGCAGAATGGAACTGAGATACGACAGATTGTTTTTACTTCAGCTAGAAAGCAAAGAAAAGCTGTGAAATTCTGGTTTTCCTTTAGAAAATTCTGAACTGGGGCATCAGATATGGAATACACACAGACAGGAGGTGTTCTACAAGTAAATTCTTTGTAAAAGAATTTATAAAGATTGTAAAAGGACACAATGGCACTTCCCCCTCTTCGAAGAATATGCCTAATGTAGTAAAAATTGATTCTGTGGTGACCAAGAGACTGCAATTTGAGCAAAAGAAGTTGTTTGTGACTGGGGGATGGAGCTTCAAACCTGCTAGCTGGGAGCTGGGGTTGGATGTGTGTGTCTGCCCTAAGCTGCACATCTTCACTGCGCCAGCTGAGCCTGTGGGGGCCTTTCATTGTTAGGTTTGCAGTGCTCTCACCAAACACCTGCATGTCTTCCCTTCTAGTATTGATCCTTGTGTGTATCCACTCATTTTCAAGGGGCTGCTCTACTGAGAGCAGCTTCCTTCAGTGCTCAGTGCTGATGTTTCCCTGGATCACAGTCCAGCTAGGGCGTTGGATGGGGCAGGTGTCGTGGGGAAAGCAGTATGTGATTAGGTAGCTTAAACTGTAACATAATGCATGCAAATAAGGGTGGGAAAAGAGCTGTTGAAACGACTTCATGTGTGTCTGTTGTACAGTTATACATTTATAAAAATAGTAAAAAATATTAAAATAAATTTCAAATGCCTGGTTCTGTCTTGTAGTTTAGTTTCTCTCACTCTACCACCAAAAAGCTGGGAGGCTGTTGTTATTTTACAGGTGCATTTGTGGGTAGAGTGATCTTTTTAGTTAAAATTGTGTTTGACCTTCAAAAAACCCTTGTATTTTAAATTAGTATGTATCATTTTTTATCATATGTCAAAACCAGCATGTCCTAGAGGTTTCAAATAAAAGCCACAATTATGTTTTAGTAGATTGTTGACATAATTAAATTTCAGATGGGGTGACCTGTGTTTGGGAATGTACATAGTCCTGCTTCTCTGAAATTGAAGTGTGTCCTGCCGGTTCTTAGATCGTGGGGGAGAAGTAAGGGAGTGGGGTGGATGTTAAAGAGGCTGCCTGGTGGTTCTCCTGTCTTAATGACCCTGTGTGGAGTATTCCCAGTTACTCCCTCTCCTCTGGGTTTGGTAGGGCATGGCTGCACTGCTTTGTGGCAGTGACTCTGGTAGTTTACCAAGTACATGAGAAGTTAATTCACTCCACTAACCCAGGAGAACACTATTTCTTTTCTTTTTGTTTTGCTCTTTTTTTTTTCCCTTCCTCCCTTGGATTAGGAAATTGAATTATCTTATTGTGTGGCCAGATGAGTGCCAGAGCAAGAACACAGAACGGGGACAGCAGTGTCAAGCCAAGAAGAGGGGATGCTCATTTTTCCAGTAGCAAAGATACATTTCATCTACTTTACTGTCCTATGTGGCTGTCCCCTGCACCACTGCAAGCTACTGCTCTGCGGTCAGAGAGGAGATGGGTTATGCATTAATCCAAAAAACCCCAAAAATTAAGTTACTAGGTTTGTTCTGTTAGTCTTTATTTGAGGTCCTTGATATGTAAAATGTCCACAGCCACAGACTAAACATTCAGAACCTATCACTGGAAGAACAAAAAGTTTCTCTGGAAAGTAAATGTGAAAAAAAGGTGGACAAGTAGTTCTGTTAAGCATTGTGGCCTTTGTATAGGATTTTTGTTAATCCTTAAGCAGGATTTTTGTTCCAGGCTAATGTTGGTATCTTCTTCTTTATGGAATTTAGGAATGTAAATTTTCAAGTATTTTCATAATTATTTCTCTCCTATTTACTAGTTTTGAAGCGTGTGGGTTTTGTGAATTTTAGGAAAGTGCTAATAGGTAGGGTGAAGAGAAATGGTGGGGTTTTAAATTCAAAACAGAGATTAACACATAGTTTTTATTCCTTTAATAGAATGTGATAAATTTTTCACATGCGAGCCCAGCAAATCTGTCAGCTTTGTTTCTCCTTCTCTTTATCTCCTCTGAGAAACTTTTACTGAAAAAAAAAAGACTTTCCCTTAGCTAGATGTTTTTCAGAACTTTGGCATCATCCACTGTTGGGTCTAGTGGGCTGATTCAGGTCCAACAACTGCAGCCCTCTTACTGTCTTGCTCCTTTGGTTGGTTCTGCTGCTTTTATTGCAAGGTTTGGTGTTCTTGTAATAAGGTATCCTGTTTACTTGTTTCCATTCTTTTGGACGAAAATGTTTTATATTCTGATCTAGTCAGTGAAACTTAAGAGGGTATTGTCCTTGACAAATAGCTGAGTCTTCTGAAGTCTGTGTGGTGCATTTTCCAGATCTCATTTTGTTCTTCATTCCAAATAAAATTCTGGTTCTACTCATTTTGTTTCTTTCCAGGAAGAACTGCAATTATCAAGCTTTTCAGAGACATAATAACAGAAGTGGTGCCACTCGCTGGTATTTCCAAGATGTTTCTTTGTGCATGGGGTATTTAGTTAGTCTTCAGCTGTGGTATATGAAAAAACTTGTAATCAATCCATTAGCAAGTCATTATGGTCTGAAAGTAGTAATAACTCAGTGCATTAAATCAGATGTACTTGCAACTTTTCCCTCAAAATTACATGCCCAAATAATTTTGTTGATGATGTTTCTATTCATTTGCAAATATTTGCCCATCTAAATTTGCATTCTATTCTGCGTTCAAAACCAAAGCCTTTTCAATTTTGTCTTATTTGTCTTCTTAAAGTGGGTTGCACTTCAGAATTAGGAAGAAAAATGCAGGAAGTTAGAGTGTCATGATACCTTTTCAGTTTTCTCATGAACATACTTATTTCCTGCTTACATTAATCCTACCTTCTCTCTACCCTGTGATCTAGCTGACTGTTTAGTCCCGTGGAACTGTCTCATCATTCTCCTTAATTTCATAATTTAATTTACTGAACCAAAAACACTTAAAAGGTAATTTTGAAGTTTTAATTTTTTAATTTTTTTTTACTTTTCCTTTGGAATTTTCCTAAAAATGGCCACGTAGATGGACCTTTGTTCTGACTTATACCCAGTATCTTTTTTCCAAGAATAGGTATAGCCTGGTGCCAAGGGAGAGTTGAAAAAGGTGCAAGCAATATTTCTTGCTTTCTGCTGAGGCATTGCTAGCCTCTCATCTATTTTCTGCCTCAGACTTTAGCGTCAGGTGTAGTTTCTGTTAAGGATTGTTCCTTCCACTTGGTTTTCATTTCTTCAACTGAGTCTTGAAAAGGCAGTTCAATAAAAATGACTTAATTTTTTATTCATGTTCAGCAATATGTCAGCTTAATTAAATAATTAAAATCTTGGTTTTCTACGGGTTTTTTTTATTGCAAAAAAACTGTCCCAGTTTTGTGAGATTGATGATGATCACTCTTCTGGTGATTCATCTCCTCTTTCTTTAAATAGTCATGTTTTCTTTTTATTGTACTTGATTTCCAGAGGGGACAGTCAGGTAAAATGAGGGGGAAACCTTTCTTGTAGAATGACTTTTTGAGGTGATTCACTAGTCCAAGACACAACTTGAATTTCAGCTTTAAGTTCACTGTGACACTGGCTATTACAAATATTTTTATAATTTTAAGCAGAATTAGTCAGGAAGCCTTTGAGGAGCCACTGAGAACCCAGAATATGTTGTTTAGCTTTTGCATTAGCAAAGAGTTTTGAAGAATGATAGCAACTTGTTGACATAAGAACTCTGGAACCTGTACATTTTTTTTGTGTTTTAGATAATATTGCCCTTGGTGGTTGTTTTGTGTTTGTTTTACTATTACAGTTCTTGTTGATAAACATAATAAAAGGTCTTTTTCAAAAACTGTTTTTCTTCTAAATGTTGCTCAATCATCCTGCTCTCATAGTCATTCAAACATCATGCTGATTATTTTATTGGGCCAGATTGGTGATAATTGGGTAGAGCCTTTATTTTGATGAGGGCATTGTAGACTTGAATTTTGAACAGTCTTAGTGAAATTAATTACTTCTAAGTATGCCATAATTCCTGCCTGTTTGTTTAAAGAAGTGTTTTTAGTTTCAACTCTTAGCATTTTGATCACAAATTCTGTGGCATTTTTTAAATTATTCACACCTTAATTCATCAGCTTTTAAATTCACCTCGTGATCTCTTTTTACACAAGCTCCAGTCCTAATGTATTACAAATAGGACTCCTGTGCCTGTTTGTTGCTGGGTGCTCTTCTGAGAGGTGCAGTTGCAACCGCATGCCCACTGTCAGCCCTACAGGTGTGTGTTATGTAGCATATCACAAAGGCATGAACTCCTCAAGGTCTGAAATGAAGACTGGAAGCATGTGGGTGTTTTTCATCTGAAAACAGATTCCTGATGGAGAGATTTGTCTCCATTTTTTTATGGGGAGCTGTAGAGAGGCCTCTGATGAGCATGGTTTGGTTTGGGTTTTTTTTGGTGTCTTTTCTTCTTCTGTGGATAGTACTGTGTGGCTTTGTTCTCTTCAGTTTTTGTCCTACTTGGAGAACAGTAAGAAAGATAATGGCACAGAACTGGAATTATTGAAAAGGAATACTTGGATATAGTTAGTAGGAGTATTATGAAAAAGAATAAATATTTAAAAGAAGAACACTACCCAAAACCAAAATATAACTAGAAAAAAAGAACACCAAGAATGAGCAATGGAAAAATACATTCACACAAAAAAATATCAGGTTGGACTTAAGCTTGGACATAAATTGAGTCAATCACTTGAAGGCCCAGATATGTTGCAAACTTTTTTAAAATTCTTTTTTAAGTTTGACAGTAACAATATTTGAAATAAGGTAGCCATTGCAGAAAATGTTTCATTTCCATAATCATAGTTTGCCACTTCGTGCTGAATCTTTATACCCTGTTTATTTTGTTGCCTCTTTTTCTCATTCTGAATTTTATTTTTGGCTTCCTGGAGCATGGGTTTCTGTCTGCCCCAGGTCTTAGTGCAGTCAGGGGATCTTCAGGTGCTGCAGATTACATCTGTGTATGGCAGGATCTGTTTTTACACAGAAATACAATGACCAATATAGTTCTGTTGCATTATACTCTTTAGCTTGCTGTAGGAATGTTATTGCTTGTCATTAACCAATATTGTCTTTTCTATTTTCCTGAAATAAATACTACTTTCTCCAGTATTTGAAACTTCTACATGACTTGTCTTGCATACTGGATGTGTGTTTTTTCTACCATCCCGTAAACAAACACACCCTGCTTTTCTCCATTTCTGTGGCCTGATTGCATTTGCTTTAGTACACTTTATTGCAACTTCAGCTGTCAGAGTTAAATTTGTGTTAGGTGTAGTTGAAGCTGCAAATAGCAACAGTCACCTTCCCCCTTAGGGCAAACTGGTACTCCAGAGTGTGGTTTGTATGGAACTCTTGGAGGATTGTCATTGCGCGTGGCTTGTTTCAGAATGCTGCCTGGTTACTGGCTTTGGGGAGGTCAGCGTTTGTAACAGAGCCAGGAACTCAGAACAAGCACCTTTCAATACCTGCATGTAGTTGAAGTACTTTAAAGGGCTTTTTAATTCATCATGGCTTGAGTTCCAGTTTGTTAAGAAGTGAGAAATTTTTTTTCTGCTAGAGTTTCTGATGTTGTTTTTGGTCTCAAGTTTTACTTACCTCGTTTATGTACCCCACACAATAACCATTTTCAGTTGATTTGGTTAATATGGCTGGGTATTTACTTGAATGTCTAACAAGATTAATTCCTTTTGATGTTGTCTGGACAGACCATAGCATACAGTAAAGTCTTTTGAAATGTGGCAGTAAAAATAAAGGATAAACCATCAAAATGTGAGAGTGAACCAGGAAGTCATGTGTCCTTCATTGTCTAGTTAAGGCACATGGAGTCCTTTAATTTCATTAAAAATTAATGAAATTTACGAAAATTGATGAATATTATCAAATCTACTGCTATTTTTTAGTATATTTAATGAAATTAATTCAAACAGCGTTGTGGGACAAGACTAGTTTTAAGAAGATGAGGTCCTTGAGTTCTTGGATTTTGTGAGTCTTTCGCTTTGTGCAGTTTCATTCCAAAACCAAGGAAAGCATTAAGCCTTGCTATTTTTATCTGTTGTGGTTTTTGAGGGACAATGCCATTGATCTTCAAAAAAATTTATTCAATAATGTCCATGTATTGTTTTATTTATATAGTTGTTTCCATAGGAATTCTTCCTTTCTATTCAAGATACTTATTCACATTAGGGGTCACTGATCTAAAACAGGTTTAGAAGACTGACTGCATTAGTGCATTGTGAGATGGGAGACTAAAGATTTGATCATTGGGTGTGTTATAAAACATGGTTGAGCAAGTGAAAAAAGAATAAAATTACACACTGAAACATTTTACAAAGTATATAGTTTTAATCTGTAATGGATAAATATGAAAACCTAGTTCATATTTGAAAAGAAATTGTGGTGAAGCACTGGAACAAGTTGCCCAGGGAAGCAGTGGATGTCCCATCCCTGGAGGTGTTCAAGGCCAGGTAGGGCCCGGAGAAACCTGGTCTAGTGGAACGTGCCCCTGCCCATGGCAGGGGAATTGGAACTTGATATCTTTGAGGTCTCTTCCAACCCAAGCCATTCTGTGATTCTATATTAATAGTCCTTACAGTTCCTATAGATTTGTCTAAGTATAAAAAGTCCTGTGGGGTTTGGGGGATTTGGTGTACTTGCCTTGTGTTCTCATAGCAGCCTCAGTGGAGCTTGCTACTGGCTGTCCTGGTCCTGCCCTGTTCTTCCCTTTTCTCCCACCCCTACCGGCACAGCCTCACCCCTTTTGCTTTCATCCTACGCTGGTGTGTAGCTTGTGGGCACCATTCCTTTGTTTACGGGAGTGGAGAAGAGCCCAAGAGTTACTCTGTGGCGAGTTGGCCATTGCAGTAGCCCCGCTCAGCTGCAGGGGCAGCCGCGGCAAAGAGAGGAGTCCTGGCTTTGTGCTGGGACGGGGCGAGCGGGTTGGGATCCTGGCAGTGGAGAAACTGCCTTGAGCCCGTATGGAACTGCAGCTCCTTCACTTCAGCATTTTTATGGGGAGCCTTGAAAGGCCCTTTTGCCTGCCCACTGAATCTTCAGCACTAGGGTTGAAAATAAGTCAATACAGTGATGTTCTGGACATGCAAGCAACTTATGACAGGGTATCTTAATCTGTGTATTAGTGTTGTTAGCATATATTAATTAGATAGTATATATTAATTTTGCATAGTAACTCCTATTCCATGGCAGATGAAGGGAACACAAGGTACTTCACTCAAAGCAGGTTACTTGAGATTTGCTGCAATACAAGTGTGTATGCAGAGGAGCTGCTAATAAGGAAGAGGTGCCACACTATAAATTTCACATCCCATACTGCTCCTATATTTACATCTTTAAATTTAATTAAGCTACCTTCCCCATTTCAGCTAGTGAAACTTAGGCACAGGCTGCCTCCCTCTCATAAATTCTGGATACGTTGGAGTTTTACCAAATATTAAATGCTGTGCAGAATCTGAAAATGTGTTTTCTTTCTCTCTAACCAAACTTGCAAAAATATCTGAAAAGCACTTTGAAGTTGAGGATAAAATTTGAATAAAAATCTGTCTTTGGAGCTCTGTTATTCATAGAGGTTTTTTTTAACTACATAGAATGAAAATACAGATAATAAAGAATAATTGTTTTGTCATGATTATTCAGTGTTCTTTTATTTTTCAGCTGCCTTTCTGTCTGCAAAAGATTGCAAGTTGATAGTTACTGGTATATTCTAGACCAGCTGTTTCCTAACTGCAGAGTTCAACTTCCATGGATGTATTGGTGGACACAGTTGGACAATTATTAATGAAACATCTCCTTAATCCATTATGGTGCTCGTGTGTTTATCTTGCAATGCCATGAGAATGCCCTCATTTTGTTAAAAATGCTTGTGTGCCTGGATGGGTAGCCCTTAACCTGTTCATCTTGGGGACCAAGTGCAGGGGACATTTTTATTTTTTCTCTTCCTCCTTCTAGCTTACAATAGTACGTGGCTTGTGCATTCAAAGCTAAAGGGGAAAAAAACCCACTTCTGAAATTCTGGCAACATCAGGAAAGTGCTTTGCCTTTGATTTGAAGTTAAGCAATCCCATTAAGATAGAGAGAAAAACATGCAGGAGAACAAGTAATGTCTGGTTTCTTAGGGATGTGTCCTGTATCCCAAACTGTACCGAATCTCAACATGCACATAAGCTCACTCTTGTGTGGGGAAAATAACTTGCTCTGTTCCCCACAATGTTCCCTTGGGAAAACAACTTGTTGTGTTCCCCACAATGTTCTGTGGGGAAAATAACTTGAGTGGCAAATGCCCTTCCAAGGCAGTGAGAGCACAAAGGTGAGCACAGGTCAGCCAGCAGGCTGCCAAACCTCTAGCACAGTGTTTCTTGTGGGACAATGGACTTGTTCTATTGAACTTGTTCTGCTCAGCTCTCCATTTTCCTGAAACTTTTAGGAGCTTTGTGACTCTGAAATCTCCAGCTCTCTAAAGCTTGCTGTTGGGAGGAATGATTGGTGGAAACAAAATGTTTGCTTAAGCCTTATTTCCTCAGGTAACTAAAAATAGTTTCAGTAAGAGTTTTAATTGGTAACTGTGTGATAAAAGGAGAACACATTTTAAAAAAACCCTGATGCATAGGAACTTCCACCTGAGCATGAAGAAGAACTTCTACCTCACACTGGAACAGATTGCCTGGAGAAGTTATGGAGTCTCCATCACTGGAGATAGTTAAGAGCTGTCTGGACACAATTCTGTGCCATGGGTTCTAGGATGACCCTGCTTGAGCAGGGAAGTTCACTCAGATGATCCACTCTAAGTCCTTCCAGCCTTACCCATTCCAAGATTCTATGAAACATAAAATAATTGAAAGAATACAGGATGTGAATTGTTCCTGCCTTTAAAAATGGAACTCATAATGATCTGTCTTAATCAACTTCTTATGCTCTTGTCCATATTTAGTTCCATCTTAAAATGTTGTAAAATATTTTTGGTAAACCAGAAGATTATTTCTCTGCTGCAGTAGCATGGTCAGTGTTACTTAACATAGCTTTTAATGCATCTGAGCTTAACTGAGTTTGAAGTCTGATATTTTTGTTGGAGACATAAAATGAGTAACTTCCATAGTAACTGTGGGTAGCTCTTAAAGAAATTAAAATCCAAGCCTTCAAACTTGTTCACTAAAGTGCAAACAAAAAGCATGACTTGATTCCTTTTTGTGGATGGGGTTACAGTACCACTTCCTCTTGTTTGGTTTGGTGCCTGGAGGAGTATGTGTAGTTTGGAGTACTTCCCATTTAGCCTTCTCTTTCACATCTCTTCCTTTCAGTTATTTTTTTTAAAGGCGAAAAAATTATTGAACTTAAAACGGAAAATCTACATAGATTTCCTCCCACAGAATGGCTTGAATTCCAAATTTCTGTCCATTGAAAGACACACTTGCATTCATTTAATTCATTTGTAGTATGATACAAATAAAAGCATTTTCCAGTGGTCTCCAAGTATTCTGAAATTATTCAGATTTTTGTTGTAGCATTCTGCAAAATATATGCTAGTGTACTGAATCAAGTTTAAATCCACAGTCATTGTTAAATCAGCTTATAACGTCCACATGAAAATAGTCTGCTTATTTAGCAGTGAGGACTTCTGATTGTGATTTAGTTGAGGGGTTGTAATCTGCCTGCTCAAACAAGTTCTTGCATAAAAATGTTGCTCTATGTTGCTCCATATGCCCTATATGCACTCTATATGTTAATTTTGAAAGTTTATTTTGATAATTCACTTGTAACTGTTTAATCACATTTAGTAAATAAGAGATAGTAGAAGAAATGGAGGCTTACTGTGCTAGTAGCTGTACTCCTGCTTGTTGGCTGCACACAGGGAAGGAGTGAGAAGGCACCACAAGCAGATGTGGAATAGCTTGTCTGTGGGGAAGCCATTTACTAGGTACTAATTATAGACTGGTTTTAAATCTTTATGGTAAGTAGAGTTGATCATTAAAACCACGGGTATTCTTAGCATTTGTGCAAGTGTCTTACCCTGCTTTCTGTCTTGCTAAATTTCTACTACTGTTGTTTTGACAGCTGTTTTCATATGATCATGATTGAGAAAGTGTTTGTTACATTTGGTACCTTTCAGTTTCATTTCATGGGAAGGAGAGAGATAGGAGGACACAAACATTAAAGAAATGCCATATTCCAAACTGCAAGATTAGGTTTCTTTTGGATTGTTTGGCTTCTGATTAAAGAACCAAACAAACAGGTAAAATGTAAGGCATTTTAAGCCTTGTTCTCCTCAGTTTTTATATGAATCTCCAGGAGGAGACTTCCCATCAGGAAAAGATCTAAAAATCAAATCTAATGTTTTTGTCTGATATTGAAAAATGCTGGAAAAAAAAATCTGATCTCTTTACATCAGAGCTACTGAGCTAATTTTTAAATAATTTTAATTTTAAACTTGACCTGTTGTTAATTATTTCATAGAGTACACATGAAGCTCAACATAATTATGGCACAGAATTATTTTTATGCTTTATGCATGCACACACACTCTGCCTCTCTCCAGACAGTGATGATAGCCGAGAGCAAACATCTCGTGCAACTTTAAGGCAAAAGTTTGAGCTTTTGCTTGCTTTGTAAAATAAGTTCATCCAATTTTTTACTTTTTTTTAAATGTAGGGCTTGTGTTACTGATCTTGGAACAAACAACTCAGAGTATTTCCAAGAAAAATACATCTGTGGTCTTGGCTGTTGAGGGTAATTGTAAAAAGCTCCAAAGCATTCCATAAGGGAGAGGATAGAATGTATCAAATATTTTGTGTGGAGCATGATAAATGTTCTTTGTGTTACAGTGGAGATGTTGCAAAGAATAATAATTGAGTACCTTTTTGAAGTTATGTATCTGTATTGCTATGAATAGATGTTAAGATCAGTAACATTGATATAAAACATTGTCCTCCATCACTTCCACTTTCATGTTCTGTATACTCATGCATTGTGTCAAGAAGTAAAATAGAATTGAAAGGAGAAAGGTAAATATTAGAAATACTTCAATGCATGCTTTTCTTTGGAAAGTAAACCTATCTTCATACCCACAAAATAATTCCTAGTACGAAGGAAGAAAATATTTGCACTGCCTTGAGTGTAATTTCATCTTACTAAGTGTCTTGAGTCACAAGCTAAACCCCATATATTTCACAATTTTGGGGAAAGTGAAATCACCACCCTTGGGAGGTTAAGAGGTCCAGTTTTATTTACAAAATGCTATTTGGTTTTTCAGTAGTGCTCAGGGCTGTGGTCAGTACTTGGCCAATGCAAATAAAACCACCTCATCACACACAGCCTACAAAATCCCTTGAAATGTGCTACGATGGAGGCACTGAGAATAGGAAGTGAAGAGGAGGACTTGGCTGCTTCTTTTGACATTGCATTCTGCCTGAGTGCAATGCCTGATTTGTATTTGTTTGTTTATTTATTTTCCTCTTTGCTTGTCTCGGCAATTACGTAGTGTGATATGGAATAGAAGAAAGGAAGGATTTCTGTAGCTTTCATCACAGGGAGCTTTTTCTCAAAGATGGTTTGGTTATGATTTCTTTGGCTGACTTGCCACAATTGTTTCTAAAGGCTACTTATCAGATGTACTGTTTTATTAGCATACTTGGTATGCTAATCTCTCCAGAGATGACCTCTTTTGACCATGTGAAATAGGGAATTTTTAAAACAATTTCTTTTATGCAATTCCTTAATCTGAATGAGAGTGATAGACAAAAAATGAACACTTGATTGTTTGAATATAAATTAAGCTACTCTTATAAGCAGTTATTAACCTTTATTTTAGCTGTTATTGAAAGCAGCTTTTGAAAAATATTACTGTTCAGTGTGGGGAGGCTGCAGAGAAGAACATTCACAAGAAATATTTTTTTGTTTATGATTTTAAAGCTTAGGAATGCAAAATGAGCTGTTTCTTTAATAAATGCAAAATGTCATTATTGTCTGGTATCAAAGAATAAAACAGGATCATGCTTTTACTTCTTAACAACTTTCAGTGCCCAATAATGGAGTAGGTGTTAATCTTTAGATAGGATAACTTAAAAGGAAAAATTAAATCTTCAGGTCCTTCTCATAACTAAAAGAACAATATATTTATAAAAAGGCTTATGGTTGTTGTGTATGACTGTATTCATGTACAATACCAGTCCTAAGCAAAGTTTTCTTATCAGTCTTTTAATGATTTGCTTGTTCTTAATATTTGCTTGTTTGCAATATTCTCTGTAAAGATAACCCAGTATTTTATTTTTTTGTCAAGCTGGTGTAGGACTTTGTTTCAGTTTGCCATTCTTAATACAATTTGATCTCTTAGCTTCTGCTAAGGATTGTGATGCAATGTTTCTTTTCCCACTTAATAGCTTCACAATGGTTTTTTTGGGGGGTGGGGATAGTGGCTTAGCCACTTCACCTGTCAGTTCCCTCAGGACTTGCATGTCTGTCATCAGATCCAATGGACTTGTGCACCTTCAGGTTCTTTAGGTGGTCTTGACCCTGATCTCCTCCTGTGGATGGTTCTTCATTCTCCCAGTCCCTGCCTTTGCCCTCTGTGTCTTGGGCAGTGTGGCTGGAGCTTTGGCTGGTGAAGAGCAGGGCAAAAAAGTGGTTGAATGCCTCAGCCTTCTCCATATGCCAGGTAACTAGGTCACTCTTTTCCTTCTGGAGAGGGCCCACATTTTCTCTAGTTTTTCTTTTTTCTCAACATATCCAAAGAAACTTTTCTTGTTGCCCTTGGCATCACTGGCCAGATTATTCTTTTAGGGCACTAGCTTTCCTTGCCTGATCTGTGGCTGTTCATACAGTATTTCTGCCAAGCTATTTGTCCTTGCTTCAGTCCTCTGTAGGCTTCTTTTTTGAGTGAGTTTGTGTTTGTCCAGAAACTACTTTTCATCTGTGCAGGCCTCCTGGCAAATCTGCCCAACTTCCTCTCTGTTGGGATGCATCTCTTCTGAACTTGGAAGATGTGATCCTTGAATATTAATGCGCTTTCTTGAACCCTTCTTCTCTTCAGGGCTCTTCCTAGTCTAAGGAAGAGATTGAAGATCCCTGAAGAGGCCAGAGTCTGCTTTCCTGAAGTCCAGGGCAGCGAGCTTTCTGTCCATCCTTCTTGCTGCCCTAAGGCTCTCAACCTTCTCTGTGGAGTCACTGCAGCCATAGCTGTCCTTGAGCTTCATATTCCCCACCAGCCTCTCCTTGTTGGTGAGAACAAGGTCCACCAGCCCCTCTTTGTGGCTGCTCTAGCATTTGCAGAATGAAATTGTGATTGATGTGTTCCAGGGACTTCCTGCACTGCTTATACTCTGCCATGTTATCCCCCTAACACATACTGGGGTGGTTGAAGTCCTCCATGAGGACCTGGACTTGTGGACGTGAGGACACTCCTGTCTGTCCATCGAGTGTCTTATCTGCTCAGTCTTAGAGGTTAAGTGAAGCAGACACCACTATATGACACCTGTTCCTGCCCTCCTTTTAATCCTGATCCATAAGCTCTCAGTCAGCTCCTCATCCATCCCCAGGTGGAGTTCCATGCTGGTTGCTGATATGGAGGGTGATATCCCCTCCTTGCTGCCTTGCCTATCATTCCTAAACACCCTGTATCTTTCCATTCCAACACTCCAGTCATGGAAGCCATCCTACCATGTCTCTCTGATGCCTTCCTGGCCACTGTAGTTCAAAGGCCTCTTCACCAGCTTGGCAAACGTGTGTCCAAAGATACTCTTCCTCTTCTCTGATAGATAAACCCCAGCAGCCCAGGTTTTTTAAAGCAAGCCCCATGGTCTAAGTAGGCAAACCTCTGTGTGTGGCACAGCCATGTAGCCATTTTTTGATTCTCCAGATTCAACTGGCCTTTTCAAACCCTTCCCTTTAACTGGGAAGATTGATGTGAAAACTGCCTGTGTTCCAGAGTGCCTTATCACTGCTCTGTAATCCTTGGTACTCCTCTGGTTGCTCCTGGCTGTATCACTGGTACCCATATAAAATAATAGCAGCAGGTAATTGTCACTGGACTGGATCTTTTTGCATACTATGACACTCAAGTGACTGATAGCCAGCAGGTAAGCCTTATGTTTCATAGATTCCTTTGCAGCATTTGTATATTGATGCTGGGGTAATAGCAATGGGCATGATCTCAGGATTCATTTTTTTTTAGTCATTATTATATAAAAAAACCAGAGTAAAATAAGGTCTTTAAGTCACTCTCCCTCAAAATCAAAACTCCAAAGCAACTTTGACTGCAGCTGCACTGTTGGCAGAAAAAGAAGTCTATTTTTGCTGTTCTGAGAACTCTTCCTGTGTGTCACAGTGGTAAAATAGACATGGATCTAATTCTGACCTGGACCAGAGGGAGAGGATGCTTGTGCTGTCCCAGAGCTGCAGCAATGTTACAGGACAGATTTGCTGCCTGACAGAGGGCAACAGCCTCCTGAGCTGCTTTCTTGTCCTTATTCCATCAGGTGCATGGGGTGACCTGTAGGGCAAGAAGAGTATCTGGGTCCCTTCTGTAGAGCTCTCAAACTCCTTGATTGCAGGAGGAAAATCTCTCTTAATGCTTAGTAATGTTCACAGCTGGAAGGCCTTTTTTTTTTTTTTTTAAATTAAAATATGAGTTAAAAATGCTTCTTCCCTCAAATGCTGCTGAGGGGTCTGAGGCCTATCTGTGCTAGGGCCAGCCTGTTGCACCACTGTAAAGCTGAAGTTGTGGCTGGCTGTCTCTTCCTCCCCACCTCCCCCTTCTCCCTTTATAAAGGCAGTTTCTTGATTTTTTTTTTCTTTTTTAAATTTTTCATCTGTAAGTTATAGCTATTTCTTTTTATTATTAAGCTTAAAAATAGCTTTTAGAAAAATCTTTTTTTTATAATAGTGGATCTAGCAGATGTTCTCTGATTTTTCAGACATAAGATTCAAGGATATTAGCATGTTTTTATTTTGCCTTCTTTCTTCCTCCATCTCTTTGTAGAAGAACATCAACCACAAGACTGAAAGCATGGAGGGCAAAGAAGGTAAAAGAGGATGTATTGCAGAGTAGTGATTAAGAAGGTTTCTTTGCTCTCAGTATTTCTTCTGTACTGTAAAATTTTGTCATGGCTACATCTTTCAGCCATGACATTTCTAGTCTTTTTCACTAGAAATGACATCTTTTAGACAGAGTGAAATGCTTCAGTGTGATTTTTTAATCTGGTTTTCAAGAAATTGTGGCCAAATTCAGGTATTTGAGCTGAAGTGGAACAGGAATACATCAGAAGCAGAATACCCAAGGGTATAATTCCAAGTCCTGCCAGTTACATCCTAGTAATTTTAGGAGAGAAGCCAGCAGACCAAGAAGGACTGAGATTTTTATGAGATGTTTTGGTTTAGTGATAAGGGCAGTTATCCTAATCACACTCCTGTTCCCCATTTGAGCAAGGGAGTAAAATTGAATGGATAATTCCCTTTTCTTTCACTTGAGTTACCTGTTTTCTTCTACTTTACCTGTTGGTATGCTTGCCATCCAGTTCTACTCTTGTCTGGAAATTAAATAAAATTTTAATGAACTTTAATATCGATATTTCTTTTTATCAGTGAGAATGGCAACAGTTTCATGTTCAGGGCTGTATGCAGCATTTGAAGATTTCTAGAGAGATGTGTTCTGGTGAATTTTCCAGTCAGTGAAATATTTGAAAATAATAATACTAGTTTGGTCAGTTGCTGAAAATCTAGGAATTTTGGTCATTTTTCCTAAGTATGTGAGTTCATCTCCTCATTTTGATGAAGAATTTCAATGGGTTTAAGCATTAATTACCTTATTTCTGCTTCCTTTGCCTTTTACTTTAACAACCTTTTAAAGGAATTAACCTTTACGGCCAACACTTGTGAGGTACACTTGAGTGTACAAAAGGTCCATAAATACTTTAAAAGTATTTTTATTATCATTTGCCTAAAGCATTTAAATTTAGATGGGTATTTATTTATTTAAGGGTCTTGAGGAGCAGCATTACACACTACTGTGGCATGACACACGACTTCTGTAGATTGAATTCCAGCTCTCGACGGAAGGTTCTTCAGTCCTGCAACTTTCCTATTTTTTTTTTGGTGTGGGTTTGCTGTTTTTTAAAATTTTTTTCCTGCACAAGATACCCTCATTGTTAACAAAACCCCTTGGTGTACTAGCCCTAGGAATTGGTGAGAATAACTTCAGTCAGGAGGTTGTTGTCTGTGCAGCCCTCTGTCTCCCTTTCTGGGATGACAGCAATGTGAGCAGTGAAAGCTGCAGAGAATTACGAAAGCACCAAGGATAGTTTCATGAGTTTCATGACCAAACATTTAGAAGCCATCCCAGAGCATGGCTTACTTTCTTGCTTTTATAGTCCCTATGATGACAGATGAGCCCATCCCTTTAGTTTGTAAAAGTGGCCCTAATTTTCTAGCCACTGTGTGTGTGGCTTTAAGCTTACTTTGCTAAAGCATTAGGTGTTCAGAGAGGTAACAGAAATAAATGAGGCCATCTGAATACCAGTATATTGTGTCAAAATAGGTACTTGAAAATGAAATGCTGATGGATTTGGAACTTAAATATTCAAGCCTAAGATATTTCAGTGTTAAAAAATGCTCTCTACAGTTCCCCATTTACATGAAACCCTCTCTACAACTACTTGTGTAGGTTTTACTGTAAGTGTTAATGAATTTCTCATGTGGTGGTGTTGAGCATGGCAGATGAAGTCAGGAGGAAGTTAATAATTCAGGAAAGGTTTTTAGTGATGTGCAGTAAATAAGGCACAGGCTAATCAAATGATGAGGAGAGGAAAAAGAACACTGATTAACTGACTGTTAAGCTCTTTGTTTTAACCTGAGTACGGTAGAGTCCTGATTAAAATATGTGGTGATGTATTTAAAGGTTGTTTCCTAATGCACATATGTAAGTAGGTTAATTATGATAGCTCATGGAACAATTCGTGTGTTACACTACCCCATTTCAGAGGGTTTTACAGAGTCGACAGTATTACTGTGCTGTTTGCCACTTACAACTTCCTAGGTTTAAATCAATTATCTTTATAGATTACTTTTTAATATCAATTCTATGAATACAGTAATCTTCTCAGGGTTGGAGTTACCTTCAGTTTGATCTTTTGTTTCTTTGGCATAGTTTTCTCCATTTCAGTCACAATTAGAACTACTGGCACTGTTTTTTATTACATTGATAATCAATAAAGGAGTCATGCAGGGCAGTTCTCCCAGTGGGTGTTGTTTGCTGACAGCATTTCTTTGTGATCTGGTTGCCAGCTTCAACTTCAGGTCTTCTCCAGTCATTCCTGGCTCCGTCACTGCTCTCATGCCTGATTTCTCCAAAGGTATGGCTCACTTCTGATCTTTAGCTTTTTTGAGTCCTGATTCCAGAATCTGTCTAGGTCTGATTCAAGTGTCTTGTCCTTGTGTGGTGTTCTCTCCTATGTCTTCTACCACCCATTTTTTTTCCAACATAGGATGAGTTGAAAGTACAAGCAAAAAGATGCCTTATTTTTGGTTCTAACTGGCACTATACTACTAATACAGCATGCTCCACAAATGTATTTAATTACCCCTGTGTAGACAGATCTGTTGAGAGAATTGATCTCTGTCCTTGTTGAATGAATATACACAAGGAAGGTTTTCAAAAGCCTCTTGCTTGTCTTCGTCCATTTGGATGGATTTGCACAAGAGCAATAATGTACAAGGTACAAACTGATACTCAGGCCTCCTGCCATATTTCAGTACCAATTTGCATACATGAGATACAGTTAATATTTTTTTTAAAGGTAATGACATAGAATACTCTGCTCTAACCTTGCTTTAGAAATATTTCAGTCATTTTTTCAGAAATTTCCCCAATTTTACCAGGCAATTTTATGAGAAGGGAAACTTAATTTTAGCAAATACTTTAGCAGCTGGAAACAGGAACTTATAAGGGCAAATAATGGGCAACAAAGGGCCTCTGGCTTTGTCTCAGCTTGGTGCAGGGCTTTCTTAAATGTTGTTTTAAAATATTCATAAGTAGAATTTTTGAACAGCAATAGTATAATTGTATACCGTTAAATGACACTATTTCCAGTCTTAATGTGTAGGACTAGAGTGCTTAAAAGTTAGAATTTCAGACATCTATTAGGTTTCATTTTATATTTAAACATAGCTTTTTGTTTCTCTGAAGGGTTGTTGTCTCACTGTTCACTAACTTTAGTTGGAGCTGTTTTCAGTTACAGGCGAGTACAAAAATGTAGACTGTAAAATACTCAAATTTGAAATGATTAAGGATTTTTATTTGCAATAACATGACTGTATCAAAACTAATCTTGGCAGTGTCTCTGTAGACATTTGAGGTTGGTTACACCCATCTTTTGGCTGCATAATACAGGATCTTAGTAGTGAAGTATATTTACAGGGATGAGGCAGCCAATTTCCCTGTTGCTGCATCAACTGTTTCAAATGACTTATTACCCACATGCTCATTCCAACATGCTGGTTACTGCCTTTTGAAAGTTGCAGTCTTTAACCATAAAATGCTGTTTCCACTGCAGACAATGAAATATTTTGCAGCTGCTGTGGATGTTTCAGCCACTGGCTTGCAAGTATCTGGAATGAAGCTTTGAATGATCAAGTCTTGATGAAATGTTTGCTAGTACTACAACACAATACTGCCATTTTTGGAAATACTAATAAAACCTAATGCTTCAATAAAGCATTTAAAATTCTTTTTTTCTGGGGTAGAAATACTTTTGGTTAATACTTCATCTGAAAAGTGTAGTCTGTACTAGAGTAAGATAAGTCCATCTGGGACAATATCCTGTCATGCATAAAGAAAGGCTAGAGAGGTTTTTGGGCAGGACAGTGAACCCTCACTAGAGCATCCTCCCAGCCCCTCAAAATGCACAGTGCGTGCACTTCCTTAGCTGTGAGTGGCATCAGTGCATGTAACAGGATTGATAATAGGCATTCATGAAAATAAAAATTGCTTTTTGAACCCTGTGTAACCTTTTAGTATCCATAACACTTCATTGCAAGAATTATCATGGCCTAGATTCACACTCTGTAAAGAGCCACTTCTTGTGATGATTTTGCACATGCCATACAGTAACTTAATTTGGTACCTCCTAGGCAGTGAAGCATCTTTCACCCTTGTATTGTTCAGAACACTACAGCCAGAGTACTTGAGGCAGCAGTGTATTCAGAACATTGCAAGCTTGCATGAGGTGCTTGGGATGCAATGTAATTGTCCACATACTGTCTGTATGACTAATAAGTGTGCAGTTCCATATCCAATTTTTAATGCACTACTTTTGTTCTGATATTAAGCAACTGTTGCTACTGGATCCTGTTTTCAGCCAGTTTTGCTCTGCAGATTCCAGCATAGCTCTGATCAAAGGCATTGGTTTATTCTAAAGAATACTTTAAAATAAAATATGTATCTAGGTTGATGGTTTCCTGCAGTTGAGACAGCAACTGTTTCAAAAGAACAACATTATTAAGTTCGATAGAACTGATGATAGACTTTTAACTAAAATGTGCTGCCAAGCTGTGTGGCAGTGATTGCTTTGTATAATGTATTTTAAAAAATTATTTCAGATAGCTTAATTTAATCTGTTTGTTGTCAGGCTTTATCATTTATAGGAAGTTCGGAGTGCTGTTTGTTTTTTTTTCCCTAGCTCCAGTTGCTGACCTACTTGTCTGTTTTATAAACAAAAATAGTTTTCCTCTTTTACAGTCAGTCTACCTGTGTAAACTACAACATAGCTTCTACTAAGAAATTTTTCCAGTTTTCAAATTTTTTCTGTATCATCTTGGACATTTTCATATGAATTTCCAATTAGAGCAGGAAGGCAAATTGGTGCAAATGTAATTATGATAAACAGATGGGATATTTTAAAAGGTAGTAAAATATAAACAGAATGAGGAGCTTTGATATTGAACAGCATGCTTGCTGTCAAACATCCAGTTAATTTCCTTGGTAAAAGCTGGACTGTAGGCTGGCTGTTTGTGATACTTCCTTTTCCTCTCTTAAAGGGAACTGAAAAATGTCATTTGATTGACCCAGTTTATCTTGTCATTTTAAACTAGATTGAATTGAAAATACAAATATTAATTTCCTTCAAAGGTACTGAATAATCCATTTTAATTATTAAAACACAGATTTAGTAACTACATCACTTTAAATTTTACTTCAGCAAGTTCTTATTGTAGATGTAATTTTTAATCTCTCTAGTTTCTAAGAATGAAATATGTTAGAGATGCTGTTTTACTTCTGTTGAGTCAGCTAACATTAAGTGCACATAATTTCACTTGAATGCGTTGTGATACATGTGGAAAGATAATTCTTTTCTAAGTATTACTATAGAATACTGTTGCAATTCATGTTTACTTTTTTATTCAGTAGGTATTTAGCACGTTAAGTCATTCTAAATTCTTCCATGCGAATTGTATTACTTCTTTTAAACTAAATTGACAGCTCTGCTGGTACATTTTACCACCTGACATGGGATGCTTTTGACAGACTGTTTTGTAAAAATCTCCTTTGTCATGTCACATGCAGTTTTGACTTAAACTTAGTTACCTTTACATGTTTTAGTAGTTTGTGGTGTCTCCCTGATTGTAGTTTGTCTGATGGCACAGTGCCATCATTTTATTCAGTGTCATTTTATTCACATTCTCATTTTATTCAGTGTTTCCATGTTAGCCCTCACTGAATTCTGGGTATTATTCAGGAGTATGCTCAAGTCCACTACAGACTTATGTCTACTTACAGTACCTTTGCTAACCTTGCAGAAATTCACTAATTGACACATAAGTACAAGAAAAGAGAAATGCCAGCTATTTGGTACTGAGAGAAGAGCTGACTGGTTGCTTTTGATTTTTTTTAGCTTCTCTTTTAATGAATGCAGTGTGGTTATGAATGAATGAAATAATTGCTTTGCCTTGCATTTTCTTTTAAGAGAGATTTGGAATACTCCTAAAGCTTTTTTCAACTGTTAGCCATTGAATTACTCTGAAAAGAAATTTATTCATATTTTTGTCCAGTTTCAAGTAAATCATATTATGTGAAGAAGTTTTCTGTAAAATATTTTATCCAGTTTTATGACATTTTGAATAGCTATAGGTTTTTTCTTCTGTTTTATGGAATACATTGGACCTTTTATTGATTAATAAAGGTAAAGTTTTGTAGGAATATTTCTTTTGGATTTAATACTTACAGATAACTTCTGATTTTTTAATTTTGCTCTGCTTTGTTTGAAATACTAATTGCACACTGTTAAATTTCAGACATGCATGTTTTATTGGGAAAAAATGAGATTTAATGAGAAGCCAAAGTTCCATTAGTTTAAAACTCCTTTGATTTGGTGCTGTATAGAGGGCTTGAGCTTAAAATCAGACGAGGTAGTTCTTTTTCATAGGAGAATGTGATGACACGTGTGCAAGTTACTTGCTGTATTTTGTGAATGTTTGCTCCACTGTTTATTGGTTGGGATAGCGAAGCATTATTGTAGCAATTATCTTGATAATAAGCGGTCAAATGCTAAAAGCTATCTGACAACTTGACATACAACTTTGGCATTAGCTAGCTGCTTGTTCCTTTTGCAGGAGGTTACCAATTAAATCTGTCTAGTTGCATGAAGCAGGGCCTGAGAGTATGTAAATCTGAAGCCTTTCGCTTCCTGTGATTGCTGGATTCAGTACATGCTATTGAGAGTGCTGTATTTTCAGAGGCTTTTTGTATTCTGCTCACAGTGTTTGCTGAACAGAAACTGTAGCTAAAAATAACTAAAATGAATTTCTCTGTCTCTCTTTCTTTCTCACTGCAGGATGACGTAGCTTTGCCAAGGATTTATCAGCTAAGCAGAAAATGAGCTTAACATCCTGGTTTTTGGTGAGCAGTGGAGGCACCCGACATAGGCTGCCACGAGAAATGATCTTTGTTGGAAGAGATGACTGTGAGCTGATGTTACAGGTAATTGCTTCAGCCTTCCATGTGCAACTGCTCAAATCGTGAACTTAATGCAGCAGCTTCATGCATTCATTTTGAAAAAGAAATTCCCCAGATGTTGGGGGAGCAATTGTACTGAAGAATCTTTTGTGTCCTTAGGAAAAAAAATAATTTAAATGTATTGCCATCAATCATGCAGTTACTGCTTAAGTACAGAGAATCACATTTTCTTCATATGAGTCAAATGCAGAATGCAAAGATAGAAGATGAAATAAATTTTGCAATATGACCAGTAAAGTATTCCATAAAATGTGATAATGTTAAGAGAGCTGGATGCTTTTGAAAGGAGTCTTCTTTTTTTGGTAGCTTGTAATCTAATTTAATCTAACAGTCACATGATTTGATGTAACTCTGTCCCCATGCCCTGATTGTGTTGTACAAAGGAAAATAAAATCAGCAGAGAAGAGTATTTCTCTAAGGAAGTTGAATGACTCAGTTTCAATAGAATTGAAAATATGCAAGGCAAAATAGCTTGATCCTTCAGTAACTTCCTCAGCTTTGAGGATCACTCTGTGGCACTCTTGGATGTGTGTCGGCCTGTCACATGCACTTAGCCCTGTCAAAGCTGTAGTTCTCTGAGTTGCCTTTTTCTACATTTTTTTTTTTTAATTACTAATGGTAGTATTTTGGGAGTTTCGTCTTAAACTTTTGTTGTTTACTGTAGAACTCTTAAGAATATTGAACTTCAAAACTAATATTCTCAACCCTTCCTACCATTCAATAAAATATTTTGGTTTGGAGTTTTTGTTCCCATAAGTTGTGTATGCAGCCGTTATTGGCCAAATTAGAATCTTACTTGCAATTGAAGTGCTTAGAGATGTAATCCTACGTTTGTGACTCAGAATGTAGTATCTCTAGTAAACTGCATTTTGGTTCTCAGCCTCAGATGGCATTCAGATGTTTATTGGTGATGTTAGAAAGCAGTTGAAAATACTCCTAATTTCTCTTTAACAATAGATAGGATAATGTCTTGGTAATTCATGTGGGAAGTATTTAAAAAACCCAAACAAACAACAAGCACACAGATAAACCCACCAACATCTGAAACAACAATAAACAAAAGCAACCAAAAAGCCCCACCCCACTCGTTCCTGCCCAGTAGGTTATAATCCAAAAATGCTTCTATTTTACTAGTAACTTGATTTAGAGGACTGTTGTCTGTAAATAAGGGAGTGTCTCCTTTCTTCTCTGCTGCGCCATCCATAGTACATCAGTCCTTAGAGTGAAGCATTTATTCTTTTGTGTTACAGAACTTCACTTTCAAAGGTAGCTGCCTCTTTCATTAATACTGTAAATAGATTTGAGTTGTTTACCAACATTATTTGTTATATATATATTTCAGAGTTGGTGAAAAAAATTGAGGGGCCTGGTGATTTTCAAGAATAGTCTTTTTAGACTGCTGCTATGTTAGGTCTACATGCTGGCATGACTGTAACCCCACATAGTGCTGCAGGGGGAGGAACCCACCAAAGGAGAGCTAATAATGTGTTCTTGTTCTGTATGTGTAGCTCTTTGTGCAAAACCTTCCTTTCCACTCTTGACAACTTGGTTGTTCCCTTGCTGCAAAGCATGTGGACAATGTATGATGAAGAAAACAGAATTTAATGCTTTTATTCATAATTGCTTGACAGAAAACATGTTACAAAGGCCATAATGAAAGGAATTTCAACTCTGTTTCATGCTTGATAGACCTCAGATCTCTACCTAACACTGTTGTTCTAAGAGGTTTTGTTTGCATCTGGGAATACAGATTTGCCATTTTTTATGTTCAAACATAATGTGAAGTCTTCCTGTTTAGCTAGCTGCTCCATTGCATCAGCCTGCTTGTGGATAAATATTACATTTTCTCCTTCTTTCTTCTTGTTCTTTAAGGTTAAAAATCTTTTTGAATGTTGATGAAGAAATCATCTCCAAGAAAAAAAAAAACAACATTATTCACAATATCAGAATTATTTGCAAAGAATGCATTTAGTTTCTGTATTCTGAGTATTTTCTTAGTATTCTGGATTGAATTGAAGAGCATCTATCTAAAATATCAGTTAGATTTTTTTTTAACTGAGGGTGGAGTTTTCTTCTTTATATTCATATGGCTCTTACAGCAGTTATTCTGTGATTCTTATTTTTGCAGGCATATATAAATCTTTGTACTGGATCTGCCTGGTTGGTGGGGCTTTTTTAATAGAAGCCATTTTTGGTACTATGTTTTGGATTTGTGACCAAAACACTGTTGATAACACACCACTCTTTTGGCTGTTGCTGAACAGTGTGTGTGCAGTTTCAAGGCATTCTCTCTCACTCTGCTCCTCCTACACACACTTGACTTGGGGGTGCAGAAAAAGTGGAGAGGGAACACACCCAGGACAGCTGATTCAAGCTGGCCAAAGGGACATTCTGTGACAAATAATGCATTGTGCTTGGCAATGAAAACTGAGGGAGGGGCTTTGGGGAAGATACAAGCTGCTCAAAGACTGTCTGAGCACTGGGCTGCTTGTGGGAGGTGGGAAGTGATTGCCTTCTCATCACTTGATTTGTTTTACTTCTTCTTCCTTCTTCCTCTTTGCTGCTGAAACTTGACCCATGAGTTCTTTCCTTTTGCTCTTCCTGTTCTATCCCACATCCCGCTGGGGCAGTGCAGCTGAGTGAGCAGCTATGTGGTGTTTAGCTGCCAGCCAGGGCACTGCAGTCTTACGAGGAGGAATTTTAAAAGCCCTTAAGTTTGAATGGAAGGCTGCAATAACAAAGCCAAAGGAAAAAAGGCATTCAAAAGACTTGCATAGTCTTTGCACCTGTAAAGATCAGCTGAAATAAATAAAAAGTCCAATTATGTGCAAGTAATCTGAGCCTGAGAACTGTGGTGTTCTGCAGAATTTCAAGTGCTTCTGTAAAAGTCACAGACTTGAGTAATCATTCTTAGCATTTCAGATGATGTGACACAACACCATGAAGCTTTGAGGATCTTTTCATGTCCTTTCTGTTTTAACTTATTTTTAATAGGATGTAGCACATAAAGGTAATTAAATAAATCATTAGTAATACAGTATGTATTTGACTAACAACGTTGAGAGAAGTTCAAAATTTTTTTCAATGGCTTAGGTAAAAATAGGGTAATTCTTGGTGCAGTGGTTCCACTTGAGTGTGGAAAAATGTAATCTGTGCTTGATATTGTAGGCTCAGCAGAACACTCACATCAATGAATTTCATTGTATTGAGATTGTTTTCACTTGAAAGGTCACTAAGTTTGTAGAAAATGAACCGTGTTGCTATGTCTTCATCTGCCATTAAAAGCACTTATCTGATGTAGTATATTAGTGCAGCTTGTATTGGCAGGGGACTTGTTCATTTGTCTGTCTCTTCCTTATTCTCCACTTTGATATCCCGCCCCCTCCCATTATACCCCTCAAAAACGCAGAGCAAAAGAAAAGGTCTAAAAATAAAATAGTAAGTATAAGCAGAAGAACACTGATCTCACTTCTTTGAGGAGAAAGTCATAAGATTAAATGGAAAGGAAGAATGAGAAAATAAATTGAAAATAAGGAAAATAATAGTAGCAAGTCTCCAGAAATGGAGAAGGAGTCAGGTGGTAACTATGGGATTACAACAGTAGAAAACATTTCCTTAGGAGTGCTAATTGTGTGTACTGATGCCTTGAACTGGCCAGTGCACTTGGTAAGGCAGGACTGCTAGAACTGACAGACCACAACCACTGGTACACAGAAGTCATGGAAATCTGAGACAGAAATGTACCATTCTCTGTGCAATACAGTCCTGAAAAGGGAGTTGAGTAGCAAGGATAGAAGATGCAAACCTGAAATTAGGAAGTATGCTGGTGGAAGGGATTTGCTGCTATGCAGGCATGTTGTGACAGTGCACTAGCAGAATTACTGGTAAACATAAGATGGAGTGTGAGCTGATAGAGAAGATGAGCTGTGGTCTCCATTCTCTTGGGAACTCCTGAAGATGTCTGGGTGCTGGCCATATGCATGCATGAAGGAGTCACATCCAGCCCCACCTGCCTTGCTTGCCATCAGCACCCCAGGCTGCAAACACTTGGCCAGGAGGGAGTGCTGAAAGGGGGACTTGGCTGTTAGGGAGCTGCTGTTCTTGGATGAAATATAGCAAGGATTGTTCCTCATCTGTGTGGTGATGTTTGGATATGAAATAAAGAATTCATGAAATAAATAAATAAATGGATACTGCAGTGCTTAAGGAAGGACTGAGAAAGCCAGGACTGATGGTAGTAACAACTCAGGAACTGCTCAGACATTTAGTGAAGAGGCTATAGCTAATTGGTTCAGGAAGTTGAGATCAAGGAGAAACACTTTGAATGCTTGTATACTATGGTAATTATCCCAGATGTGTGACAGGAAATGGTGTGTTTGAGAGAGAACAGCAACACCCCAGAATCAAAGTCATGATTTGAAAGATGCATGTAATTAAGGGGGGAGAGAAAGAGTGAGAGAGTAAGAAATAAAGTGCAATTGATGATATTTAAACATCAATGATACTAGAGTGGACTGGAAAAAAAATAAAACCTTTGGATATTTCCTCATCTGACTTATCATATTTAGGGAAACATTAAGAAAATAATTATTTTGAATTAATTTTAGGATTCTGCTATGGGTACCTGGAACTGAGTTGGAGATTGCCTTTTTCATATGTGGGACTATCTTTTTATATAATTTGAATAAATGTGCTATGTAGAAAGAAAATAATCACACTGCTTTAAATAGCCATAACCACTTCATGTGGTTTTCAAATACCTTATTTTATTTTCTTTAATGTATTTTAGTCACGGAGCGTGGACAAACAACACGCTGTACTCAACTATGATGCCTCTACAGATGAACACTTGGTGAAGGATTTGGGCAGCTTGAATGGGGTAAGTTAATATGGATAGCTCCCCACAGTGTTCTGTATCTTTGTTTTGGGATTTCTTTGAGCCATTTTTAATTGTACATTAATACTTCTTTAATGCAAGACTGGAAATGGGGGAACATTCAGAAGGAAAGTGTGGTCTTTGCAGGGTTTTTCCACTGCATGTTTTTTAAAGTGCTGCAGTTAATTCCAGTAATAAGAGGGCTTTGGCAGTAGAAAAAAGAACAATAAAAAGGAGTATGTTATGTATTTCAGAATTGTAAAAAAAAATAGAATTTTGAATATAATGTCTAAAAACCCAACATATTTCAATCTCTAAAATGTACAATTATGATATGGATTTTATTTCACATGCTATTCCTTTTTCTTCTGTTATAATAGAGAAAAGAATGTTACATTGTACTTCATATGTGGAAAAAAATAATTATGCAATAATCATGTTGTATTAAAATCTATTTAACTAATACTGTATTTGCATTTTTCAGAATATTTTTTATTAAAATCTCTATGAATAATTTGTGTCAAGTAATTGCAAACTAATACAGGAAAAATCCAAAGTTATGGGAAAAGTAAAGTTTCATATGACATTTTGAGTTCTAAGGCTTTTCTAGGAATTGCATATTTAGAAGTCTAGCTAAGCATCACGTTTTATAAAAGTTGTTGATATTATAGCAAATTATTAAAAACATAGTAACATGTCATAATTTTATAGCCCTTTAGATACTTCTTTATGGACTGTGTATTTGCAGTAGTTATGGTTGTTATTTTATAACTTTAAATGTTCAGCTCTGTTGTGAATATGTACAGAATAAAATCATGAGTTCGTCTGTGACTGCTTATTTGAATAATACTTAGAAAGCTACTGATAGTGATAGTTTTGTCAAGTGCTTAAATAAATAGAAGATGAAGAAGAACTCTCAAGTTTACTGCCTTTTGATCTTGAAGTGCATTTTGAAATAAAACTCGGTCACTGTCTGTATTAGCTTTTTTGTATTTTAAGGTAACTAACTCAGCCTTCCAAAGAGTCAGTGTCTCAACTCCATGTGAAACCCCTGAAGGGCTATATCCTTTGAACAGTTGTAGACATACAAGGATTTTGGTCCTTAAATATTTAATATACCTCTGTATTTTCAAAGTCAGTGTGCTGTTTCAAGACACTGATGAAAAATAAGTTCAGCATAATTTTTTTGCTGAGAGATTTGATTTTATGCCCTAGTTCTGTAACTCCTGTAGTCAGTAGGCATACCTGCAGATTTTCATTGCCTTGTCACAAAACTGGAATTTAATAGAAATATTTGTTTAAAGGCCTCCATTCAACTCTTTTTTTGCCTCTCATAAAGAGCTTTCAGTGATTTGCTTCACTTGATCGAATTCATTCTCAAGTTTGAGGTGAAGCTTCAGTTGTTTTAGAGCTGTTTACTCAGAGACATCAAAGGAACTCTTTCTTCCCACCTTTATGGGACAAGGAATATTAAGCCTCAGGAGTTCAGTCCTTGCTCTTTGTCTTCACAGTGTTTTCCTTACTATCAGTTTCCCATTGTGCTTTTCTTTCATATCTCTGCTTACCTGGTTTCAGGTTAGTGGAGAAAACACATTATTTTTTAACACCATACTTAATTGTGTGGCAGAACAATGCTTCAGTACCATATGGTGATCTAGGTAATCATTCTTCTAGTCTAGCTGCTGTTTCTACTGAGAACACCACTTCCTTAGCAGCCAAGTGCCTCTTCTAGTGCTTCAGCAGCTTCTATCCTTCCTTATTTTGCATACTTCACCAAAAGATTTGTTTTGCATCTCTCCAGTTGGTCCTATCTCTTTTGAGAACAGATACATACTTTTCTTAGTGTAAAGGCCTACTCCATTCCTGTGCACTTTAACCACTCAAGATAGTTCAGAGTTGAAGGTGAAGTGGGTGATACCAGTGTTTTGGTTTTGGGTGTTATGAGTGTTACAATTTCGCAAGCTGAACTGTGATTGCACCTGATGCCCTAATACCTGAATATTCTTATATGTATGGTTGATCCACACTCAGGTCAGTGAAAAGGTTACAATCGTCTTTTCTGGACTTCTAAACCAGAAGACTTTATCCTGGACATCTAGATTTGGAAAAAAAAAAAAAGCAGAAGTAAATTTTAATCAGTTTTACACAAAGTAAAATTTTATTTCTGATAATCTGTTGTGACTCATTCTGGACAGTCCTGTTTTTCTTTTGTTTTCCATACAAAGAGGATGAAGGAATTTCTCTGTTCTGAAGTAAACGTGTGCAGTGGCTTATATGTAATTATTATTTCCCTGGTATCAGTAGAATTCAATCTCCTTTGACTTGTGAACTCAAAAACATACCAGAAGAAGTATTAAAAATCCATGGCCCTGTTTCTTCCCAGAAATATTTACAGAGTACCATAGTCCTTTCACACTGATGTTTCAGGACTGGATTGTGAAAAGCTTAGCAAACTTTTAAAGCCAGTTGACTCTCACAATTTGAAGAATAAACTTTAGAAATCATGTGAATGGAATGATTTAAAGGATTCCTTATTTACACAGTAACTAGCTTTTTCAAGCTAGCTTTGTCTGGCATCCCAAGGCATGGGATGAGATTTTAAAGCTCCTGTGGCAGAGTAACCAAGCCTTGGTTGTTGTTTGCAGTCACTTCAGTCGTGAGCATGAGGCTGTCAGTAGACTGCACACACAGCCTTTGGAGCTCTCTGCATTGGGGATGCTGTGCATGCACATGGATTTAGAACTCTGACCTGGGAGGGAAAATGCATACGTTCATATATACATACGTGTCTGCAAGGTGGCCTAAATTCCATTGCTTCACTAAAATTCAGAGTGCCTTGAGGATAGCCTTCACAGAGGTTTTTGCCCTGGGCTCCCAAAAAGTTAAAGTAAAATGAACATGCCTGAAACATTACTGAAGGTTTCATGCTTACAAACCAGTAAATAGTTGTACCTTTTATTCTTATTTCCCATGGAAGATACTTTCTATTAAGTAGGTAAACAATTTTTAAATATTGAAAAAGACATTCTTTTCCTTTAGAAAAAGAAAATTAGATGGAAGATCCCCTTACTGCTTTGGGGAAGGAGATTGGTTCTCTCTAACCACAGTTCATTTAATACTAGACTCAACCATTCAAATATTCAGATTTTTGGCTTATTTAATTATTCAAGTTTTTCCGACTTCAGAGTGCTTATAAAATGGCATATTTCAACTGTTTCTTTCTTTAGAAACACGTACATGTTGTAGAAATTTTAAGTTAGAAGTAGGATGATCCTGTAGGGTTGCAATATACTGAATTTTTACCACTAATTTTTGGTGTTACTCAGATGCACTAACTTGGTCCATATTTTCCTTTGATAATGATTAGAAATACGCTGCCTCAGAACTTTCATACCTAATGCTAAACGCTGTACAAATATGATGATAAATCAATTTTGGCAGTTAATTGGGATTGAAAAAGCAGATTACAAGAAAAATATTAAGTGGAGGTGCTAATTTAAGGGAACATTAATCAACACTTCAATGAATATTGCTAACAAGATTAAATGTGCAAGGAATTTTTCAAGGCCAGTGTGCAACTTGGTTATCAACTGATGTTTAACCTTCCTTTTGACATAGTTTGTTAAACAGCTGGAAATTTGAGCTTATAGTTTCTTTGTGAATCACCAGTAGAAAATTTTTGGTGCTGAAGACTTTCTTATAAAATTATTAAATTATTTATTTTATTGTTTTGGAATGTAATGATATTTCTTTCTGTCCTCATTTGTTTCTGCAGACATTTGTGAATGATGTGAGGATTCCAGAGCAGACATACATCACTCTGAAGTTAGAAGATAAATTGAGATTTGGCTATGATATCCTTGCCATAAAAATGCAGTGTCGGACACACTTTTCTTGTTAGAAGTATGGTTGTGTTAAGTGTTCTCATTGCTACAAAAATGCCTATATCAGAGAAAGGGTTTAGGATATTCTGCCTTGGTCTGAACTACTGATAAAGTACATTTCTTTGTATTCTGCCTTGGTCTGAACTACTGATAAAGTACATTTCTTTGTCTCTTACTGCAAGAAATCTCAGCTTTCAATTACAATTTAGAACATAATGTGTATCTTCTGTGTTGCTAAAAAATACTTCTTTTCCTTGAGGCAAATACACAAATATTTGTATCACATGTAGTTGTATACCAGCAGATAAGATTACAATTAATTATTCAGCAAACTACTGAATGAAAAAAAATTACTTCTATTATTAAAGCATTAAGGTATCCACTCTGTTCTGTTTAAAAATACTAAAAAACTTCATTTGCTTTGATGAGTGCAATAGTGCATGGTATCCTAACAGTGACAGATTTTGAAAGCTGTTACCATTCTAGTGGCATAATAGACTGCACAATTGTTTCTTTTCTGTAAAATCCTCTTGTGAATTCAGGGTTTTTTCAGTATTTTCCTTATCATTTCCTACATACTAATCTTTTTACTGTGGTCAGGGGAGAGATGAGAGTCCCTGAAGAAGCACTTAAGGTAACAATGTGCAGTTCCTGAATTTTTTTTGTCATTGTATGATTATTATAATTTAGAGATTTTTTTTTTTGCCACTCTTTGAGGATTTGTGGTTTTTTTCTCTATTTAATGTCATGTAGCATGAAAAATTCACAAGCCAACTCCAGTTATCCCAAAAATCTTCAGAGGCAGAAGGATCGAAACAAAGCAGCTCCAAAAGTTCAGAGTCCAAGGTAACAGACTCCACAGCTGAAGTGCACCACAAAACTACAGAAGCACTGAAATCTGAAGAAAAATCAATGGGTAAGGTTCATTTCTTTGTTGCAGAAGAACAAAAACTTGGAAAGGATGTTAATTTGCATCAGTAGAATGCCTGTGAAATTCTGCAGACAGTCAAGATTTCACATATATGAGCATTAAACCATAGTTTTGGTGTAAATAATAATTTTTGGCATTTAATTTCTACCTTTCTTTACAGTAATATCCACATGTTAAGAAAACTTTTAAAGAGAGATTTAATTGGCATTTATAAGATTTTTGCATGTCTCTTTGCCCAAATCCCAAACTTGCAGCATTTGTGGCAGGAAAATGCTGTTTTTTGCAGTTTAAGTGAGTGTTTGTTCACTTTTTTTGTTTGTACTTTTTACTATCACCATTACCAAGCACACTGTTTTTCCTTTGGTTGGTTTGGGTTTTTTTTCCTTTTTAAATGGGTGGGAGTTTTGTTTGTTTGTTTTGTTGTTCCTAGCATTCATTGTTTGATGTGTCAGGATATAACCTCAGTGTTCTATTGTGGTTCAAATTTGTAGATATTGTAGTTTCAGGCTTGTTTCCACATCATCTTTTATATTTATTTAATGTGTTATGGTGGCTCTGCTGTGGTTGTCTTAACCTTGTGGGGGTTGTACTGCACCCAGCTCTGGGCCCCCAGTATGGGGAGGATTTGGACCTGTTGGAGTGAGGCCAGAGGAGGACCAAAAGGATTTTCAGAGGGCTGGAGCAGACAGGCTGTGAGATGTTCAGCCTAGAGAAGAAAAGGCTCCAGGGAGACCTCACAGCAGCCTTTCAGCACCTAAAGGGAGCTGGTAGAAAAAGAGGGACAGCCTATTTGACACAGGCAGATAGTGATAAAAGACTAGGTGTGATGATTTTAAACTGAGAGAGATTTTGATTAGATGTCAGGAAGAATTTTTTTACTGTGAGAGTAGTGAGCCACNGCACCCAGCTCTGGGCCCCCAGTATGGGGAGGATTTGGACCTGTTGGAGTGAGGCCAGAGGAGGACCAAAAGGATTTTCAGAGGGCTGGAGCAGACAGGCTGTGAGATGTTCAGCCTAGAGAAGAAAAGGCTCCAGGGAGACCTCACAGCAGCCTTTCAGCACCTAAAGGGAGCTGGTAGAAAAAGAGGGACAGCCTATTTTACACAGGCAGATAGTGATAAAAGACTAGGTGTGATGATTTTAAACTGAGAGAGATTTTGATTAGATGTCAGGAAGAATTTTTTTACTGTGAGAGTAGTGAGCCACTTGAACAAGGTTGTGCAGAGTTTGTAGATGTCCCATCCCTGGAAGTGTCCAAGGCTTTGGGCAAACTGGTCTGGAAAAAGTGTTCCTCACTTTGGCATGGCAGGTCCCTTCCAACCCAAACCATTCTCTGATTCCCTGATGAACTTCAGCACGAGGCTTGCTGAAGTGTAGTGGAGATAGCCAAAAGAATGAGAAAGAGATCAGGTATTGTTGTTTCCTTCATATGGAACTGTCTAGGTCTGATTTCCTTAGGTCAAGGATCGACGGTTTTGTTTCTGTTTCATCTGTTCTTCTAGAAGACTCACTTCAAAGAATTCTCTTCCTCACATACATATTAATTAATCTGTTTGTTCTGTTGTTTAATCCAGCATCCTTTTAAGGGTACATAAAGTAGCACAGTGGGAGGGGGTTTATCCTCATCTTCTATTTTTCTTTTCACTCTTCCAAAAATAACAGTCAGGGATAGGGATTTATAGTTGAGTGCAACTCTTAGAAGCTGTTTGGGAATTGATTCTCTCACTATTGCTATATAAATGCATATCTGTTCACTATTGCTAATTTAGTGCACAGGAGTAGAATTAGGGAATGATTTGGGTTGGAACAGAGCTTAAACATCACTTAGGGACACCTTTCACCAGACAAGGTTGCTCAAAGCCTTATCCAAACTGTCCCGGAAAACTTCAGGGATGGGGTATCCAGAGATTTTCAGGGTAACCATCAAGTTTTTAAAAACAATTTAATATTGACTAAGACACAATGCTGTGTAAAAAGGGTACTTAATGTCTTAAAATCATGTTGAAACCTTTGGCATGGCTATGAAATAATCTTTGGAATGCAAGTGTATAAAATACTAAAAAAAAAGTTGATATTCCTAATGGGTAAAGTGACAGACAAGCTCCTAAGATAGATTTTAACAGATGATGTTTTTTATATAAAGATTTTAAAATATATTCAGAACATCTGTATGACACTAGAATAGCTAAATCTCTGTAGGGTGAGGTATTTTTTACAAAAGATCAGATCAAACCTACCCCAGCCAATCTATCATCAGGTTAGAAATCTTAATTATATCAGTGAGGTTTTTTCTTACTTAATTTTCATTGAAATGTATTTAACCATGTGTATAGCACTTTTAGTTGTGCTATAATTTAACTAATACCTTTAAAAAAACCCCAACCTGTAAAATTGATTGTGCTCAGTAATGTTGTACACACAAGGTAACTTTCAGCACTCTGTAGTAGCTGTCAGCAATTTGGAACCTTGGCAACATTGCAAAATTTGATCAGTTTTTCATGCAGTGAGTTCAGATTTCATTGAAAGGTCATTGTGGGTAAGAATGAGAATCTTCTCACAGAAATAGCAGCAAACAGCTTCTAGGAATGTACTGCTATCTTGATGATTTCAAATTGAAAGAAAAATAATATTTACAGATCTGTCAGGGTAACAACAAGAGATGTCACCTGCCTTTGCATAAACATTTGTGCCAGAAGTTTTGATCAGGTCATTAGTAAGCTTTTATATTTAGAACCCAGATCAGTTGTCTGGCCTCCAAGTTTGTCTTGTATTTAGGCAAATGCATGCAACCATTTCACTTCAGCTTCTAGGAGAAATGATCCAAGCAAATGACTTTCTCTTCATCTGATTTTAATCTAAATATCACAGCCAAACAGAAAAGTTATTTCCTCTGCTTTGGGCTGACTTTATAGATATTTCTGCCATGCCTCGTGGGACACCTTTGTATGGACAGCCAGCCTGGTGGGGTGAAGATGAAGCTGATGAGAAAGGTGGTTGTAAGCCAGATAGCAAACATGAAGAAAAAATGCCTGAGACAGGGGCTTCAGGTAAGTGTGTTGTCTTATTTTTGGGGTTTTTTCTCTTTACTGAACTGCATATATTCTCAACTAGGGAACTGAACAGAAAGTAATGTTTGAAAGTTTCACGGCTTGCATAGATGGAAGCCTGTTAAAACTTAAGGTAGTTGAAAAATATATCTTTCATGAGTAACTCTGCATTTACAGAGATCAGTTTCACATATAATGTGTCAGTTTTCTAGTGTATAACACAATTTTCTATCAGTAAGTATAGCAAATAACATTACCTAAACCAGTGTGCCATTTTTTTTCAGTTTAATCCATATCTGTCATTTTATATACAAAGAAATACTTTATTGGAATAATTTCTGGAAATAAATGGTCGTGATTTTTATTTTTGTCTGACTTTTAGCTATATAGGGTTCTGTACTAACCTTCTCTTCTGTAATTCAGTAATGCTGCATTAGTGAGAATTGCTTGTCATAGTTCTTGAAGTAAAGATTTGTGTAGTCTAAAGTTAAACTGGTATTGTTTATTCCCCCTTAATACAGACCTCTTTATTAGCTTGTCTAGACACAGTATATATTGCCAGAACTTCAATCTCAGTACCTATAATTAGGCTTTTATTTCTATCGTCAGGCATGTAAATAAAGTGACTGCTATTCTAATAAAGACAGTAACTTAAAACTTACTCAAGTTAGGACAAAATTCAGCCATGTTTGTTAAGCTCTTTAGACACACATTTAAGGTCCAACAGTTTTAAGTTTGCAGTTTTTTAAAGTACTTTAGATTAAGTCAGAATTTCTCTTTTTTCTCTGTCATAGTATTTGCCTTGGTTAACATGAATCATTTTGCAAGAGCTGAAGTCTAAAAACGTGTAAATCAAACTAAATGAACTCTCCATTATAGTGAAAGCAAGATCTTTGGCATTAACTTTTTCCCCATAGCCTTTTTAATGACCTTTTCCATATTATTCTAAAGTTGCCATCATTTAGACAGTAGAGTAAGTCTATTAAGATTAGGACTAGTATAAAGAAACCAGATAAAAACATTTAAATTTGTTTCCCCTCATTAAATATAGGATTATTGAAAAGTAATATGCTGAAGTCTGTGGTTTTGATGCCATGCCATTAATGAGGTGTGACACAAGATGCCAGCTTATATTTAGTAGTGTGCCTGTTCTCAATTTTGTAATTTTAAATTTTTTTTCAGAAGCATCAAATTGCAGCAAATGGTTTACCTGCTCTTATATTTATTTCATCAAGAGATTTTTCAGCAAGGGATCCTGAGTTCTGAGAAAAATAAGATTCCAATTTGCACTCAAACTAATCATAGAGATGCCATCTGTTTCAGTAGTAGACAAAAATAAGTTTGTTCCAGCCTGAACTTCAGTAATGGGCATATTTTTGACATGATTTGCTTAGTGAAGTTATCGCAAGGTAAATGATGAATAGACAAAATAGATTAATATTTTCTAAATTATTTAAATTTGTTTGGTTTTTTCCATATTATAGATACACTATACAAAAACTAAATTTGGGCCCAATGCCTTCTTGACAAATACAACAGTTTGTCCTTTAGAAAAAAGATTATTACAAATCCCTTTATTTTTGTTGTTGCTTTTGTTTAGCCATGAATGTATCTCCTATGAATGGTATTGATCTAACAAGAGTGTAAGAATTGCTTTTATTTCCTCAAACTGAAAGGCTCATAAATATGCAGGAATGGAAGTCAGTTTGAAAAAGGACTTATTAAACAAAAGCTCATGTGAAAGGAAGACACTGCTAAGAAAAACCCAAAACCTGACATTTTTGCAAAACCATTTAATTTGTGAGGATATAGAATTTAAATCCCGTGTGTAGACAAATGATTTATTTATCATAATCACCTAATCTCTGAGTAGACATTAATTGTATCTTCTACTAGTCTGGTTTTTGGCTGTTGTAGATAATTTTTAGTAGTGTTGGCAGAGAGTCTGAGAAGACAAACCATATAAAAGTTGACATCTTCTTCTCTGGACACTTCTGCAGTCTTGGAACACTGTGTCTGTGTAGAAGTGTGCAAAAGACATCCAGAATGTTTTCATGCAATTATAGAATCATGAGATTTTTGGGGGCTGCTTTGGCCTACATTTAAGTTCTATGAAAAGATGAACTTCTTTTCAATAAGTGATGTATTTTCTTCAAGCACTTAGTTTATAATATAGATGAATATAATAATAGGAAATCGATATAAAGACACACTTGTATGAAAGAAAATTGGAAACTTCCGAAGACTGTCATACTTGGGTATTTTAAAAATATAAGCAAACTTTAATAAAAAATGTTCAAGATTGATGCAGCTAAGTATTCTTTTGTGGGTTAAATTGTATTAAGTGTTTAAAACACTGATCTAGGACATGCTTTTTAATATAAACTGCCTAAAAGTAAGTACATTGCAGGTGAAATCTTTAACTCAAATCGATAAAGTCAGATAGCATTTTAATAAAGTAATCCTATTAAAAATATGTGTCATGCTTTGATGATTTATTACATGATTATTTACTGAATAGAAAAGAAGACTTGAATTCTAAGAGGTGGGGTAAGGTTTAATGAGGAGATTGAAGTGAGAGATTTATTTCTGTTAAGCCAACTATAGACAATTAGTCTTTACAGTCTCAAGTTAATAAGATTATTTCAATATTACTGTATTTCTGTCACAACAGAAATTCACTAATGAAAGTTATTTACAACCAGAGCAGAATAGCCTGGAACACTTTGAAAAGAAAAATCCTTCCTACATTTTTCAGACATATGTAATGCTCTAGTTCAATGGTCTTTAGATCTACTAACCTGTACTAAAATGAACAGTTGTGTGTACACCTCTGGCGTGACTTTATGCTGCAGCTGTTAAATGTCCATGTTATTGGCAGGTTTATTGGGTGTGTAATTATTATGACTGCCATATGTTACACTCTCACTTCCTGGGAAAGCAAAAACTGCATTCTCTGCTGATCTTAGTTAGTAGTTGTAGAATTTTATGTCATTAATGCCTTTACCAGAAATCTAAGAAAAGAAAGAAATAAGTTTTTAAGAAGACTTCCGGAATCTGAAGTAATTCTTTCCACTTGGCATGAATTTTAATTCCAGCATGGCTTAAGAATATGTCAGATTAAACATTCCTTGCACTTAAGAAACTGTGTCATTTTCAGGTAAAGCAGGCTGACAGGTACCTGAGAAATACCAGTGTGATCAGTGTGTGTAGGAGTTTACACACATTGTAACGTGTGATGCTTAATCAGCAGTGTTAGCAGTTAAATTCCTAGAAGTTTGTTCTAGAATTTTGGTGAGTTTTGTCATTAAATATCTGCAAGTGCTGTGTATAAGGCTTGTTTTGCAATGCTCTAGCAGCAAATGTGCACAATATGTTGTGGGGAGCTTACAGGACTCTATAGACCCATCACAGCAATCTGTATAAGTAAGATTAGTTTTGTCCTTTTTTCACTTAAATTCCTTTAAAGGAGGTAGTTAAATGATTTATTATGAGAGATGGGGATTTATATACTGTGCTGGTTTGTATTTTTATTTTGAAAGAGCAATTCTGATATTTTTTCATACGACTGGTTATGAAAGCATTAAAAGACAAAGATCTTCATATTCAATACTAGGTGAATCATTATATGTATTTATTGAAATCTTGTCTTTAAATAAAACATTAAAAGCTCACTTCAGCTGCAAAGCAAAAAAACCCCAAACAACTAAAATGTAAATGGGAAATAAAAGGTAGGAATATAGCAAGAAAGAGGAAGGAAAAAAAGAAATTCTATTAAGCATTTGAAAGCTCTTAATTCAGCTTCTTTTATTACACATACCATTGCACAGTCCCAAATATAAAGCTAACATAAAAATATTTTGGGGTATTGTGTAAATATGATATTTTGGGTGTTTCTTATACCTACTGCAAAAAAATATATTGTTTCAGGTTTATAGACTCTTTTTACAGGAAGTGCTTTGTAAGTTCCAGATCATTATCTTTTACAAGTTTCATTCTTAAAATCATGTTTTTAAGGCAGAAAGAAAAGAGCATTACTAAAAATCTGAAGATTGTGCAAAATATTTTCTGAGATTTGCTGCCATTGCAGATGATGATATATTAATATACAGGGGCAGTTTTTTGCACACCTGAATAGCACAGACACCTATGATTTTTCTTGTCTAGGTTTGCAAGTAAAATGTTAAAATTCTGACTATTTGTGTGTGTAACTTGAGAAACAGGACTTTAAAAACCCCAGAAAGTCCTAGAAAGTGTAATTGATTCTGCTAATGTCACAAAGTGAATGTTGCATTTCAGATGGTCATCATGGAATAGAATAGAATAGAATAGAATAGAATAGAATAGAATAGAATAGAATAGAAATTACTGAGGGTGGCTTCAAGATCATCCAGTTGAACCATCCACCCAGCACTGTAACCCCTAAACCATCACCCAGTGCCACAGCCAGATGCCTCTTGCACACCTCCAGGGATGGTGACTCCACCATATCCCTGGGTTATATATTCCAATGCCTACCCACCCTGACAGTGAAAAATATTTTTTCTAGTGTCTAATCTGAATCTCCCTTGTCTCAGTTTAAGCCATTTCCTCTGGTCTTCTCATTGCATACACTGTAGAAGAAACCAGCCCCACCTCACTACAGGCTCCTTCCAGGTGGTTGTAGAGAGTGATGAGATCCCACCTGAGCTTCCTCTTCTCCAGACTAAGCAAATTCAGCTCCCCCAGTCATAACTCACAAGACATGTACCGTAGTAAAGGATCTCTGTGAATCTCTCTTTGGTTAAGCCTATGGTTTCTCAAATATTACATGGTTTCCCTCCTAGCCTCTCCTAGACTCGTTTCAATAATAGTATCTCTACACCTGGGTGGCAGATACCAATTATTGCTTCCTTGCTTGCCTTGTAGAAACAGTTGCTCAGTTGTCTTTTATTGCTCAGGATCTTTGAAGAGTGAGAACTCCCTTTTTACAGATAATCCTGCTACTTTTTCTGCCCCTTTCCTTTTAGTCTTGCCAGTTATGAAAGCCCTTCAGTCCCTGAAGAGACTGAAGTTCACAACCTACCTGTCCCTTCATTTTCCCAAAACTCACTTGCAGTTGCCTTTTTTGCTATATACTGTATATATAAGTATATATATATACAAGTATATATATATATACTTGCTATAGTATATATATATATATACTATGCTTGTTCTGTTTTTAAAATTATAAAGCAGTGGCAACCACTGTCTTCAGTATTTGCTTGAAGGTTTTTTCTTAAAGGTGTCTGATATATAACTTCCTTCATCTTGGCAGATGACATTTTATAATAGGATTTCAGAAGTAAGGCTGTTTTATAGATCACTCTGTGTAATATTTAGAAAGCTGTAAGGACTTGTATTTACAATCTGCAAGAAAAATATCGAAGGGTGGTTCAGATCAGGATCTATATTAATTTTTTGCTTCCTCATTTTCTATTTCTTATTCTAATCAATTCTAATGCATTTAACTTTTCTAAAAATGCCAGTACTTCTTATTGAAAAAAGGATTTTTAAGTAATTAAAATTAACTTATACTTTGGGTATTTTTTCTATGTAATTGTTAAAAGTTTTTCTATTTAGTAAAATTTGCAATTCAGTTGTAGTTCAGTTTCTTGCTTCTTTTGATTAAACTCTGTCTTAATTTAGATTCAAACTATATGCTAGCATCTGTTTAATCAAAAATATTGAAATCAAATACTGTGCATGTTATTATAGCATAAATAGTTGATTTGAAATGTTAAATTTGGTGCAGACAAGTTTCACACAGACATTTTTCTATGAAGTCCTTCATCAATGCTGACAAGCCAGTGTAGAGACCCTCTCGTTGCTGTACATCTGATGCAATTTGCCTACAGTCTTACTATTTTCAAGAGATGGTAATAAACCAGCTATTTTATAATTACTGAAAATACTGTGTCTTGTGTGGCCAGCAGATTGCTCCTGCCTTGCTCAACATTTGAAATATTTCTCAAAACAGTGTATTAGCCTGTTATGTTCTTTGAACGAGCGTTGAACACTATATCTGCTTAATTATTGGCTATAGGAATTGCATGATGTTGTTGACTTGAAGTTCTGAGCAGAACCATGTGGAGGAAGAAGAGTTGCCTGTGAATTGGCTGTGTGGTGGATTACTGTCCTTTTCAGTGACCGTGTTTCATATCGTAAGGATCCAAGCTCTAGGTTTGATCCTACCAGAGCTTGATCCATTCTAGCTCCTTAGCAACATGAAACAAATGGAGAGTGATGGTAGTTTATCTAAAGTCTAGGTCTTGCAAAGTCTGATTTTTGTTCATTTCTGTACATTTTCTATATAAACAGAGAAGATGTTTAATAACCTTTGCATCAGTAAAATAGATAAATTCTGTATTGTGTGTCTGCTGGCATAAGTGTTTTCAGGAAGGGTATTAAAAAGGCATTCTGTTTCCCAAGGAGGGGAGTAGTGAGGTGCTGTTGTAGTACCTGAAAACCCCCCACAGATATAAGGTAGCTGACAGTACAATGAAAAGCATTAGCTGGGGGATTCTTGGAATCCAACAGCACAATAGAAAAACCTGTCTGAAGTCTGGACGTGTTTTGGGTTTGTAACAGCTACTCATAGAAAAAAATAAATTAAAAGTGCTTTGTTACCTGCATTGGAGTAATTTTATTCAATGGATATTCAAACATGGCAATAATAAAGAATGTGTTCTGTTCTTGTTTACATTCAATAACACCTTTTTTTTTTACTTTTCCAGGTATTAGTCTTTCCCTTAAATAGTTGATTTCTCTGTATTACACTACCATCCTTTTTTTCTGGTTTTTAACCTTTTCATAAATACTCACAAGAAGCATGTGTTTGTGAGGAGGAGCAGCATAGGTGCATTATTCCATCCTGCATCCTTTACCCCTTAAATTCCTGACTTCCCTATGAATGTTCCTATTGCTATCTTATTGCATCATAGTTTCATACACAAATATTAACTTCCTCAGCTGATGTAGGGTGACTTTTTTCAGTACATAAAATCAATTAGTTGTTAATTCTTTACTAAGCAACCTGAAATGATACCTTAAACATCTTAATGTGGTCCATGATAAGTTGCTTCAGAATTATTGAGAATTCTTTTGCTAGAGTCTAAGTTGCTATTGCTGCTAAGGTCTCATGCTTCTGTTGATTTTAACACATCTCTGCACCAGATATTTTGGCTGACTTAGTAGTTCATAAAATGCAATCAGAAAGTTTGTTTTCTTAAAGGCACATTGGTAGCTTTGCTGCAACCGCAGGAAGCTTTAGCCTTCTTTTAGGCTATACAGTGGAATTTGGAATTACTACCCTGTGCTTTCTCTACTCTGCTTTTTTTAGCCAGTGAGAGCATGGCTTGCTAACATTCTGCAGGCTTCCAGCTATTGTTCCTTTTTCTGTTCATCTACAAACTATGGCAACAAGTAAAATAAGAGGACATATCCGTAGGATTTAGCTTGATTTAGGTTTTATCTTTTGTAGAAACATAAAGTGTTTCCATTCCAAAACACTTTCCAGTGCTTAGTGGTGTTTAACTTTTCAAGCCAGGCTTAATGTTTATCTTGCATTAATGTGTGAATTGTTTTTCTGAAGAGTTTGGTCAAACAAAATTATGCTTTCTATCCAATGCAGGAGATGGAAGATCATTAGCAATTGTTTTGGGAGCACCCTGATTTGATGTTTTTGCAATATATTGGAATTGTGATAATGATCATCTCAACAATTTCTGCATGTTCAAATAACTCATCTGACCTTTACATCTTCTAAAAATATTTTGCATGCACTTTGACAAATTCTAAGTGAGCTTTTTGCCGTTTTATACTTCTCACAGCCGAAGTTCAAACTGCCTTTTCATTAATACTTCTTATATGTAATTCTGGAAATCATTTTCCAGAACTACAGGGCTCAGTCTACTTCACAATCTTAATGTTTATTCCAGAAATTACTCAGGAGGCCTTTACAGGAGTTCAGAAACTTCTTGAGGAGCCTGAAGTTCCCAAAAATTGTGAAACCTGTGTTTTTATTTTTCCCAATAGGATGCAGCACGGATGCCAAGCAATCTGAGGAGCAATCTGCATCTGCAAGTGAAGAACTTTATCCTTTTTGTCGGGAACCCAGTTATTTTGAAATCCCTACTAAAGAATGTCAGCAAGCTTCACAGGTAGCAGAGAGCACTATACATGAAATTCCCACAAAAGATACCCAAAGCTCCCACGCAGCAGCCTCAGGGCACGCTTCTTTTACCATTGAATTTGATGACAACACTCCAGGAAAAGTAAAGATCAAAGATCATGTGACGAAATTCACATCGGAGCAGCGTCACAAGTCGAAAAAGGCTTCTTCCTCCAGCGGGCAGGACCTGCCGGGGCTTCAGACGGTCATGATGGCTGCGGAGAGCAAAGTAGCAGATTGGCTTGCACAGAACAATCCTCCGAGGATGATATGGGAGCCAACGGAGGAGGATTCCAAAAGCATCAAGAGTGACGTTCCTGTGTACTTGAAGAGGCTGAAAGGTAAAGTGAATAATTCCAGCTATGCTTAATTCTGAAAGCAGCAATTCCTCGCCAGCATGCAGTCAGAGGATCCCTGAGCCCTTGTGGAGTTCAGATGAAATCACAGATACTCCACACATGTGCAAGGATTTGGGCTAGGAAATGTTATTGCTGAATTCAGTCTTACAAAGAGCGTAAGAAACCAAATGCTGAATCATTTTGCAATCAATTCGCTAATTGGAGATGTTCTAGTGTGGCTGAAAATATCAGGTATTCAACACTGATCTTGAAAAAGAAAAGGAAAAAACCCAAACCTTAGTTAAATTTTATATGTCTCACTTTTTCTCATGAATTACTTTAAAAACATGAATTTTTTTTTTAGAATCAAAGCTGTGAAGTTCAATTTATACTTTTAGCAACTCTTTCAATTGCATATCTTCTGTGAATATTTGTGTGTTCTAAGAAAATAATTTATGGCAAAGAATACATCATATACTCATTCTGCTTATATGCATCATGTTTGGTGGATTCAAATTTGAGACAGGAATCAGAAAAAAAGCTTCAATTTTTATACTCACCTTGAGGACTATTGTGTTCATCTGAGTGCTGCTGTTGAGTGGAGTTTCAGGTAATCACAAATGTTCATTTATTGCAGACAGTGACATTTCAAATGAAATGAAATCAAATGTTACACATGACAAGTATACTTTCTCTTGAGTGCCACTTAACAGGATAGAGAAGCAGGTAGTCTTGATGTTCAGATGAAGATTCCAGTTCCATTCAAACTTTCAGAATGAAAACTTCTGATGAAGTTTTTCAAGTCTCTCATATTTTCCATTTTTAATTTCAGCAGGTTAACCCTACAATTTTCATTTTCCTTGGCTCTGCAACATTACCATGTTTAGTTCTTCAACCTCCTGGGACTGGGTACAACACTCTTTGCCTTATTGATCAAAAGTCTGCTTTCTAAGGCTGACTCTTTCAAATTAGGCTAAAAATAAAATTCTGAAAGCAGAATTATTGAGTTAGCATGAAGATAGTAGTATATTATTTCTTCTGGTGTGACTCACATTCTTTGGCCTTCATGTAAATCTATTATATTCGTGAATGTTCTGTGACATACTAGCCATGACACTTTGATAAATAGAAGGGGCTGTTTGTAAGCCTTTTCCTGGCAGGAACTCCTCAAAGCCTGATTAATTTTCATCTGAAAGAGGTCTAAGTTAGGGGATGCATCTGGCCATAATAAATATCTGAATTTTGTAATCTTCTATGGCCTGTGTATACCTAGATGCTTTGAAAGTTTGATTTAAAAAAAAAAAAAAAACAACTCAAAGCTTTTTTTTTTTTTTCTCCTCTGCTTTTTCCTATAATATTCTGTACTGAAGTCCCACTGCTAAAATGACATTATAATTTTATAATTTTTACCACTTTCATTGTGGTGTTGATATTGCTTTATTATTATTTAGAAATATATGAATCATCAATAATTTTTGTAGGCACTATTCTAACAAGTTCTAACAGGAACTTAAGTTGGGATTTCAGCTGTGTTTTCAGTGGTATTAGTCTGATAAGTAAGATTAGCCAATATGTAATTACTATTTAATTGAATAGTAGCTGCATANTTGATATTGCTTTATTATTATTTAGAAATATATGAATCATCAAATAATTTTTGTAGGCACTATTCTAACAAGTAGAAAACAGGAACTTAAGTTGGGATTTCAACTGTGTTTTCAGTGGTATTAGTCTGATAAGTAAGATTAGCCAATATGTAATTACTATTTAATTGAATAGTAGCTGCATATCCTAACTATTTAAATGAGAAAACCTTAAAAAAGCTACCCTCTTGAGAATCAAAAATACAGAAATTGTACATTATATATGTGTATATATATATATGAGCAAAATTTGATGTAAAAGAGTTCAAAGAGGATGAAACTTCTTCCCCAGGTACTGAGCTAAAACTTAGGAGCATTGACACTTTCCTTGTACATGAGGTTGCTCTGTGTTAAATACACTTTCTCTGTGTGAGTATCCAGCCTTCTGTACATTTTCAGGTATCATTGCAGAGTACATTTGTAGATGTATGTATGATTTATGAAATATGTAATCCTCGTTCATAGATCTCAGAGTAGTTTGTGGAATGAATAAGTAATAACCATTTTACATGCACACATCAGATGCTGAGTGGAGTGAATTATGGAAAAGCTCATTGCTCTTCTTGGAAAGTGTAATAAAGAATTCAATCCAATTTTAAGTAGACATTTCTCATGATAAACTGTTGTAAATGTGGAAGAAATCCAGCAGTATAAACTGTGGCTCTCTTTCCACTGTCAGAAGGACTTTATTAAGGTTTTCTTTTTCCTCTTAACCCTGTCTGGAATGTGTCAGTAGTCATTTGTAATCAACTGGCTCTGTAACAAAGCTGAAATAATTCAAATATGTACTGTAGTACAGCTGGTAAAATACTGGCTTTTTTATGTCACTGATAAGTATTCACAGATGAGAATATTGGGGAAAGGATACTTTAAATACACTGCTGTTACAGATCAGCTTCTAAAATGTTTCATTGTTTGACTTGTAGCAAGTTGATTGCATTTCCAGGAACTGTACCAAATTTGCAGAGCCAGGTACTGTAAGCTGATGGAGTTTAAACAGAAATCCAGTTTGAAATTATTTCCTTCATAGTTTGCCACTTGTCCTTTTTTGGCTCTCTGTTATGCTGGGGTCTTCCTTTGTTTCATTGTGCTGTATATTGTTTTGCTTTGCTTGTAGGGAATAAGCATGATGATGGCACACAAAGTGATTCAGAAAATATTGGTGCACACCGGCATTACAGTAAGCGGGCAGCACTTGAAGAACACTTAAGGCATCATCACACAGAGCTGAAAAACTCACACCAGAAAGTCCATTCCACAGAAAAGCAGCAAGAGCAAGCTGGTTTGAGTCAGACTGCCTTTATGATTGAGTTCTTTGATGAAGACCATCCTCGCAAGAGACGTTCTTACTCTTTTTCTCAGAACGTAGGAGGTCTGTGCCCAGAATCTCCATCTCCAACATCTCACACACGAGCCGAAAGAGTGAAACCTGCATCGGGAGAGAAAGTCCCCTCACCTGTGCAGGGTAGCTCATCACATCACAGAGCAGTACATGGAGTTCATGCCAAACTTCTAAAACAGAAATCAGAAGAACCCTCTGCTGCATTACCTGCCTTACAAGCTGCATTGTTAAGGAGTTCAGGAAGCCTTGGCCATAGGCCTAATCAGAACCAGGAGATGGACAAAAAGTTGAAGAGCCAACATATTTCTGCTGCTACTGAAAAGGACAATGAGGATGACCAGAGTGACAAAGGTACTTACACTATTGAGTTGGAAAATCCCAATCCTGAAGAAATGGAAGCCCGCAAAATGATTGACAAGGTGAGAAACCTGAAATGCATTCTGATGTTACAAGTGTTATGGGATGTGTGGGCAGCTACCACTTCAGTTCTGCTTATTAAAGCTGCTACCATAACACAAGTTTTTAAACCAGTCTATAATGTTGAAATATGAAATGTCATAAGAGCAGCAGCAGGCATTTGGCTAAACATTATTCCTTGTTTCATACTGCTGTTCTCTTAAAGTCTGCTAGTTTTACTGTGTTTTCAAAAGATTTCTGTACTGCAAAAATACTAGGCACCAAAAATCATTTAACTGGTATTTTTATGAGGGTGGTTTATGTCCCTGTGGAAATACTCCCTTATTCTTGAAAGCATTGTCTCTCTAGTTTTCAGAATTATAAATTGGTTCCATATAAATTGTCATATGGATATAGATTGTGAATGTTTTCTATACTTACTTAAAAAGTATATTCAGTAACAGTAACTTAAATTTCAGTGTCAGTTATAAAGAGTAAGTATAAAAATGCTTTCATTTTCCAGAAGTGTTTATATGATAGCAATGTGAATTTCTTGTTTGCTTATTGTTAACAATAGATATATAAATAACAATACAAATTGTATTTGCGGTCTAAAAACTGTGAAATAGCTACAAATAACTGTTCTTTGGATTCAATAGGAAAATATGGGCAGCAGAAGCTATGTTTAATCATTTTGTTTAACATGACTTGAAATTGTTTTTTTCTGGTTTTGTTGTGTTTTTCTAGATAATCTATCATGGTAGAATGCCTGCATCCATTTCTAGGCTAGGGTTTTGCTAATATAACAGGAAATTCATCACTTACTTATTTTAGAATGGTCTAAGGATTCATTTGCATGTCTAAAACTTTTCAGAGCTGAACAAATACATTAATACATTTAGAATTGATTTTGGCTAGTGTTGAAGAGTTTGCAAGACAAGATAGCTTCACTGGTTTGGTTTTATAAAAAAATTTTGAAGAAGGGAGAAAATGGGACATTTTATTATAGATTATTTTCTTTTAAAGAAGATGTTTATGGAGCATTTGGAGACAGGGATTAAAGTAAAGGATGTTGTCTTCAATAAAATAATAAAGATAATAGTTTCACCTCTTATGGATTCTGAAAAGGAAATTTTTGACTTCTTTTTATCAATATTCCAAGAAACAACTGGGAACTGAAAGCATTCCAAATGAGGCAAATAAATATATTGAAAAACTCCAAATTTTACATTTTATTCTTAAATTATAAATCTTCAACTAAATTGCATCAGAAAATTTGTAAGTCGAGTTTGAGCTAAATATTGTAGTTCAACAGGGCTATTTTGGAAACCACACAAAGTAATTATATTTGAAAATAGACAATTTATGTACCTTTAAATGTTAATACTGTCCAATATTTATAACCCTGGAATATGCTCAGTTGGAAGGGACCCATTAGTATCATTGAGTCAAACTCTTGGCCCAACACAGGACATTCCAAGAGTGCCTGAGAGTGTTAATAAAATTTCAGATTTTTTATGGCCTTCAGTACCCATTTGGATTATCTAAAGTCAGTTTTTTGTTTCAAACAAATCTCTTCTGTTACAGGAGAGTTTCAGGAACAGGAAGTGAATGGAAGCCTTAAGGTGACAGTAAAGTATTGCTTAATAATCTTAGTGCTATATAAAAGCTTTTGGGTATCATAAATTTCCCTTACTGCTAACTTTAAAGGTGTCACCACTAGGTATTAAATATTTACTATGCAGTAAAGCAGAGATGTTTTTTTCTCCAAGGTCTTTTGTATCATTTCACTTCGTATCTGTTTTGAAATCTTATGGACACTATATTTTACACTCAGTTCAAAGAGCTCTGCTATGCAATTCTTATTTGATTTGGTAGTATGAGGTTGTATGATACTATTTTCATGAAGTGCATAAAAACAGCCAACAAACAAAATCTAAACCAAATGGAAGCCAAAATTTTGTCCTCCAGCTGAGCTGAGCTTTGTTTCCCTCCTATTTTAAATTCCTAATGCTTTGGATAATCTTACTTTGCCAAAGGGGGATAAGTGAGGTATAAGACAAGGACTTTTGTTAGCCTGTTGACTTCTGTGCTTCTTTATTTGGGAATTCAGAGAATTATTGGTGTACATCTTATCAATTATTTCAGTATAACCACTCTTTCATTGTTGGCAAGTCAGTCCTTTTTCTGAGTAGTTACTATGCCTGCTCAATTGAGTCTCATTTAAGGGTGTCTCTTGGGTCAAAAGTTAATTGAAATTCAAGAGTTTAATTTGCTAGAATTGCAATGAAAATGCACTACATGTAGCAAGGATCACTTTCTAAAACATTTGCATTAATAATGCATTCTTGTCAGTAGCAATTTACATTTAGAAGGGTGCTAAAATCTGCGTTTGGTTTACCTGAAGAATTTTGAATGGAATAAAGTACTTCTGGGTTTGGATATTTTCTCCCTTTTATTGGCGGAAAGGTTGAGAATGACAAAAAATATCCCAAGATTACTCCTGAGTGTAACTCATTCTTAGCCTTAGCCTTACTTCTCTTTTCTCTGGAAGGGAACATAAGAGTGAAACACAAATGCAAGAATCGTATTAACTTGTGAACAATCAAGGTGGGATTGTTAATGCTTCTTCGCATTAAGAGTCCAAGAGAAACATGCAGGAAGTCAAAGTTAAAATTCTCAGAAAAAAAAATGGAAAATACCCATCTCTCTATGTAATTCTAAGAAAAGAGAAATAAAAATCCTAATGTTGAGCTGTATTACTTCCTTCAAAAGTACTATTTTTACTTAGTGTAGTCTTTTACTAAAGGTTTTAGGAAATAGTCTAAAGAAGAATAGATGCTTGTGTGAAATGATTTTTTAAAGTGAGAAACTATGCTGTCCTGGTTATTCAGCTCCTTTTTTTCATTTAGATTGCTAGGGATCCAGTTCTTCCTCTGGTGCTCTTTCAGCCACTAAGAAAAAAGCATTGTTGCTAGAGCAGAAAAGGAGCAGAATAGCAAATGACAGAACTTTTGTTTCTCGACCATTTTAAAGCGTGACTTTTGAGAAGAGAATGTGAGAAAAATGCCTTATCAGAAAGAAAGAGGAAAATATTTTATCAGTAACAGAGCTTTTTAATTTTTTATTGTTTTCCCTAACAGAGAGGGGTAATCACATATCTGCAGTCATGACTGTCTTGGGGTGAATGTCTGCTACTTACCTAAAATGCAAGTTTTCAAATACATTATGGCTTGTGTCTTATACAACTTTTAAATTTGTTTTCAAAGAATATTTTTTTAATTATTTTAAGATGAAAAGATAGAGTACATATGCACATAGTTTTCAGTTGTAAACATTAAAAGAAGATGCAAGTAGAAATTTATGGTTGTGTGTTAATGTTCTTTATGAAAAGTAAGTCCTTGAAAAATAACACTAAACTTTGCTTCCTAAAAGTCCTTTCATTACCCAATGATATTTCTGCATCCAGGTGTTCAAATGTCACTTAAATTCATAGAGGTATGAATTGGTTAGTAGGCTAAGGTTTAGAAAATAAATGTATTAATAACATAAGGAAGAAATAGATGATGGATCTCTTTTTGTACTTGTGGAGCTCTTTTTAAAATTGCCACTGAGAGCAATTTCATCAGTGTGTTAAGAAGGAAGCTGCTCTTACATACCGCAAAGCCCACCTTGAACATATGTGGCATAGAAAAGCTCTACTCAAATAGCATCAGAAAGACCCAACTTTTTCTGGCAGAATAATGGTCTTATTGTTGTAGCTAACAGCTAAGTAAAAAATAAAATAAATTCCAGATTTTGATTTAATTTAGAACATGTTTTCAGTTTTAGGTTTACCATATAAAATACATGAGTAAATGGGGCACAGTGGTAGGATTTGTTTTTCTTTTACATCCAGCCTTTATGCTCTTTAGATGGGTTCAGAGCTTTCTTCTGTTAGCACTTAGCAATTGCTTTCTTTTTATCTCTGAGTTGTAAATTTTCTATCCATTTTATGTTTTTTAAATAAATCAAATTTATTAGAAGAAAGTTGTTCTCAGCAGTCATATCACATTAAAAAATCTTCATAGGCCACAGAAAAGGTAAGTCTGTCAGTGGATGAAAGAATTCAAAATTATGTTTCTGCAGTTCATCTTCCTTTTTTGTAGATATAAAGAGACCAAATTATCATGCTAATGACTTTCCCTTTTCAATAAAGCAAAGTACTGCCAGTAATAAATATTAATAAATTAATGTGCAAATAATTCTGCATGTGTTTGGAATATTAAATACTTTGAGGCTATTGCACTAAATAAAAAGCAACTCAGTGAGTTTTCTTGAGGGCTCTTTTTCTGTTTGTTTTGTGTAGGGCTTTTTGTTGTCCTTCTTCTTCAGCCAGTTTCAGTTTAGGGTATTTAAAAATCGAAATATTTTGTAGAATTTGCTATGGCAGACATAAGCTCTTCTATGCATGTGTGGGAAGGGATGGAATAGGATTGAGGCTTTGTGAATGTTTCAAGTCCTGTCAGATTACCAGGAAATCTGGAATGTTATAGCAGTTCATATGCATATAGAAACATTTAGCTTAAAATTTTCTTTGGTCTCCAGATTTTTTACTTGATTTATGTTATTTTCATTTAAATTTCCTGGAAGATAATTGATTTTTTCATCAGCAAAGTAAATTTAGATTGCAAATTCAATGGAGTCATACTGATTCTCAAACAAAGGACTTGAAAAAATGTACCAAAATCAAACCTCAATCCATCCTTCTGCCACCTTCAGAAAGACTTACTGTGACCATGTAATGATTTTATTTTCAATGTAAGCTCCATATTCTAGATTTTTTAATATATCTACATATCTGTTTATGTGGGTAGACAGGCCCTTACAGCAGTGATCTTGTTTTTAATGTGCAGTCTATCACCTTGGATTTTATTTGATTATATACAGTGCAATGAGAATACATAAAATCTTACTCTATTGACACAATCTTGAGAGAGATTCTTCTTTCCTCTTTAAAATTTTGGAATAGTAATTATGGAGAGAAAACTGTATTGATGTTCACTGTAGGCAGCGCATTTTCCAATTTTATTTTCTAGCTCTCTCAGCTCATGGCAATACTTATTTGTTTGGTTTGACTTGGTTTGTTTTTTTTTTAATATAGATATGAATGGGAATCTATTCTGCAAGATAATTGTTAAAAAATGGAAACTCCTTATTCTTTATACTCCCAGGGTATATCTGTTATAATATTGATTAATGTGTTTTTGAAGGAGTGTTTACTTTTGAATGTTTTACTGTTGTTGCTTTAAGTGTTCATAAAGTTTGTATACCAGATCTTGTCTGTTGCAAATGTTAAAAAATTATCAATAATCTTGCAGATTGTTATTGTTATAATTCCTCTGATTATGTAGTTAACATACATGTTATAGAACTGCTTGCAGCAATTTTTTCGGTATTATAAATGGAAAAACTACCCAGAAAGAATCAATGAGTAAGTTAAGCAGGGAGTAAGTTAAGAGAAAAAAAAATCTCAGTATGTTTCAATGACTGTTTAAGGAACCAAGGTAAATATATCTATTTTCAGAAAATCACTTTCAGGTCTCCTCTCTTTTCACACTCTCTGGATTTAATTGCTTTTACCATCGCTTCAGCAGTTTGAGAGAAATGACTTGAGCCCCACAGAGTGTCTTGTTTGCAGAATGACTCTTTTATAAAAGAGTACAGTGCTGAAAAAGCAGTAGACCACCTGAAGTCTATCCAATCATCTGAGCTTATAAATTTTGTCAAGAGTTCAGAGGATGTTTATAATCTTTTCTTCTTATGAGGAAAAGAGTTTCACAGCCTTTATACTTCTTGTTTCCTTTTTAATTTGGAATCCTAAAGAAAATTAATTCTTCCCAGTAGCAAATAGGGACAAAATATGTATACGTGTAAATATGTAACTGGTGTCTGGTAAGAGGAAGCCCTTAGACTTGGCACATTGATCCTTTTCATTTGCTTTTGTGGCTTTTTTTATACCAGAGCATTTTGCACCTGATTCTATAACTTTGATATAGTTAAAATGACGTAAACAGCTTCTGTGAAAATCCATGGCTATTCATGAGGTATGCCCTGCACAGAACACAGTCTGTTTGCCTGGGATGGCCAGGATAACTGCCAAGAACAAGCAAAAGCCATTACAATGACACTCCTCGGAAGCAGCTTGGTTAAACACAGCTCGTGAAGTAGCTAAACACACAGTGAGCTGAGGCACTGTACTCTTAGCTCACTTTGTGAAAAGTGGGAAAAAGTGTTTGCCTTTTGTCTTTTCTCCATGATCAATAACTGACTTTTATGGACCAATTTACTGTGTATTATGAGTGCCTGAATTACCTTCTGGGGAGAATTTTCAGGAGCTCAGTCTGAACACCAAATGGAGCATTATCGAGATGATCTGAAGCCTCTTCCATTTCCTTGCTCTCTGGAATCCTCTCTTGCCATCAATCAACCAGTCATCCTCTGAGTGTGGCTTATTTACAGTTTCTTCTTTCTTAGTACACCCAAACTGTGCTCAAATCCTGAAATCCTGCTTGTATTCCCAAAATTATACTTCTTCCCTTTTTTTATATATTTGGTTTTTGCTAGTGTGAGTTTATCAGTTCACAGCTCAGTTTCTGAAATCTACTTTTGACTTCTGTGAGAAACAAATATGTACATCATCTTCCTTTCCCCTAAAAGATTATGAAACAAAATTTTTGTCATAATTTACTTTCCCATCACTTTACAATGATAAATATATCAAATTAAGTAATTTTTTCCTTGTTTATTTTGCCATGATCTTTCTTTAATGCCCTTGTTCCCTTGTGCCATTGCCAAGTGTAGCCCCTTGTTCCTTACCATTGTTCTGCTTTGGTTTTAATTTTTTTTAACTCTTCATCTCTGAATTCCCTTTTGTCTTTCTTGTCATTGAGTTTTATTCTGTTCCTTTTATACAGTTTGCCTACACTGAAATTAATAGCATTCAAATTGTGATCTTTTTAAAATAAGTTTTTAGATTATGTCCCTGACTGCTGTTAGGATCTGAAAGAATAGAAAAAGAGTTACTGAAATAACTTTACTTTTCAAATACCATCATTAATGAATAGGAATTGCAGCTAGAATTCTTAGTATTTATGTGTTGGTTTTCTGTTAATTTTATTGAGGATATTGGTAAGTACTATATATCCTTTTCATTAAGACTTTAGCAACAAGATTACTGGGGAAGCTTTGTAAACTAAAAATTTTAAAACTTGATAGGATTCTTCAGATTTTCCCATTTTAATATACATAATTCGCTGTCAAACTGAGTGAACATATCTATTAGAAGTCTAAAATTATACTTTTTTCCCATTTACATCAGTATCTTCAGAAATTATTTGGACAACGAACTAGCTCTGTGGTCATTAAGTACTAATATTATATAGTACTGTAGAACTGCAGCGTGATCTTCTTACACCATGAAACAGTTTAAAGGTAAAGCAAGTATAAAGTCCAGATATTAGGAACTTTGAAAAGCATCTAAATGAGATACAACTGGGAAAAGTTTTTTTCTTATCAAGAACTCTCAAGTTTATAGAAAGCATATAAGAAGAACATCAGGTGAGGGTTGTGGATATGGGGGAGGGGGTTAGCCAACCATAATAAGGTTAGTCTTCCTTCTTATTAAGAAAAAATGGTTCCTGTTGCCATTATTTTTTTCTGACCTTTTTTTTTTTATTTCTTGAAAGTATTGCACATATCGAGAAAGAAAATTGACTTCTGTGGTTTTAAAGAATCATCTTGATAGTTAATTCTAAAGTCATAATGTTCACCTCTTGTATGTGTGCAACAAAAAATATTAATTCATCTGCTTTGGGGCAGGAGAAGGGAGAGTGAACAAGGCCAATTCCTGCCTACTAAAGGTAGCTTGTGTTAGAGCTGTGTTGCAGCTGTGGTGATGAGCAGGTGAACTCTGAGTCACGAGCTGTTGTCACAGGGAAGTGTATATGACCTGCCAAAAGAGGGTACTCTGCTTTTTACAAAATGAGCCCTTGCCAAAGAGACCAGGGCATGGCCTCAGACTTGGTCCTGGTAACTCACTCTGTCTCTGAAAATATGCCAGTGCTTTTTTCAAGATTAGCATCTTGCTTTTTTGTGTTAGATGGATTTTGTTAATTCTGGGATTTAGCTGGATAAAGAATTTTAACAATTACTGGTTAATATAGATAAGGATATATTCTCAGAATACTGGAAAAACTGTTGCTGCTATAAAGTGATTAAATTTGTGAATATCCTCATTAAGCTGCAATTGTTTTGCCATTAGTTATTGCATATTTTCCTTGTGTATTTTTTCAGGGCAAGTTTGCATTCAGCAAGTAACCAGAAAGTGCTTTGAGGCTTGCTATAGTTTTAGCCTGCTGTTTGGTCCCTTTGTTTTACTGGGTGAACTGCGGAGTGTAAATGGATTATCAAAGGGGATCTTTGAAGGACTTTGCTGCTTTGAAATTGAAAAGTATGTGCCAGGAGCTCACCTTTTTCCTTGCTGCTCTCAGATACTTGGGGCTTTCTCAGAACTTAGACCTGAGATGCTAAGTTATCAAGTAAGATCACTATTATGGAACACAGAGTCACATAAGCTGGAAAGGATCTGGAAAGGAGATGTCTAGTCCAACTCCCTGCTCAGAGAAGCTTTGAGGTCGGCCAGGTTGCCCAGGACTTTTATCCATTTGGGTCTTCATGCCCTGCGTGGGCAGAGACTAGGCAAGCTTGCTTGTCTGACCTCAGATTGAAGAAACTTTTCATACCCTGTCTCATCTCACATGAGTGGTCCCTTGTCCCCCTGCAGTGTAGCACTGTGAAGAGCCTGGCTGTCATCCTGATGCACTCCCCATTGTACTTGGGGGGCTGCTGTTAGGCAACCCCAAAGCTTTCCCATCTCCAGAGTGATCAAATCCAGCTTCCCCAGACTCTCCCCACAGGTTAAATGCTCTAGTCTTGGCCTTCTTGGTGGCCCCTGCTGAGCTACTTGCTTAGACAGTGTTTCTCTTGTATCACCTCTTGATCCATTTGCTTAAGAGGCCAGCTGGATTGCAGGTTAAACAAAATTACCTCAAGAACATTTCACAGACAGGTCTTGACTTTCTACAGCGTGTCATCATTCCCATGCCACTTAAAATGTCCTGATTTGCAATGGAAATTGTTTCATGCTTCCTGACAATAAAGTAGTTATTTTTAAACACCACCACAGTTTACATCATGTTTGTGTCTGTTCTACCATTATAGCCATGTGGCATAGACCCCCATGAAATGGTGCAGATTGGTGTCTAGATTTTTCTCTGTCAGTCAACTTTCAGGGTTTCTGTGAAAATTTTCATCCTGGTTTTTGTTCTGTAACTTCATGAAACTTGAAACAATCAGGATAGAACCATGTAATCTTATCTCTTCTGATATCCCCACTGTATAGAGAGAAGTAACATTAGGAGTGCTATTGCTTGAGTCTCAGTGATATCCATATTACCTTTCACAGAAAAAAAATAGGCAATATTCAAATTTGGTTTTGCAGTAATTTCAGTAATAGAAGAAAAACAAAATTTGCTTAAACATGAGTTCAGTACTAGAAACGGTAAGACTGAAAGAAGTGTTATTTTTGATACAAGTGAAGAAATTTGATATGGTAAATGAATGTGCTGTCAGATAAAAGGAAGCAATTTACAGGCAGCAATTTGCTGCTGTAGTCCCAATTAGATATGGAAGTGTGGAATTCATATTTTTTCTGGTGCTTATGTGATAACACCAAAATTTCATTTCACTTAAGAGGACATGTAAAATTCTGTAATCAATGAAACTATGGTACACAAAGAAAAAGGTCTCTGCAGAATAGTGATATATTCAAAGAAAGGTGTCAATTTATGGTAACTGGTTTCTGTCTTCAAAAATTGCTACAACTGTGCAGACCAAAAGTATATCAAAGGCAAAAAAGTAAGTTTTAACAATCTGTTTTTATAAAAAGAATATAAATATTTTGTAAGTACTGTTAAGCAACTTCTAATCCAGAGACTCTCAATATGATTTATGTATAAATCGAAGATTCGGGGAGCACTACCTAAATTTTAAGATGTCAGGAAATCAGGCTATTGTCATGAGAGCAAAATACAAATCCAGTGCATTTGAGAAAATTTCCCCCGATCGAGATGTAGTAATGCTGTATCAAGGTCTGTCTGTACAGCGAGAAGAGCAACAGGAACTGAATGACAGGGGGCTTAACTGTTATTTTTCCTTTGTCTGCTTCTCAGAAGCTGACAGCATTAGGGTTTGTGGCCATCTAGTGGTGAATCCATTTGGAAGACACTAACCTTGTTCAGAATTGTAATAAACCAGTCCTCTAGATTTGCTGTGTAAAACTGAATTACAGCACCCTTCTAGAGAAAGAAGAATTCTGTGCACTTTTTGCTATTCTGTACTAGAAGTGTTTGTTAGAGGAGGATAACATCTGTGAAGATGACAAAACAATTTTTTATGTTAACTGTTACTTTTTGGCAACCAGTTTTAATGTGTGGGAGGCTCATTTTTTTCTGTAATTTTTTTAATGTCTAAATCCCTAGTGGTAAAGTAGTGAATTTATTTCTTAGGCATAAATTTGTAAATTTTATAAATTACATGTTTCCAAGATACAGATATTTTCTAAAGTGTCTTTGATTATACATCAATGATGAAAGCAATTCATATTCCCTGTTTTCTATGACTCATGAGAAATTTGACAAACAGTTTGGTGGTTCTCCTGCTAAAGTTCTTATTACTAAATTGCCTTGGTAATAGTGTTTTTCTAGTTTGGTTTTGTTTTTTTATTTTTGAGCAATGTTTTTAAATGTCTTGGGAAAATTATTCTGGCAAAAGCAGAAGAGATTAATTTAAGCATCATTAGGAGAGAGTAGTAAAAGAACTATGCCAAGTCATGTCTTGGATGAGATGAGTCTACATGATTCATGAGACCTGCTGGACTTTTAACATCTGCCAAGTCTCTAACAGTTGTAAAACTGAAATTTTGTTTGTATTAGAGAAATAATTCAATAAGCATATTAATAGCAAATGCAGGAATTTGTATTTCTTATTTTCATTTGATAATAACAAAAATCTGAAAATTTGATGATTCTAGTTATTGGTTTTTCCCTTAATTGGTAAAATGGGTTTTGCAATGATTTTGCTTTTATCTTTTGTTCTTTTCATCAGTGTCATATTTTCATATCTGATCATTCCAACTAGCAGTTCTTTGAATTTTCACAATGTGTAGATGATGTAGATTTCCACTATATTTTTTTTAATTACTGTAGATTTTTTCTTCTATTTAATTTGTAGATTGCACTAAGGTGACAGATAAGCATAACACAGTAAAATCTATTTATACTCACTATCCAGCATGCCACCATCCATCCATTAACATTGAACATTGTATCAGGATGGTATTGGGTTAATGAATGTAATGATTTGTTTCATTTTCAGGTATTTGGAGTGGATGACAGCCAGGATTATAATAGGCCTGTTATCAACGAGAACCAGAAAGATTTAGTAAAAGATTGGGCTATAAATTCTGCTACAGTAGTGCTGGAAGAAAAAAGACCACTGAGTACAACTGGATTTCTTGACACAGAGGTAGAATTTATTTTTGACGGTCTTCTTTTTTCTTCCACTAAAAGAGAGCACTAAGAACTGACCAGTAAGTGTTAAACAGGAAACAAAATCTTGCCTGGAAAAGATAACTCAGATCTATAAGTATTTTATTTCTCCTAGGCCTTTATTGCATTATCAAAGCTTTTCTGTCAGAGACAGGCATCATTCATTGCGGAGGTGTTTTAAAACTTGGCTACCTTTCAGTGTGCACTGACACCAGTGTATTGGAAATGTAGCTGAAGTTCCCTTGCAACAGCATAACTCTGCACAGTATACGCTTCATGAAAGTTCAGCAGACCTGAGGAAAAGCTGGTTATGTTTTATAGCCCAAAGCAAGTAATGATATTAAATTCAGGAATAATATGTGTGCACTTTATGCGTGATACAAAGTCATCTAGGGTGAAAATGGTGGGTAATACTTTTCAGATATTTTCTCTGAAGCCAAAGGACTTGAGGTTTTTACATTGGTGGTTTAATTTCTTCAGTGAGGTGCCACTCATAAAAAGTCACTTATATTAGTTGATTCAGACATAGTATAATTTAATCAGTTGGTGAAAGGTTAAACAGAGGGAAATGCCTAGCTTTATATATGACTTAAAATACGCACACAAGCTAGATAGTGATTGTATTTCATATTGAAATCTTGGGAGGCATTCTGATATCATTGTGGTGGAAAAACTAGCTTGAAATGTGTCTGGAACAGTGCAGGATCACAATGGAGTGGAATCAACTGGTAACAGTAATGAAGCATAACACTAATGTCCATTTCCCTTGGCAAACTGTTTCTGAAGCGTGGTCCTGTGATTTCACAAACTTTGTAAATAAGCAGTGTTTTGGGAAGATATCAAGAGCTTAAAGTATTACTTAGTGTGCCTGCCATGGAGATACATCAATTTTAGTATCTACAAATCTGTTTCCCCTAGTGGTGTGTTTTCTCATGGTTGTGTTTTAGCTACTGCAAAGCCTTGAGACACTATGTCACTGTGCTGAGGTTAGTACCTTTGACTAGTTTCTCTGAGGCTACAGCTTCAGGTGAGGTACTGACACACAGCATAGGCTTATCCTATGGAAGGTTTTTCACCTTGTTCCTTGAACAAATCTATAACTATATTCTTTCTCTCTTTTTTTTTTCATATTCTTTCTCTCTTTTTTTTAATGCCTTTTGCAGCACTCAGCTCTTTCGTGCCTTGTCAGTTTTCAAGAGTATTGATATTTTTCCACTTCTATTATTGCATAAGCAGAAGAAGAATATATGATTTATTTTATGAACATAATTGGGCTTTTCAGGTGTCAACTTTGCAAATAAAAGGCTTTGTTTTTAGGAGACTGAGACTACTTGTAATCATACAGCGGGTTTAAGAAACCTCCTGGCAATGACATACTGAAATTCACTTTGATTTAAGTGGAAATTACAAGAATTATGCTGTTTTATTAATGTGACTGCTTTGCTGCATTAAAAGGTCTTTATATAGTGGGAGGGAATAGGTTATTAGCATAATTTAAAATATTACAAGGCATGATGATTGGGGAAAAAATGAAAATTATTCACTAAGTCATGGAGCAAAACTGACATAAGCAACGTGGATAGAGCAAGGATTAGTGTAAGAAGAGTTGAGGACAGTTGAAGGTGGAAGAAAGCTCACTAGAGAAAATTAGAAGTAAAAGTTGGTTGATAGATACATAGAAATAAAAGATAAGCTAGTTCAGAAAATTAGAGATGTCTTTTATCGGGAAATAATGGGAAAACAATCATGAGAATAACTACTGAGAGAAGATTGTTACATTTAAAGTCTCCTTACCAAAACCCACACTCAGTGTGTTTGTCAGTAGGAAAGGGAGAGGCAAATGGGTTTGATCTATAAAGTATGTGGGTCATATATGTTCTCATATACAAACTTTTCTGCTTGTGGGTTTTGGAAGACTTGCTGCATTACTGAGCTGCAGATCATAAGTTTATAAACCTTATTGAAGATATTGGATAAACAGTCAGGTAACCTCAGGGCAGCTCAGTGTTCCAGTTTTGCATCCACTCAGATTGTGGGTGGGCCATATTCCAGCTATCCATCACAGTTATTCCTGTACATGATGAGCAGAACGGGGAGAATTCAGAACATGATTGGCATAGAAAAAGCTAAGAATAAAAATCTAAGATATTTCTATTCAAGAAGATGGAAAAGATAGCCTAGGAAATTACAAAGATTTCATAGAAGCAGTTTTACAGAATCGCAGGATAGTTAGGATTGGAAGACACCTCTGGAGACCAGGCAGTCCAACCCCACTGCCGAGGCAGGATGGGGTCATCTAGAGTCACTTTGGGGGTTGAAAGCTTATTCTGAACTTAAATATCTTAGCTTTACAGGGCTTTTAAAATATAATTAATAAAATGCTTGGAAATGCTTTTCTTGTTAAAGAAATTCTCAGCTTTTTATTTGGTACAACACTCTTTAAATACTTTGGAATAGTGTGTGTCATAAATAAAGTAAAATGCAGAGTGAGGTCTTGGCACAGTTGGACTGAGCCTCAATACACTGGTTCTTGTCTTTTCAATGATTACATATAGGCAATGAAAATACTAAATCCATCTATTTAAAATATTTAAATGTTTTTATTTTCTATATTATAAGCTGCCACTTGCCAACCAAGGTAAGTGTGACTAAAGAACAAAAATTATGAAGAGAGTATTGTTCTTGTTGGTGTTGTTATTTGTTCTTACCCTGTGAGTTAATAAAAATACCACAGGCATTTGGTCTATAATCTATCCATGCAACTTCCACTTAATTTTCAGTGGTTAGTTGTCTGTGCTAAACACACTTCTTAAATAATGGTTTATCAACATTGGTTTGATATACTTCAGTTTTTGGTTGGTTTGGGGTTTGTTTGGGGGTTTGGGGTTTTTTATAAGACTAAAGCTCAGACAGAAACCTGGTTCTTCATCTGCTGAGTCATCAATGCTATTGACTACAACGTTCCTTTTGCTGTTTTGAATGCCTACTTTATGTCTTTCCCACTGAAGAACAGATAAGTAATACTACTGACATTCTGAATTTTGAATATTTTAATTCAAGTAAATATTTGCTGTATTGCTTCTTCAAAGTGGAGTATTTAGAGGCTGTATTTCCTTTTGTTAGTCCTCTCAAATTACTCTGATTTCCTGTCCTGTACTTTGAAATTTGATACTTACTTTTTGTTTGAATTTAGATGCTATACTGAAATGTGGACTGACGTGTCACCAATATCACAGGGTTGTGAAAAGGCAGATAGGACCCTTGAATACCCAGGAAATGTATTATCAGCAGGAAAGGGCAGTGTTATCCCCACGATGAAGCTTCCCCTGTAATGGTAGCACTAAAATTGTTACCATTCTTGGTCAAGAAGGGTGGATACAAGTCTAGAGAAGGTACAAATTCTACTCAAGTTGTTATGGCAATGGAGATTGACCTTACAAGAACAGATCAGTGCTGTTCATTTAGTCTGGCAAAGTAACAGCTGAGATGGGTGCAGCTGCTGGGTGTTCATGTGTAAAGGGAGTAACCATAGTAGAAGAGAAAAAGAACTGTTTAAGATAGGTGTCAGTGTTGTTCCAGGAATAACTTGAAGACATTGGATGTAAATAAATCATATATGGAAATCTGTAAAAAGATCGTCACCCCAGAGGCATATGGTTCTGAAGCAGGTAGAGTGAGGAGGGAAGAACGCCTTTCAAGGCAGTGATTTATGAAAAGATGAAATAATATGATTCTTGCAACTTGAACTGAGTGGGAGTTATGTGTCTGAAAAGACATTTAATTTTTAAATTAATTTTATTCACCTTGATAAAATTTATTTTTTAAAAAAACTCTTACTCTGCTCTGAAATGCCAAGAACCTGGTGATGCTTTCAGGTGTAAAGTGTGTGCGCTGTGGATTTTTTTCAAATATAGAGCCTGCAGCTCTAAATCTTCAGGCTGGATAATAAGTCCACAGATATCCATTGGTATGTTTTGAAAGATTTCTTACTCCTGTTGACTTTGTATGTGAGATAAGCATAAGAGAAAGCAGATGTAACTGAAGGTAAAAGGCTGGTATCTCATAGGCAAACCACACTTTTCTGACAAGGAAATAACTTCTGGTATTCAGGAGAAGATTTGGAGGATTGCTTACTTGAGAGCTTGTAAGAACCAAATTGATATGGGTTATAGGAAGAACGTTAGGATAACTGAATGTGACTTTTTAGATACGTGTTTTATAAACCTTACATGTTCTGGATGTGCTTAAGCTTCTCTGAAAATAAACGGCAGATTTTTGTTGTTATTTGTGCTTGAATACACAGAGCTGGCAAAGCACACATTTACATTCACTACTATGTAGAAAACTTTTTTGGCAATGTAATTACATTGAGAGAAAAAGAATTTATCATGTTGCTTTTGCTGCAGTTAATCTGCAAAATCTTAGTGTGTTTCTCCATTGTGAAGTAGAATTTAGATTTCTGACACATACCTGTGTCTCTGAAACTGGTTAGGTGGTACAGAAGGAACTAGTTGAAATCTGTTGCAAAGATGATTGGGGCATCTCTTGTGTTTGGATTTGGCTATAATTGTTTGGTTTTTTAGATAGAAGTTCACTAGTACAGACAGGAAAAGAAAGATGAGGGATAGGAAAGAAAAATGAGGGGTCAGTAGTTGTCAGTGCATAAATGTTGTATGTTTTTTGTAATATTCTTACTGGCACCTTGCTGTCTTCAGAAATGCCCATAAATAACAAAAACATTGAATTTCCTTCATTTGCTCTTGTTACACTTGAATTTTATAATGTTTTTATTCTAAAAAATAAATTCAAAATATGGAAAATTGTGTAATAGTACAAACAAATTACCTGATGCACCTCTTATTTACTACATTCATGATATTCTAGAAGAGATTCATGATGTTGCACTCGTTTGTATTAATCAGGAGAAGTTCAAGATCTTAAATTCATGCTTTTCAAATGTCTGAGTAAATTTTAATTTGAAAGAAGTTGCCATATAATAGGTGATGTTGTTCACCATTCTAGTTGTGTTAAATAAATTTTATAGAATGTGTAGTGTTGTTTCCTGGTCAAAGGTAGAATCCAAGAGTAGTCAAGGCATCAGGCAAAAATCAGCATTTTGAATAGAAGTGTAAAGATTTGAAGATGCAGCTGGGCTGGTGACATTTTTTGGAGATGTAAGCAAGAGAGCCTGTAAGATATTTGATAAGACAGTAACATTGCACTATATTTAGAAATCGGGTTTTGAAAAAAGGTGCTGTAGTAACACAAGAATATGATTTAATTCTATGCTTTTCTTACATTTAAAAAATTCTAAAGATTTCGAAAGGCTTGCTGTCAAGAAACCAAATGAATTTCCTTTCTGTTTAGGTGCAAAAAAAATGTGAAATACTGATGACATTGACTTCACTTTTAACCAGCAGGATAGTTTAAAACTAATCTTTGCTTCTTTTTTTGTTTAGGCCAAACAAATAATCTGAGCTTCCTTTCATTTCCATCATAAGTTATCTTACTCTTTCAGTCCTTAAGGTAGTCTTTCTGTAATGAAGTAAATACAGTATTTCATCTGGACAAGAGGGTCTTCTAAACCGGTAAAATGTCACTTCCTTGTCTTCCTGAAGCACATTTTTAATTTTTTAACACACCCCCACACCCCATGTACTTTTCCTGCACTTCTGAGCTGAGGACTGAAATAACCTGATCTTAGAATTAGCACATGTTCTGCTATATTTTATATAGGTTCTGGTGTTTAAAAGTTCACTGCACTAGGAATTGTTGTTTATTTGCTACTGATTCAGCAGCTATTCATTAGTTGTTTGCCATTCTGTAGCTGAGGACTCAAAAATTTTTTGAGGTAAACTATTTTTTCAGCTTCCTCCAGGAAAATAGTGTCTGACGTATCTATTCAGGAAAAACCTGGAAAAAAGGCATGCTTTTCATCAAACAGTTATAATTTTTCTTCTGCTTTTTTTCTTTCTTAGGAAGGTTCTACTAACCCTGGAGGTAAACGTTGGGTATCACAGTGGGCCAGTTTGGCTGCTAATCACACACGTCATGACCAAGATGACATGAGATTGGAGTCCTCTGTGCCTGCTCCCTTAGAAAATGGTATTAAAAACTGTTCTTATTGCCATAATTCATGCTGAAAAAACTGTGAAAGGGAGAAAAGAATGATTATGTACTGTACTTAATCAGTTTTTTTACTCCTAATGCCTCATTTTCACATGAAATTCTTCTGTTTCATTCAGCAGAAACAGTGTGAAAACAAGCTCAGCAGTAGTGGTGTTTACATGGCAGTTGAGTGCCAGTACTACACTAAATGTTACTAAAACAGGAGAGTTTATAAACTGTTTAATATTAAAGAAATTTTCTCTTAAGTTCAATTTGGGTTGGTTTGCATAGTATGTTTCTCTCCTTACATTTTTCTTAGTCTAAATTGGACTTCAGTGTAATGATTATTAAACAGTCCAACCTGGGAGACTTCAGCTGAAGCATAGCATCCTTCCTTATCTTGTAAATAAAGACCTTTTATGTTTGTTGAAAAACCCAGAAACTTTCTCTTTAGCAATGAACAACCTTATCTCCCTTTCTTGTGAGTGTCAGATGTTCAAGGTATGTCTCTCCATAGTTTATTGATTCACATTTCTGATTTTGAAGTAGTTTATAAACATCTAGTTATGGCTATAAACAAGTTACTTGCCTTACTTCTCTTCTGCTTTTTTCTTCCTGCCAATTTCACTTTAGAGGTTGTGATCATCTATGGGAGAAGTTTTACAAAGAAGTTTTGCTTTTGATGTTTCATAGTGCATATGTCTGTACCAAAGCATGAAAGAATTCTTACCAGAATTCTGTTGTAGCTTTTCTCCCCCTCATAAGCATTGAACTTTGCCTAGGGTACTAAAAGTCAAAGGAGATGCAAAGGGGAGAAATTAAATTATCTGATACACACAGAATAATGGAAATCAAGAGCAAATTTTGCACTATTTGAAAGGATTGGGAGTGTACCTACATGATACTTAAAATCATTCCTATTGAGGCTGATCCTTTGGGTGGTTATTCAAGAGCTTTGGTGGTCTTTTGTTTTCTGTAGTGTTTTAAATGGTCACTTTCAGATGAGGTATTACCTAGATTTTTCTTTGGAGAGGTAAAGGCTTTTTTTACCATTATAGGAACTAAGATAAGAGATAAAGTGAAGTAACTACTGTGTGGTGCATACCCGTACTGCAAGAATTCTAAAATACTAAAAGGGAAATAAAGCATTCAAAGCACTAAAGCACCAAAGGTATAATAAAAACAAAATTTAGTATGTACATCTAAAAACCAATTCACAAAACATGCCTTGTTGACTTAGGTGCCTGTATCTTCTTTAGAAATCTTAGTATTTAAACTTCACATAACACATATATAGCCAAATATCATGCTGAACAACTCCATGCCTTTTTTTTTTCTTAAAGGCTGTTTGAATTTCACCAGGAAGCAAGTTACATGCTTATATATGTATAAAATATTTGATCTGGTAGGCATGTCTGAGAGAAGTCAATCTTCACAGATAGCAATCACATTGCTTTTCATTAAACCTTGAATTTGTTCCATAATTTTCAAGAAAATAAAAAACAGTCCTGGAATTAGAAAACCTTGCTTAGATTTCAGAGGTACTTACTGTTTCTCAAATCAGTGTCTTAACATAGACTATAGAAAAAAAGAAGCTGTAAATCCTTTTGCATTCTTCAACAAAGGTGTGACACTGTGAAGAGAAAAGATAGGTTGAAGAGCATGGATAGCAAGTAGTGGGTACACATAATCAAATAATTCCTTAGAGGATTCTTGCAGAGAGAGAAACCCTATACTCCAGTTCTCACTCCTGGAGTAACCAATACTGGTGGCAAGCCATGATAGGGAAGTCCCAACAGGGTATGCAGAGCAGTTGCTTATAGATCTCTCCTGGCAAAAAGGGAATTGACAGATGTGTGCTATTAAGTGTGTCACGTTATATTACAGCAGCAGACAAATGAATGGCAAAAAGAATCTATTCTATCTATCCTCAAAGTCAGAGCAATTCATAGAGCAATTTATATCACCTTGGAGCAATAAAGGCATGTTTCTGACAGCACAACTGCTGTGTTTGTTAAATGGGCAAGGAGGGTGCAATCATCATCATTGTGGAAAAATAAAATTTGGTTTCTAAAGCAGGCATTCCTTGCAACAGTCCATGGAATGGCCGTGCTTTTCTGCTGAAGGAGCATTCATTCTGCGTACACTAAGAATTCAGTGAAAGTGCTTTAGCAGTAGTACTGCATTCTTTAGATGCTTTGTATATGTTTTCTATGCATTTTTGTGCTATAATGTCGTGTTTGAGATAAAGACATTATTTTTGCTTTCTCAGCCATAGTAAGGTCTTTGTTCATGAGTGGAGCTTTTCAGTATTGCTGAGAAGTGTCTCCCAGCACTGCAGATTCCTGCCTGAGTGAGGCAAGGCCTTGCAGGAAGAGGCTGTAGTCTGTCCATGAGACAGACCTGGAGCTATGGAACAGGCAAGTAGGGAGGAAGATGGAGGATCTTACTCTTTTTGGTAGTTTTGAAATCTGGTTGTGAAGGTGTTTAGGAACGTAAGATTTGGTTTCCACTTCCTGTTGTAATGGTGTGCTGATGATATAACAGTGATTTCTTACCTATTTTAACCTACTGTGAGATCATAAAAACTTTATATGTGTGATTCAGCTTAAAGGATTAATTCATTAAATGTTTTTCTACTTGTCTAAATATAATTGATCTTGCCATAGAACAGCAGGATGGACTGATGACCTTTTCAGTTCTGTTTTATGTTGTACTAGCCTTATGCAGTCTTAAACATTTAATCTTTCTCTTTACCTTGCTGTTGAATGTCTTCTCAAATATTTTTTTCTCTTTCGTTTTTAGACACAGACATCAGTGAGTCTGGTATTTCTGTTAGAAGTGCTGGTTCAGCTGCTTCTATGACTAGCCAAGGTGAGCGAAAGAGGAGGACACTTCCACAGCTTCCCATCGAGGAGAAAGTGAATGAAAACTCAAAACCAAAAACTGTATCTCATCAGAGGTCAGAAATAGGTGAAAAGCAAGACACTGAACTTCAGGAGAAAGAAACTCCAGCTCGTGCCTCAGATGCTAAGTCAAGCAGATCAATGAATGGTCTTTCACCCAAAGCTACTGGAGACAAAGCTTTTTCTTTTCCCAGCTCTTCTGGTAAAGAGAGAGTTGAAACTGGCAGAGAAACTTCTGTGGTGAAACAAGCTTTAGCAAAAATTCAACAACAAGAAAGAAAGGAGCAAGGACACTGGACACCCTCAAAATTATCATCTACAAAATCTGCTGGGAACCAAGTTGAGAAAGGTAGAGAGGAGATTGTTATGTCACCCAAAACTTTGGATAATCAAGACAATGCTCCTGGCCACGTTACAGATAAAGCAGAAATTAAGTTGGCACAGGTTGAGGGAAAAAGAAGAAAAAATGAGGAAATCATTAGAGGACAAAGTCCTAAAGTACTTGGAGGAGAAAAAAAGGAATCTTCAAAACCATTAGTGAGGCAAGGTAGCTTTACTATAGATAAGCCTAGCACAAATATACCTATCGAACTTATTCCTCACATTAATAAGCAGAGTGGTTCTGCTGCCCCTTTAGTATCTGCAAACAGGTTACGTGACAGAAGTGATTCAATGGACACTGACTCCAGTATAGATACAACACTCATTTTAAAAGACACAGAAGCTGTAATGGCTTTCCTTGAAGCTAAATTGCGTGAAGAAAATAAAACTGATGAAGGTCCTGACACTCCTAGTTATAACAGAGATAATTCCATATCACCAGAATCAGATGTCGATACAGCCAGCACAATCAGTCTTGTTACTGGTGACACTGAAAGAAAATCCACACAGAAGCGGAAGAGCTTTACGAATTTATATAAAGATAGGTGTTCCACTGGCTCACCTTCAAAGGATGTTTTAAAATCTTCTACAAGTGCCAGAGAAAAGATAGAAAAGAAAACTAAGAGTCGATCTTCAGATGGTGGGTCTAGAGCTGACACCCGCAAAACTGTGCAGTCCAGTGGAAGAATGAGACAACCATCTGTAGATTTAACAGATGATGACCAAACATCCAGCGTACCCCATTCTGCCATTTCTGATATCCTGTCATCTGACCAGGAAACCTACTCTGGCAAATCACATGGAAGAGTTCCTTTTGCCTCAGCAGATGAACTTGTACATTCCAAGATGGAAGGAAAGTCAGCTAAATCAAAAACCTCTCCTGTTGGACTTGGGCAGTCTAGTAAATCTACCACTCTTCCAAGACCTCGCCCCACAAGGACTTCTCTCTTGCGCAGAGCACGCCTTGGTGAAGTCTCAGATAGCGAGCTTGCCGATGCCGATAAGGCTTCGGTAGCTTCCGAAGTGTCCACCACGAGTTCTACGTCAAAGCCTCCCTCAGGGAGGAGAAATATTTCCCGAATAGACTTACTGGCTCAGCCTCGCAGAAATCGACTCGGCTCCTTATCAGCACGCAGCGATTCTGAAGCGACAGTAACCAGGAGCGCTGCCTCATCGCGGACCCCAGAAGCAATCATCAGAAGCGGTTCAAGGTTGCTCTCAGGAGGAGATAGCGCTAAAATTTCTGCTAGAACTCGAGCCAATAGCATTTCACGGCTTTCGGATTCAAAATCCAAATCCTTGGCTTCGGCTCATAATTCTCCCTCAGGTATGTGAGATTGTTTGAAATCATTTTATCCTATACTAGATGTTTTTAACATGGATTTTTTATAGATATTGTTTAAGAAAGAGCTCTTACAAAACTGTTGCATTTTAGTTGACTCAGTCTTTTTCTTTGGAGTAAGAGACTTCCATGGCAGGTCTTGTGGAGGTTTCTCATTTAAAATCATAAAGACAACAAATTGTAATCCTTTAACTCTTTGGATATGTTTTCATCTTGAAACCAGTAAAACTGAACTGAATTGGGACAGTCAAATGCATCAGCAATCATTTGTTTTAGTGCAAAAACAGACCCAAGATCTCTTCACTCAAATCATGGTAGTAGAAATTCAGAAGGCCAGCAGCACTATTTAGTACATAGAAGATATAATATTTATTTATAAGGTAGGCTTGTAAATAGGCAATCAGAGGGGTTTTTTTTTTTAATAAGAATAATAACATTGAAATAATGAATTGAAGAAATATATACTACTTAACTAAATATCATAAAGTAATTTCTTTTAAAGGATTTGCCTTATTTTGGATTATTTCCCATTCTGTGTTCCAAATCAAGGCAATTTATGATTTCCATGATTTCCATGATTTCCAGTTCATATTGATCTTCTTTGGTGTGGTGGTTACTCTTCCTTGTCTTCTATTTGTATGGAAAAATCTGTACAATTTATGAATCTTAACCTACTATTCTGTTAGAAGTTAACATAACATTCTTAGTGCAAGCACTGTGAGAACTGGTAGGTTTTTTCAACAGCAGTATTTAATCTATAAAAACAAAATGTGGTTATTATAAAAAAGTTACCTTTCTTGTGAAATGAGTATCTAAAATAAACGTCTGCTTACTTTTAGAATTGTCATGCTACCAGCTTTACCATATTTCCAGTCAATCCACAATCTCAGAATAAAATTAATAGAGTAGCTTCCAGTGTTGTAGTGCACTGAAATTTTGCTACATGCCATTCAGATTTGATAAAAGCCACTGTGATACTTAATTCCTCACACTCCTGCTGTCCTTCTGTTGCTTGTGTATCATAAGTGGACTATGTCAGGATTCTTAGCATTGTGTATTCCTCAGATAGTTAACTTTGGCTGTGTCATTTATTAGCTTAATAGAAATTTCTGCTGAGATACAAAGGAGGTGTTTGCTGAACTGTAGAGTTGACTCCATTTGATATGATGACAGGTGTCTACAAAGGTACCCAAAACAGGTGACACTTGGTTGTCTTTGCTAAATGTTCATTTCCCTGTGTCACACAGTCAAAGTTTACTGCAGCTTGTATGAAACACTGTTTTCAAGAGAGAAAAGGTGCCATCTTTTCATGGATACCCCAACATAAAAATCTAGGTCATTTAAAAAGACCATTGTTAGAAAAATCTACAGTAGTAATAGCTTCTGTCTTATAAAACTTCATCAGTTAATATATATAAATGGAGATGCCTATCAATGTAAAGGCCAGAATCTGAAAGCAATTAATGAAATTAATTGAAATAATGAATTATTTTCAAAATAAAATAATCTCTAAATTAAATCTAATCATCGCTAATTAAGTCTTGTTACTGTATAAGTAAAAACTATTATTACTACTGTTTAGGATTTAGAGTGCTGAATTTTGTCTATATTAGTAACATTATTGTATAATTTTTTTACTGATTTACTTAGATTATACTTTAGGAAAACCTGAATTGCTTTGAAAGTGGTGTAGTCTTCTATGGTAGGTAGGAGTATATGTGTAAATACATCTCCAGCTACATATAGGCCACTTCTAATTCCTCAATTTAATTTTGTCTCTAGAAAAGTCAACAATTAATTTAGCACTTTTGGAAAGTACTAATGAAGTGCTTGACTAAAGCGCCTCAACTGTTTGAATATGTTTTACTTCAGGCACATTTAATCAAGGGGTCACAGGAATGGATTTTCTTCTCTCCATGGACATAGAAAGACTGGAAAATTAATTATTATTACCAGTATTGAGTTTGGGGTTTTGTTTCCTTTACAGAAGAGGACTTACTGCTCTCCCAGTCTAAAATATGTTCCATAGGTTATCTCATCCAATGTCATCACATTATCATATTGTAGATCAGTAGACATTGGCAGCCTCTTAAATCCAGCCTACAAAGGAAAGTTATTTCTGCACTTCCCAAGTCAATGTTCAGAGCTATATACCTGTAAAAAGACAGCAATAATAAGATGTAGTTTCTGGGTTTTTTTCATTGTCTTGTACTTCGTGTGGATGAATTGCAACATGATAGGGTTAAAATTGTCAGAGCTAGCAGCAAGTCTGTAATTTCAAGAATAATTTCTAATCCTTGATGCAGTGAAGTATTGCTTACTTTTATATGGAAGGGCAAGCAGATAAATGGAACATCTTGGGTGAGAACTGTGAGCATTGAAATCATTACCAGAGTGTTTCTGTGGTAGGAGGCTTGATAACTGACAACACTGTGAAAGCACGTGAAGCAGAATTAGGAACTTTATAGCACAAGCAGTGAAAGGTCTGATCAAGGCAGTGCATCATCAAACAGTAGAGTGTGATCAATAGAAACAGAGGAGACCAAAGACCTATTTTCACAACAGAGGAAAATTGAAGATGATGTTACAGAAGGAGCTCTGCATTGGGAAAACAAATGGCAGGATCAGACCTTGTGCAAAAGCTCTAAGCTGCAACTGTAAAATTAAGCACTGAGTCAGAACAGAGGGACCCTGAGCAGCCAGTTGTGTTTGACAGCTCTGCTGGCTTACTGGCCTGGCTGACATTGCAAGTAGCTGGCAGGTAGGTTGATCAAAGCTGTTGAGGTAATTGTGGGGGAGAGGAAATTGATAATGGAGAGAAAACAGCACTTACTAAGTACATTTTAGTAGGAGCTGGGAAATGGATGCGCCTAGAGAATTCAGTGCATCAATGAGAGTAGAAATTTTTTTTAAGGAATATATTCAGTAAAATCTATTCTCAGATCTTTGAAGTGAGAGTATGTTGTCCAGATCACCGAACTTGCCAGCTTAATGACTGTCAGGACATTATATTTCTCAGAGAGTAGTCACTAAATTAGGTTTGAATGCTGATTATTTTAGCCAGGGTTTTGGAGGATTTTCTAGTTAGTGGTACTGATATTCACAGTCTTTGGTGTCTGAGATAAGCAACTGCACAACAGCTTTCAGAAATGTACATAAACTACAATGACATTTTGGGCCTGCATAATTTAAAGATAGTATTAAAAGCATATATATGCAAATGTATAGCTACCTAACTGGGAAACATGCTTGGATATGCTTGTCATGAATTCCACAACTTTGAGATTTTTCCTGCTAGGCCTGCAATAATTTTGTCCTCATATTCAAGAGAAACATATTGATAATTTGTAACACCCCAACATTTCAAGGCCTTAAAATTTAATGGTCTAAAAGAATAGTTTTTATGATATTATGTAATGTTACAAATTATTGTTATTGATGTCATTTCAGTTAGTATCTCTGAAATGTTTAAGCCTTTAAAAAATTCAGTAGTTTTGATTGAAAGTATAGTCTTTTCCTAAAAAAGTGTGGGTGGAAAAGAGGACCTAAGACTAATCTCATCAATATATTTTATTTAAGCAAATGCTTCTAATCTGAATGTTTTAAATCGAATTAACGTGATAAAACACTATTTTGTACACAGAGAAATCCAAGCTTCTCCCAGACCCAGACCCTGATGTTGAAACTTACAGTGGTAGAGTACTAGAAATCAAATCTGTTTCTGATATTTCACTTCTCATTCAATTTTTAGTTTTTAAATATATTATTACATATGCTCATTGTACAGTGCTGAGTTGCTGAACTATCTCACTTGGGAGATTTTAAGATACATTTTATCAGTATTTTGAAGAATATAATTTGAACTGGAACAAAGAATTTAAACAAAAATTGATGAAAAAATGTGGGCCCAACTCATAAATCTCTTTGGACTTTGGTCACACATTGCTTGCATGCTGTTGGTGGGAAAATGTACTTTTTCTGCTCATGTTTTACTTCCCTAAAATCAAACAACTTTGAAACATCTAAAAAGAGATCAGAAATTGATTGGGGAGACATTGTTGCTTTCTACTATAAAGTTAGAAAATTTTGAAATAAGTAGAACTGGACGTAATTTGAAACGCACGTTTAAACCTGAAAAATTACATAAGCATATTTTTGTTTTGAGCAATTGAAACCTCATTATTTATATGAGGGAAGTGATGTCAGCTTACACACCAATGTCATATTCTACATACCATAATCTTTGCATTACACAAAAATTACTCCCATTATTGGTTACTTAAATTCATATTGATGTATACTTCATTTGTAATGTTGTTTTTTTTTAATGTATCAGGAGAAATCATTATTGATTATTGCATTTTTTAATACTAAAAAATAATTTACATCATTTGATTCTATTCTTTTTCAATCACCAATAGGTGGTCACACACTTATTTCATTTTCTACAGTACTAACAGAGCCTCATGAATGTCAGTGAATTTGGAGTATTAAATCCCCTGCAACAATTTAGCAGGTTGTGGTGATGGGGATTTCTTTACACTTGGCGGCATCTCTTCCTGCTGGAAATGTTTGAGGGCAGCACATCTGAAATCCATTTTCTAGACTTGAGTAATTCATAAGGGGTCAAGAGCCCCCCACTGAGTTTCAGTTCTCCTGTGCTCCAGGCTGTCCTCAGCAACAAGGCCGTATAGTGCTTTGTGTGCTGCATGTCAGAAGGTATACTTCTTTTTCTGAGGCTGCTTTTCTTATGGATATGCTGCAGACTTTCATGGCACAGTATTAATTTTACATATGCTTTTTTCTGTACTAAACACATAAGCATAGAATCATTGAGGTTGGAAAAGACCTACGCATCATCTAGGAGTTTTATGCTTTCCTTATGTAAAGCATGCATTCCAGCCTTGGTGCCAGCTCCATCCTTCCTTCATATCTCTTCTTTTTTTTTTTTTTTTTTGTGTATTACATAAAACTTGAATGAAATTTGGGAAAAAAACCTGCAGAAAAAGTGCAATCTGACTATATACTTAAATGTTAATGAATTGGGCCCTTGTTTTATAATACAATTTATTGGAGCTCATATACAATCACTGGCTTTTACATCTTACTTCACTCATCACTATACAAAGAGCATTAGTTTTATGTTTTTATTAATCAATATTTTTTATTTAACACAAATTCTGTAGCTTTCTTTTAAAGATGTAGTAAATAAACTTTTTGTGAGGTACCTGGGGATGGATAATGAATAGCTGCGTATTTTTGTGATTTTTACTGAAATAATGCTGTTTTCTCTTATCAAAGATGCCATAATAATTCTTTTTTAATGATTAAACTAATTTAGTAAGTGCAAGATGGAGGCGCTTTCCTACAGATTATGCTTCCACCTCCGAAGATGAGTTCGGCTCAAACCGTAACTCCCCTAAACATACCCGTCTGCGTACCTCTCCAGCCCTGAAAACCGCGCGACTGCAGAGCGCTGGGACAGCAGCTCAAAGCAGCAACACATTCAAGCACAGGATAAAGGAGCAGGAAGACTACATTCGTGACTGGACTGCCCACCGGGAAGAGATTGCAAGGTTGGTTTGAGAGGAGTGCCCCTAAAATGGCACCGCGTTGCACCCAGCCACGTGTACGGGTGTGCACAGGGGACAAAGAGAGCTGATGGATTTTCTGTATCTCTGCTCACTGCTTTCCTTCACTGACTGAATGGGTAACTTAAAATTCTTCTGATGAGAGACTGGCAGATAGAACACTCACATTACCAGCACATCTCTTTTGCAAGCTTTGGGATAGTAACTTCTGGTTTATGATAGCCAAATCCCAGAAGATGAACCTCCAGTTGCATTATTGGGATTTGCAGAGGTACTTTGTGTATTTCCTGAGACTGAAATGTATTCACATACATTTTGTAGTACCTTTACATATTGAGATAAAATTTCAGATTAATCACAGGCAGCAGAGAGAGAAAAAAAGCAAGCTTTGGAATGTGAGAGACCATGTCCTCATTTTAATTTTTGATTTATCGAGACATTATTTCATGTTAGGTCTTTTCTGATTTAAGTCATGCGTATTAACCAAAAAAGTAATTTTTTTTGTTGCAAATCCATGAGATTAGTATACCAATACCTCTCTTATTGCTGGTACCACTCTGCTTCAAGTGAACCAAGGAAAAATTGCACATTCTGATGACCCATTTTTCCCATATCATGCAACATCCAGGCAGTGAAAACTTCAGAGTATATAAATGTTATTTAATACTTAGATGTCAGTGTTCAGGTTCCAAAGATTTTCACAGAAATTAATTGGGAAGTCTAAACAAGAAATATGTTTTCCTTTCAATATTAATTTTAATAGTGTGAAGTATTTTATTTCCTGATCTTGGTAATATTTTTCAGCATTTGTTTTTCTAGTGTGATCTGTGCAAAGGCAGTGCTCCATTCACACTTCTTCTGTAGAGGGCTGAGAGGCACACATAAGATACCTAAGGGAGTCTCATAGTATCTGGATAAGTAATGAAATAAACATTTTCAAAATCATCTTCCTAGAACATCTCTTTCTTTTCACAAGTCCAAAGTCACAGATGGGTATAGGAAGGGCTATGTGTATATGGGAAAAGTAATCAATAGCCATAGCTGTCCTGATAAATAGTACTGCTGAACCTCTGCTTCAGTGAAACTTTTTGCTTTGTTTTGCTCATCTAGGAGAGATTGACCCTGGAGGTGATTGATGATTCAGTCTAAACTCATTTGATGGTTAGGTTTGCAGGTTTTTCTCTTCCCTTGGGATTCTTACCTTTCCCTACATTAATGTATTGGCTTTAAAATTTGTTTTAAAGGCTAACTTACCCTACCTCTTCAGCTTTATGTTCAGTGGAAGTGCTGAGAGGTACTGTCAAATGTTTAGGTTTATGTAGAGATTTCACACAACTTGCATTAAATCATTACCTTATTTAAAGAAAAGTAGCATTTAGCATCTGAGAAATTCCAGGTTACTGGCATCTGTTCTCACTGCTTCCAGTACCAGTTTTAGCCTCTGCTGAGAGCCTTTGCTGTAGGTCACTAGTTCATCCTTTCTGTGCCTCCATATCTTTGCAGCGATTCACATTTTTGCTCCCCTGGCTTTAATTTTATCTTCTGTCCTCTATAAAATAATTTTTGTCTCTGCTCCTATTTCCTTGTTAACTATAGGCTCTGTTATTGCCTACCCTGTTTTTTTTTCCATCTCAGCCATCAGTCCAGCCTCTGTGCTCAGGATCCCTTCAACTCTAAATAGAGTTTTTAAAAAATTAAAAGATTGTTATATGCTCTCATTAAAATTAGTTGATTTATTTGTGTTGTTGTTGTTGAATAACTGATTAGATTAGGCAGGTGTAAGAATAAGCCTTTCATAAAATATATGTGTAGCAGAAAGTAGTATAGAGATTGTATGGCAAACATTTCATTGCATCCATGTTACCATCATACTCTGTTCTAACTGGTCCTCTGTGACTGACCCAGTTTGCACTTTTCACAGACTTCACAATTTACAGATGTTAATAAAATTGAAAATTTGAAAGAGGTGTTTAGAGAAACTTCCTGGAATCACTATTCTTGATTTAAAGCCACTTTGACATGGAGGGAATTTACACCCTCAGAATAACAGGAGCTTCATGTATATTTTGTTTAAGGATGTTAAAGTATTGTTACAAAATCCACTGACTCAGTGGATACACTTCAGTATAGGAAGTGTAACGTAGTAGATTAAGCATAAAAATGTTTTTAGTAATCCAGTTGTTCAGCACTATTACAGATATCTTAGAAGTATTCCTATTTCCTTGTGGTTTTTCCTATCAATGGGCATTCTTTCACTGCAGGTAAATAAGAACTAGAGTTCCAGGCTTTTGAAAAAGGTGGTCATGCTCTCTCCATCCCAAGCCCTGTGTTCTCACCTTTTTCTATGTGTTGGAAACCGAGTCTGTTCCCTGTGTAACTGCCTAAGTCTGCCCGCTAGGTGAATCCAAAGCAGTATTTCCTGGAGTGGGTTGAGGGATTTAAGGAATTGGAGGTTTATTAGTGTTGCCTCTGTGAATTGATTTGTCTTGTGTAATTGCTAGGTCTGATGCAGGAATCAGTAGGGATCTGCAAGGCAGCCTACAGTTAGAGCAGAGTAAATAGTGAGCACCTAAACCCTGAGTCTCTTGTCCCTGATTACACAAAACATTCTTCTTATACTTAAGCAAAACTTTCTGCTTCTGGAAGTTAATATAGAATTACTTGAAAACTTCATAAGTCAGGTTCAGCTCTCAGCTAGTTTCTAATCTTCTTTTTCACAATGCTTCTCATTTAGTGCTCTATATTGTTTCTATACAGAAATGTAATTGAGTACTGGACTATAGCTTACTGTCACATAGAAAATTATCCCAGATTTTGGTCAAATGACTGATATTTCACAATGATAATTATCTACCAAGTTGCTTGCCATCAATGTTAGAGTTGTTTGTTCTGATACTTGTGGGATTCACTTGAATTAATTTTTATATAGAGATCTGACACTTGATGCAATTTTGATTTCTTGGTGAGAGCTCAAATGAGATGGTTGTGTCATGTTGAAGCATTGCTGACTTCTGTGAAGAGTTAAGTCTTTATTAATTGATGCTACTTTTGATTATGGTGTTTAATGACATTTCTCTTGTGGAAAATGTGCTGATAATTGAAATCTCCTGGTTTTATTTTCTTCACAACTACTTATTAAATACCAGAATTTGTCCCAGAAAATCAAATATGAATAGTAGCAACATCTCTATTTAAAGAAAAAGATAGATGGTTGTATGACACAAAGGAAGTAGCTGTTTTAGTATTTCTACTACTAAGAATATTGGACTTCTAATGGCATGTGTAAATTGCCACATATTTGTCTACAGCCTTCTTCCAATTATATGTGTATCTAAGCTGCACAAAGTTACACTTCATTGCAGATTGCTGATGGTTACCTACAAAATCCAGTGTTGGAATTTGGCTGGAAATTTTTCTAGTTATGTTTGCCTTTTTAGTTGAAATTCTGTTCACTTAGGCTTCAGCTATCTCTAGGCCATAGTTTTTGACTTGAAGACAAAGTAAAAATTAAGAGCAGAAGGAAGGTCACCTTGAACCATCAGTCTCTGTGGAGCTGTCACGTGGCCTTGCACCTCCTTCCACCTGGGTGGCGAGTGCTGCGCGTCTGGGTGCGCAGGAGTGGCACTGTCTGCTCTGTGCCTTCAGTGCTGACAGGCAGAAGTGTGAAAGGGCTTCACTTGCCAGTCTGCTCTTCTCAACTCTGGGATCCAAGCTGGAGATTCAGGGTGCCATAGTTAGTAAGGGCTTTTAGCTTTTGATTTGTGGGGTTTTTTTGTCTTGTTCCCTCCTTCTTTTGGGGTATCCTGTGGAGCAGTAGCGAGACAAGCGGAGCAAGACAGAGCAAAGCTGGTTTTTTGATGCAGTGAATCAGAAGAAAAGGAAAGGAATCTTTGGCTGAGAATTCAACTGTATTTTTGTAATGCTATTATATCCAGGTTTTTAAAGGTGTGGTCTTTTTTTGCCAGTGAAAAACTTGTTTTGATTACATTTGAGGATTTAGGGTATTGGTCTGGAATTTCAGACCCATAAGCAGCTTGATCTGAGCAAGGTGCACAGCTACTAGAAAATCAGAAGTCCTGAAAACATTTTTTCAAGTAGGCAAACTAAGGTACAAATTAAATGTTTTCTGAACATTTCAGATTTACTGCTATGTTACACAGCTCATCTGTGCAGTATTTTCAGCATATTTGCTATGCATCCTCTGTGTTAGAGATACTTCATATTGCATGCATCTGCCTGAAGCCTAGGAAGAAAATAAGGATACTCTCTTTTGAGATCACCTTCCACCTTCTTCCTCTAGAAAGGCATGCTCTTAAAAGCTTCAGTCAAAATTTGCTTTTATGGTTCTACAAATAATCTTTCTGTTTAGAAAGGCATGCAAGTTATCAGGAGCTAGAACTTATGACCTCAAAGGCTGCAGGTTGGGCTCTACTGGCCCTAAAGTATTCGTAGGGGAGAATGTAACACTCTCTTTATTACTAGGATCAGTCAAGATCTGGCTCTCATCGCACGGGAAATCAACGATGTAGCAGGAGAGATAGATTCAGTGACTTCTTCAGGCACTGCCCCCAGTACCACAGTAAGCACTGCTGCCACCACCCCTGGCTCTGCCATAGACACTAGAGAAGAGGTAGGAGATCTTCATGGAGAAATGCATAAGGTTCTTCCTTTTCTTTATTTCTTTTGCTTTTAGCATTTTGCATAGCCTTTTTAGTTACTTCCATTCAACCTGTATGCATGGTCTCTGCATTGTTTTTTTTTATTTGAAGTTCCTTTACATTTCAACAAACAACCCAGAAGTTATTTTGTCAACACTGCTTGTCAAAAGGATGCATACTGTCTGTCTGTCTCTTTTTTTCCACGAAACATAGGAGAAGATAGTTATTTGTTTCTTGCTCATCTGTAGCCTTAGATACTCTTGAATGGTATCTAAGTGCATTTAACGATACTAGTGTGTATGCACAACTATATATAAATGTATACATTTAATTCTTTGCTTAGCTATTAAAAACAAAAAAGTCCCTCTTTTCACAGGTGACATAAAATTTTCATCTTCTGAACACTGAAATACTTAGGTACCATCAGTTAACTTTAGATTTTCTTTCTTAATAACATTGTCAAAAATTGCCTTGAAATAAGTTTGCTTTATGCTTCTAATAATTCTTATTTTCTTTGCCTACCTCTGGTGTGCTGTTCTATGAATATATTGACTAACATGTTCTAGTAACCATCACAGGTCTAATGCTGGTAAACGTGTTAATCTGAATTTAAATCATCACTTTCTTCTACCATGTTACAATTCACCATAATAATGTGTTGTAAATGTTTAATGCATTTTTTTTCTTCATAGTGCTCCTTTCAAAATGTGTTTTATTCATTTTTGTGTGCATAAATTTTGGTTAATACACTAGTTTACTGTGGTTAGTTTCCTACTGTCTTTTTCTGTGGAAAAAAAGATATAAACAGCAATAAGAAATCTCTGAGCTGGGTACTCAGAAAAATTATAAATGCACTCACAGAGATTTTGGGTTTCGTTCTCATAGACTGGGGCTAAACTTTAAAGAAGTAAAATGCTCCTTTTCTCAGATGCAATTAGATCACTCCATTTTTTTTAATTATTATTAAATGATTGTTTTCTTCTTCAAAAAATACGGTGCATTGTGTACATACTGCAGGTGGCAGTATCTCCTTTAGGTAGTGTAGGTCTTTCTGTAACACTGACTAATTTGGAAAAAAACCCTAAATCTCAGAGTACTCTTTTTAATTCCACAGATGTGTTCCATTAATCAAAGGAATAAATTATTCATTACCAGTTTATAGGTAGCTATTATGTTACCTGCCCATGAGCAAAGTTTCAGTGGAGTAGTCTAAATTTGCCATGTATGTCTAGTATTTTGAAAAAACCCAAATCTTGTTCATTTGTACAAGATATCTTACATAAGAGATGCATCATTTTATACTATCCAAGATAACAGAATGATTATGATTTGATAGGCATCTTATAAACTATTTCAGGAGAAAAAACCCCAGTAATCTGATTTTTGGATGTATCCAGTAGATTTCATGAACTTCATTTTTCTTTTATCCTGCAGTTGGTGGACCGAGTATTTGATGAAAGTCTCAATTTTAGAAAAATCCCTCCAATAGTGCATGCGAAACCCCCGGAAGGGAATGGTCGGCCTAGTGATGCCAGACCTCAGCTGACAGAGGCCCTCGATCCCCCAACAATTACCCGCAGAAGGACTTGGAGCAGAGATGAAGTGAGCACACAACAGGATTCTCTCTAAGAATGTGTCAATATTAAGCTTTTACAATTATCTCCCCACCTAATATTCTAGACATTATCCTGTCTCTCCTACCTCTAGCAGGTGGCATTAATATTGGAAAAATTTGTGTAATCTTTTATTGGCAAAATGTTCAAATATCATTGTGTATGATACTAATTAAAACATAAGTAAGATCTTTTTAAGTTAAAGATGCCAAAATATATGGAATTGTTCCTATTAAACTAATATTCTTTTTTATTAAAAACTTATTGCAGGTTATGGGGGACAGTTTGCTGTTGTCCTCAGTCTTCCAGTTTTCTCGCAAGATAAGACAATCCATAGATAAAACAGCTGGCAAAATCAGGTGGGTTGTTGAAAATTGCTGTTATTGCTGAAAATATCTGTTCCCATCAACATTCCCAGCAGTAAAAAAGATATGTCTAATAATCGTAGAGGACATGCATGCAGTAAAAACTTGTAGAAACTTGTCTTTTAAAAAGGCACTGTTACCTATGGCATTTTTAGCATTCAGAAGGATTTGGAATTATTACTTTTTCCATTATTCCTTCTGTTTATTTCACTCTATATGAAGAGGAAAGTTTATATGGATGGAACAACATCCAGCAGAGGAGCTGCTCCAACGTATGCTGTGTAATATTGTGCAAAATTTACACAACCTCTGTGCAAGTCTTGTAAAAGTTCTTTCCTTAAATGTTAAGGTTAAAATGTTGCTGAACTGTAAAATTGGGCCCTGTAGGTTTGCCAAGTTGTTGTAGGGATTTTGCATTTTAGGAAGAAAAAACAAATTGGACAGAGGAGAACTGTTTTAGTAAATCCTTCTGAAAACCAGCTTGCTCGGGAGACAAAATTGTCCCTATTGACTTCTAAAACAACAGATGTAGCCACCTGTCATTTTTAATTGAAAATTCCAGCTTAAATAGTTAGCTTCCTTCATAAGATGTCATAGTAGCTGAGAGGAAGTATAGACATGTAAAAATGATAACATGTTGCTCTACTGACAGTTCCATTTCACTTGAATATGTGAGTGTGCAACCAGTTGGTGACCACGTTGGTTGACAAGAAGAAATGAAAATTCTTAATAGAAAGTTCAGGATTGTATATTTCATATGTGCTTCTTCATGTCTTTGTGCAGTTCACAACTTAAAAATAGAGAACAATAAAAATAAAGAGGTCTTTTGGGTGAACTTAATGCATAATTTTCTGAGTGTAAGAAAATATTAGGTCTGTAATTGATTGGTTTGTTTAGGAAGTGTCAGATAATGGAATATTAGATAAGTGACAGATTTAACAACAAAAAGTTATGTCACTATAGGGTGATGTAACCAGGAAAAGCAGCAAAATACTAACATACCTGAAGATTGTATTCTCATGGGAATACCAAAAAAGATTTGACCATAGAAATCAAGAAGAAAAATAACAATCTATATAAATTGGTTAAAACTGTAGGTTAAGTGCCATTTCTAGTCCTGTTATTTCTAGTAGGAAGAGCATCACCAAGTGAAGAATCATCTCTTTAAAAGCTTGAATCTCAATTTTATTAGCCTATTCTTAGAATTTTTGTGTGTTGTTTTTACTGGTGATTAACAGGTAGCGTTAAATTCAGGTCTTACACATTTCTGATTAATTTGCTGATCTTAAAAGTCAAGTCAGCTACTAATGAATGTAATAATAATGTGATCATGTATGAAATAAATACAAGCATACCTACAAATATTTTATACATACTTAAAGAAAGGGGAATTGTGTTTTTCTATAAAAATGCAGTAAACTTCCATTAAGAAGGAATTATTTAGCATATTCCCCAGGGCTGTATTTAAAACTTTCTTTTCCTCAGAATAGGTTAGAATAATACCATGTTATTCATAATTTCATTAATATTTTAAATCAGAAAAGCAGCAATGCTTTTAATGCTGTTTTTTAGGGGGCATATAAGGCAGCTAGTACCTATTACAGATTTTTACCTTAGCTTTGTTTTGAAATATGTGAGTTCAGCCAACTGGTGTGCTTCTATGCCTCTTTCTGGGATTAAGCCAGTAAAGATTCTGCCCAGAATAGTTGCAATGTCTTCATAAGAGAGGTGCTCTGATCATCTTGTGGCCCTTCTCTGGACTCACTCCAACAAGTCCATAGTAACTCCAGATCTGGATGCAGCCTTGCAGGTGGGCTCTCACCAGAACAGAGCAGAGGGGCAGAATCCCTTCCCTTGCCCTGCTGGCCACGCTCTGTTAGATGCAGCTCAGGACAGAATTGGGTTTTTGGGCTGTGAGTGCCCCATGGCTGGGTCGGGTCCAGCCTCTCACCCACCAGCACCCCCAGGTCCTTCTCCCCAGGGCTGCTCTCCATCCCTTCTCTACCTAGCCTGTGTTTGTGCTTTTATGTGCTACAGGAGTTTTCAGAGGTTGTGGAGGGAAGAGCTAAGTAGGTTTTGTGGTGAGAAGAAGTGCAGTTGGGTCAGTGCTCTGCAATGTGAGTGCAGTGTCATCCATTGGCTTTGTCTTGTAGCAGGCCAGTGCCCCTTGAGTCAGGGAAATCCTCGGGAAGTGGTCACAGCAGTGGAGGTGCTGCCTGTTGGCCTCTGCTGTTGGCTGTACTTCCTGCAAAGTGCACCAAAAGAAAAATGGGGATTGAGCACAATCAAGTAAGGTTTGCTTCAGAAAATAGGGGAAAGCAAGAGAAGAAGGCAACAGGCATTTATTAATATATTCTTTTAACTTGAATAGTATGGTTAGAAAGAGGAAGAGCGAAGAAGACAGGGGTGATGATCCCCCAGGAAGTTAAAAATACCTGAATGAAATGTTCAAAAAGATGAAGTAAAAAAGGAAATAGGCTTCCTAAGTTTATAGTAGAAACAAATTGGCTGTTCACTTTATAGTTTAAATAATAAGAGTTTCAAAATTTCTAATTAATGCTTTCATTTTGTTCCATTCTTTTTTAATAAAGTGACCAATGAAGTGAGAACCTTTTAAATTTTAAAAGAGAAGTAAGAACGTTAGCTGTAAAAACACCACATACAGAAGTAAAGGCACTAATCACATACATCAGGATAGAATTATTTTAACAGAACATGGCAAAAAGGTAAATGAAAAACCACACAATATGACAATAGCTTTTCTTTTTTTTTTCTAGTGCTGTTTACTGCTAAGCAAAGCCTTATTTTCTGTGTTCCTGCTGATTTCCAGGGTGATATAAAGGCTATTATATTAGAGAAAGTATAGCTGCATAAGATTGTCTGTACACTGAATCAAATATTTCCAGAAGTTGCCTTTTTAAAAAAATCATGATCCCGTAAAGGACTTCACTGTCTCTTCTTTATTTGCTTGGGTTTTTTTTAATGCATATTTGAAACTCCTCAATGACAAGCAAATACTAAATTTTCCATTGTATTTGAAATTCCTGGTATCCGGGATGCACTGCTTTGCAAGCCTTTTCTCTCCCTTCCAGAACATACAAAAGATTTGCCCGACCTCTGGTGATGAGATTTTTCAAAAGATGACCCTAGTTAAGGCCATAATGCATTTCATTGCTTTCCTCACTGCAGTTCTGATTATTTTTGATTTATTTATTCTTACCCCAAGAAAAAGTATGTATTCATGTTTACTCCTTGTATGCTCTGTACATGAATACACCCAAGTCTGGCAGAAGTGGTCCCTTGCCTCTGTCCCCTGGCATTGTGTCACCATGAAACCTCTGCCATGAACGTGTTCCAAGGCAGCAGTTAGTGATGACCTCCAAGGCAGAAGAGTTAAAGCAGCTTCTGGATGAGTTGTTTACAGACATCTGTGTACTGATAAAATAAGGCAGGGTACATATTTTGCAAAATTAAACATTCTTGACAGGATAATAATGGAGAATGAAATTCCCCATAGGATGTATATAACTGGAGAAAGGTGAACAGAAATGCAGTACTAAGGCTCACAGCTTTCTTTCAAATTCTTAGTCTTTGTGACATTCACTGTATCAACTTAAAATTCACCGTCCAACTTAAAAATTACTTCCTCAGAGGCCTAGTTATAGTAGTAGTTTCTTTTAAATGCACTGCTCTTTGACCATGATTTGAAATTGTGGGGTTTGTTTGCTTAGCAGTTTTACTGCAGCTATTTTTGAACTTTTAACTCTGAAATACCAATGAGAGAAGTGGATTTGGACTCCTCTGTGTCATCATGGTGTCACTTCACAGACCTTAAATGCCTGCACATTGCTCTTTTTTTTTCTTTCCTTCTCTTTTCCAATTGCATCAATGGAGAAAGTTTAAATTATGTTTCTTATATGACAATGAAAACAAAAATTTTGTCAACCAGGGAAGCAAAACATAAAAAATGGGAATCTCCCAGTATGCTTTGGGGCTTTGCAATTAGAAGTGACTTCTTTAAATACGTAATACAAGTGATACTCATACTACTAGATATATCTATATATATATAGATATATCTATGAAATGTGCATATTGAGACTTTTCAATGAAAACTTTTTCTAGGAAATGCATTTCTTAATTTCCTAAAGTGTTTTATTTTTTATTAATATAAAATACAAATACATTTACATACAAATGTAAATGCTGAACTCCTTTGTCTTACGTTTTGTTATTATTGTAAAATGCAGTATTAATGGGGAATTTTCTCACTACAGTAAAATAGTTGGCTTTAAAAAAAATGTATCTATGCTGGAGGAAAGAACCAGCTGTTTCTGTATATATACCATAAGCAAGTATTCAGCTACAGAACTGCCATTTTAATGTCAATAATAATAGTTTTGCTGAAAGCCTCTATGCTTCCCTGGAAATTTAAACTGTATGGTTAGATTCTGCCAGGTTTCAGTATTTTATATATTATTTTCATTTAGTACTCCTTATGCTCTTTTCTCCTATCATGTTATTTAATCTTCCATTTTTTTGGGGGGGATTTTTTCTATTTTAAACATACTGTTGGATTTCTTTCTTCCAGAATATTATTTAAGGACAAAGACAGAAATTGGGAAGAAATTGAAAACAAGTTACGAGCTGAAAGTGAAGTTCCTATTGTGAAAACATCAAGCATGGTATGAATAGTTACTTTTTCTGGGACTCATTATGCTGCTCATCTCAAGGCTAAGTAATCACTAGAGAAATGTGGTGTTTTCAGTGACTTGAGGGCAAAAATCTGTAAAAGCCCTTATTTAGACACTAAGTATGTTTCAAGAATAAACCTAATCTTCAATAATTACTAAGACTTACTGTCTCATTAAGAAATAAGTAATGGTTCAGGGGAAATTTTCACATAAACAATGCAGTAAAAGGGATTCAAACTATACATAGACCATCAGCATGTTTGTTTAACAAAAGGTAACATTAGTTTGAATGTTAGATTGCTTTTGAATAACCTTGCTTTGCAATCTAAAAATTAATTTACCTACTAATTATTAATACTTAATATGTAATACCTAACAGTGTTTATACTGATTATTAATATTTAGAGGAATTGTTGGGTTTTAATGCATGTGATGAAAATGATCCATAGACACATTGCAATAAAAGGACTTTTCTGTGAAAAATAATCCTGTTGGTTTTCTCTGGAAGTGGTAACCATGGGTTGCCCACTAGAACTCCAGCTGCTTTCTGTAATAGCCTAATTACATAAATCAGCTGTGGTTTATGGCCTAATTCAGGCCATTTCAGGACCAGACTGTGTGACAGTGTGAGGGGACAGACCACACATTTTGTCTCAGTACACTTCTCTGCTTCTAAACACAGAGCATAGGGTTTGGAAAACATCCTTGCATGAGACAGCAGGCAGAGGTGAGCTACATTACCCATCTGCAGAGTCTGCTGTTAAAAATACCTGTTTACAGAGGCAGTGTTTTTTGTGGGAGAGAAAAGTGCTCAAATGTGAATTCATTTCCTTGGGCATTGAACAGGCTAGAACTTCTCTGTTGGCTCATCATCAGTTAGTAAACTCCTCTAGATGGATTTTGCCTGGAAGTTAAAATGACTTGGTCTGTAATTTCTGTAGAATGGTGTATTTATCAAGAGCAATCATTTGTAATTCAATATTATAATTTAATAGATTTACTGATAGTTTTTGTTAGGTTGTTCAGAAATTTAATTAAGCAAGTTCCTCATGGAAGTTTCTAATTTTCGAAATACTATAAGAAGTTTTTTTTCTCTTATCCTTGTCCAGAATGAGATCCAAATTTAGTCTTTTATATTCTAAATGCCCTAAATATGGGGGGTTAAGGTACTCGTTAAAAAAGAAAAAGGTTAGTTGTATATTTATTCCTAAGTTCACCATTTTACTGTATTTTTTCAATCTATTAAAGCATCTCACACTGCTTGAAAGTGTATGAGTTTTTTGTCTATGCTTAGTTTTCAGAGCAATGTGTTGTTCACATGCAGTACCTTTTTTTACCACAGAACACTAAAATTTAAGAGAGGACAGTTGTAAGTGATGTTTGTTTTTGTCATTGGAACATTTATGTCCAGCTCAGACATGAAATCTGCTTAAAGATAATGACTTTGTAAAGATAATCAATCTCTTTGCCACCCATGAAAATCACACTATTTAGTACAGAACAGCTTTCTGAAATGGATTAATGGTTTTCTGAAATCAGTGCCTTTGAAAATTCTCAGCTTTAGAATACCACTGACAGCTCTTCTCAGCAGCTGGGTTAGCACTATTCTTCTATGTAGGATCCTTCAATTGTAGGATTTACATATTTATACTAATATAAATATGCTAATTCTATAACCAGGGAAATTACTCAGGGAAGTGGTCACAACATGGTCTGCTTTCAGATTCAGGTTCAAGAACCCTTTGGAAAATGCTCTCAGGCACATGGTGAATGTTGGGGTGCCCTGTGCAGGGCCAGGAGCTGGACTCGATGATCCTTGTGGGTCCCTTCCAGCTCAGGATATTCTGTGATCCTACAGCTTAAGCTGTGGTACATTTAGTGATTGCTGTGTTTCTGAGGGCACTGCTGTAGCTGGGTCTGTGTTAGCAAGTAGCGCAGCACAGTTGAGAAAAATCTGTCAGGCAGAGGAGTGCTGAGGCCAGCACTGGGGTGCTGTGCAGGGTCTTGTGGGCACAGGGCCCATGGGTGCAGACAGAACCTTTGGGCAGTCATCTCACTGTCTGCCTCACATCTCTATGGCCTCATGAATGACTCTGGTCCATTTAATGTTGAGTTGATCCTGCAACCTCCCTTCCAAGGTCTGCTGTTACCCTGCCCAGTCTCTACAGAGCTGTGGTGTCTGTAAGTCTGTGCTTGAGCAGAGCTGGCACAGGCAGAGGAGCAAGTGTCAGAATGAAGCTGTGGGGATGGCAGCAGGCAGGCAGGCGGTGCAGAGGGCTCTGGGTTTCTGAGTGGGACATGGCTCCACAGCCTCCAGCACTGCCACCCGTGGCTGGGCCACCACCAGCAGGGATGTTCTTGATGCCAGGAGGGACAATCCAAATAGCATAATGCAATTGGACAGGTTTGAGAGGGGGATCATTCACTTCTGACAGATAGTTTAAATCTCATTTTCCATACTGGACATTTCCTTTGTTTTTCCATCATGGCCTTAAGCTGGGATAGGGAAGATTCAGATGAGATAGTAGAAAAATATTTTTCACTGTTAGAGTGGTCAGGTATTGGAACAGATTTCCTAGGGGTGTGGTAGAGTCACCATCCCTGGAGGTGTTTAGGAGGCACCTGGATCTGGCACTGGGTGTTGGTTTAGTGGTATAAGAGTTAGAGTGGCAGTGCTGGGTGGACAGCTGGACTTAAAGCTTAAGGGTCTCTTCGGATTCTATGATAGTGAAACATGGTTGTTTCTTTTCTAGGAAATATCATCAATCTTACAGGAACTGAAACGAGTTGAGAAGCAGCTGCAAGGTACAGATCTTTTTTCACTTTGCTGTGGTTACTTGCTACAGTTTTTTTAATAGACATCTGTATGTGTGTACATATAACATGAAACAAGGTTACTGTGATTTATTAAAATATATTCACAGTATCAGTTATGTACATTATCATATAACTGCTGATACATTTGATAAAACATGGCTGTTTTTTTTAAAAGCAGAAGAGTGATCATATCTTTTTATATGGGATTAGTGGTCCATGCTTATCATCATTATGTTAGTTGTAAATTTCCTATATTTGTTATTTTTAGTATTCACATTTAATCTGAGACCAAATAATTTTTTTTAAAATAATGTTTCAGGAGGAGTCATTAACCACCTTTAGAGGTGAATCAGTAATAAATGTTAGTACATTTTTTGGAAATAAAAAAGAGAAGTTCTGTTAAATGTGACAAGTATATTAATAGTATAGTAAAGTGAAATGGTACTAGGTACTTCAGTTTGCCCTCACTTGTAGATAAATGACTGTTCTTTTATACAAATTTCATTCTATCATGGAATCAGCAACTTTGGCTATTTTCTGGGAGTGAGGTGGAAAAAAGCATAATATAATGGTAACATTGGGGGAAAAGCCACTTAAATTAAACCCATCCTTCAGTCCCTATAACCTAATTGCAGATGGCTTTTCATCTCTGTTTCCTGCCCACCTATCAGTTTGTGTTTAGTTTGTGCAGTTTCATTTCATCCCAAGTTTTAATATATATGTAACTGCTTTTGAATGTATGTATCAGTTTACATCTATGTTGGATACACTAATTCTTTGTCATGGGCAGCACACATAAAATCATATCATAAAATCACACATAAAATCTCATCATAAAAGTGTGAGATAAGGATTCCCATATTTTCATAGTAACAGAAAATCGGGGTTTTTATGGCTTCTTCCCTCTCCCTCTCATCTCTTCTTGCTTAGCAATTAATGCCATGATTGACCCTGATGGTACCCTGGATGCTCTGAGCAACTTGGGATTCGCCAGCCCCGTCCTGCCGGCGCAGCCGAAGGCCAAGTGCAGCCCCGTTTCCCAAGGTCCCCGCCCGCCGGCGCCGCCCAGCTGCCAGCCCGAGGCCCGGGCTGCTCGGCCCGCCGCCGGCCCCGTGGCAGCCGAGATGGAAAGTGCTGAGTCCGAGGCAGATTTCAGCATACATTTCAATAGGTTTAACCCAGATGGGGAGGAGGAAGATTCCACCCTGCGTGAGTGACATCTCAGTGTTTGATACAAAAACCTTTCATGTGGAATGTTTAGAAATCAAGGAAAACTTATAATGTTTGTTTTTATAATTAAAAAAAAAAAAAAAGGCTTGGTCAAACAGCAGTTGTTTTATTAAATCAGTTTTCTTTAATTGTGATGCTTTGATTGTCACACAAATCCTTTTCAAATCATAAAGATATGCATAGATACCAGTGTAGGAAAGCAGATTGTGGCAGGGTTGCCCTTTGTGGTTGTGTGCTTTGCAAAAGAATTATTATATCAGCAGTTTTCCCTTAATAGATTTATTTCTTTTTAAAAGCCATGCAAGCAGTCTAACATTTACTGAAAACCCCAGATCTCTTTGCCAAGCTGCTTAGATGAACGGACTTCCTCCTCTAAAGCTTGTACAGAACTGTTGAACAGTTACGTTTGATTCTGAATTAGCTGATTTATATAGGAAACGTTATCTTTGACTACCATGACACATTACTGCAAAAGTAAGACAGATTTCAGAAAGCATTCATTCTCATGTACTGGAAAATCTCAAACAGTTCTGTGATTTATGTAACCTTGTTGCTGCGTAAATTGTCTTGGGGTTTACAAATAAGTTCACGTATTATGTTTGCACTAAGATTTGCTGGGAGTGGTAGGTGAACATATCGATATCGTTGAACAGCAAGCAGTGTTTTGGTGTACATAGAAAACTGATAATACTGTCCTTGTATTATCATTACAGCGTTTTGATCCACTTTCTGAAAAGACTATTTGGCACTTTTTGATCCTCTTCAAAAGTCTTTTTGGTGTTATTGAAAGTAGAAGTATTTCATATCTCATTTCTGTCCAAATCTTTGTTGAAACTAACTAGGAAACAAATTTGAACGTGTAGCAATGTGGGACATATTAAAGCACATTGAGGCAAATGGGCTCTCACCAATCCAAATGCAACGTAAGCTTATAGAAGAAATTACTGTTTATTTGGAATGAACATGAGATGTAAAATTTTCTTTAGGGAACTTGGAAATAGAGTTGTCATGATTTGCTTGATCGATAGGTGCACTCCCAAGCAAATGATTTTATTTGCTTCTGTATATTTTCCTGTAGTCTTGCTAGTAAAGCTGTCCCTGTCTTTCATATTTAAAAGGATTCTGGACGACGACTGCTAACATGGACATTTTGCTTATACCACTGAAAAGCAAGTCTATTTAAAGTTTCCTATATAAGCCTATTTTCCTTATCAGTTGTCCCAGTAACTTAACATTGGAAATAATAAAAAAAATTAAAGTAAATTACTTTGTATTTCCAGAACACTGTAATTTGGAGGAATGTTTTTTCTGTTAAATGTAACTAATAGACTGGAATTTTATTATGTTTGCATCAGTCTCTATATATTAAGGTTAAAGATACAGTTTTGCAGCTTTTTTGAAATGGTCTTTAATATTTCAGCAATAATCCTATATGAGATTTGTTTTTAAAAAACCTACTTTCTGTACGCTTTTAAATTGTACAGGCTTTCAGAAATCAGTAAAAGTTGGACCAGTTAATAAAGATGCAAAAACTTTTTTTGTAGAGATGTAAAAACAAAACCACTAATCTGTTGTATAATGGATTTCATATTTTCTTTAAAAAAATTAAAAGCAAACAGTCTTCATGTATGACTCAATATGCTCTACTCCAGCTAACTGTGGGAGCCTGAATGACACTAGTTTACAGAGGCTACAGGAAAACTTTTTGAAGGTGCAGAAGGGCAAAAATAAATGGAAACTAGAGCTACTTGTTGAAAACCGAGTGTACCAAACCATCACCATAATTCCTTCTTTTGTTTAATGCTTGGGAACATAATTTTTCTGCAGATTCAAGTGGAAAGTAGGAAATGGCTGGGAAGGATTAAAGGTGCAGGCTCTTCATACGAGATTCTGTTTGTTTTATTTCAGGCGTTTTTACCTTTATGTTGTGTAATAAGCATTTTGCATTACTATGTTATTATTTTGTATGGACATGTTCTCCTTATTTATTTTTGTTACATTTATTATGTATGTTATTTTGTTATATGCATTTACAACTCCATTTTTAAATAAAGTGTTTCTGGAACTTTACAAATGTGTGACTATGTAATTGAGAGCTGGGATGTTCACACAATCTTTCTACCAACTCGCCTTGACTGAAATAGGAAATTACCTTTTTTCACAAATACCTTCTCTCCAGAAGAAGTTCTGTTATTGTCACCACGGCATCATTTATTCTGTGCTGACGGTATTGGCTCGCTTTCCTGTGCTCAGGCTCTTTTCCACACTTCAATTGATTTTCTGTGCAAAGCTAGAGGCAAAAATAATCCGGTGTGCCAGTCACCAAACAGTGGCTCTGTTTCTCTTTGTAGAATGAAAGTGAGTTTTGATGCACCTGCCAGCTGCAACAGTAGATGGTTATCAGACTGTTTTCCCTCTGCTTCGCATATTGGAAAACCTTACTGAACATGCTGATTTGGCTCCAGACTGGTGCCTTTTTTCATTCTGTCCCAGGTTTGACTCTATGCCTGCTTTTCCTGCAAGACACTAAATTGCCTTTTCTTAGCTGGCTTCATACAGGAGCAAAACCTTGAATTTAGTACAAGTTCCAAGAATTTCTTCCCAGGTTAAGCATTTTGGTGTTGCTGAGCTTTGCTGTGAATCAGCATCAGCCACTCTGATCCTGTTTCTGTGTATGTATTTTTCCTTTATATCCCGCCTGCTGGCATTAAGACTTCAGCACTAATGGCTTACAGTAACACTCACGAGCACTCAGCTCTGCAGGGGCAGGAGATTTTTACTGCTCTTCAGAGATGCCAGTTTGGTACAGTCAAAATTGTAAGAAAGTTACAAGGGCTTTCCACTTGCCCAGGACTTCTGCATATCCCCCAGCTTCATTATCAGCTGTCATTTCCTCTCTTGTTGCCAGCATCCCTCTGTCTTTGCAGAGGATAGAGGAATGCACTTCTGGACTTATATTCTCATGTGCAGACTCCCTGATGTTGAAACAGAAGTGTAACTCTTCCCATACAGATTTCTGTAGGACCACTCTACTTGGAGCCAAGGTTATGCAGGGTTGTCATTCAGAAATATTTAGGGAATCCAGCCAGATGGCATCAGGCATGTGGTCCCTTTAGACACCACCAAGTGGTGCTGACATGTCAGGGCACTGCGAAAGCAGACTTCAAGCCATTTCTGACCAGCACTGGTGGCTCCTCCCTTGGCCCCATGCACTGCTCGAATTCTACACCCAACAGCTCCTTGAAATGACACTCACATCTAGCTGTAGCATACAGAAATAGAGCTAAGGGCATAATCTGTGTGCCTGACCTGGTCTCAGCAAGGTGGTGTTTCACCACAGCATGTATATTATACCAAAGCAATTGGTGCTGCATCTCAGGAGAGAACACTGCCTCATACCAAAAACTGACTTCCAGCCAAAGCCTGTGGGAAGGCCTTTGTAATTTGAGTTGGGAAGATTTTAAGCATAGGAGAGATCTACAATTACTGCTTTGGCACGCAGCCATGAAAATCGAGGGTGTTCCTTCATGCAGGAATGCGTGAAGTGCCAGTGACGTGTACAGTAAAGGGAGGCCACTTGCTGCCTGCCAAGGAGATTTTATACCACCAAGTCTTTTGTATCTGAAGAGAATTACAAGGAAGAAACTTGGCCACTCACCATACAAGTTGCTTAGATTCGTCTTGGTGAATAATCAGAGTTTTTCAGTTGTAAGAATGTCACCTCTGACTTCAAATAGAGCTAGATCTGTAAATGCTGACAGGGTTACAATCCTGGTAGCTCAGCCATGATTGCCAAATATTAAATACATCCGACAACGTCTGTCTTGGCAATATTGTCGAAGGACAGCTGCCTAATGCTGAAGAGCATTCCCAGCTGCACCAGCTGAGTAATCTTGTAAAAACAATTTTTGTTTTCAACTCGGTAAGCCTTAGCCTTAGCCAGTGCTGTTCCAGCCAGTGACAGCCAACAGTGCACTGGCTGGGGAGCAAGGCATTTCCTTTTCAGATTATTTTCTCACTAGTCACATATTTGGGGAGGAAAAATGCATTTACCAAACAAGTGAGTTAATGCATCCCTGGAAATACTTGAAAGCAGTATAAAAGAACTGCTGTCAAAGATCTTTACCTGTTCCAGTGAGACCACAGTTAACAGTGGAAACTAAACCCAGTGCTCTCCTTGTCTTGCTGACAGCTTCATGAGTTACTATTTTTTGAAATAGTTCTTACCTCTTATCTGGGGAGAGCTCTTAAAATGAGAGGGTGTTAGAAAATGCACACTCTGGGAAGGCTCTATTAAAAGAGGTGTTTGTAGTTATTGAATACCCTTTTGGCAATATGGGACAACATTTTCAAGTAGTACTTGCCAAAATTATTCAAACACTAAGGCCTTAGAGGTGGAATGAGGGGATATAGAGATTTGGTCATTTCAAGGGTAGTCCCTACATTTCCACTTGCTAAGTTGGCTGCTCTTATCAATTCCTTAGGACTAGCATTTTTAGACCTATTTCAAAAGATTAATAGATATATTGATGAGGTTTTCTGCTACTATGGAATAGATAAAGCTACCAGAAATCCAAAGATTCATATAAATATTTATATTTTTTTAAAATAAATAACAGCTTAGAAGCAGAATTAATTATCTTTGAACCAAACTCTCATCTTAAGAGAAAATTTTATTATTAGAATTAATTAAATAAATTAATAATTTTTAAACAAAAATGGGCAACATGAGATTTCTAAGTTCTGTGTGGAGACATGGACCTGTATGAAGCCAAGCACAAAGAACAAGGATTATATATAAACTTACGAAAGTTACCAGGTGACTTCACATTTCATTTTCAGCATCAGTGCTGGTGTATAAGTCAAGAAAAATTCATTGAGGAAAGAAACCAGATGTGGATGTGAGTTGTGGTTCAGGTTATCCATGACTGATTTTCCTGAGAGATGAGTGAAATGACTGCAGAGAATTCAGGAGGCTTAAAAAGTATTTAGAAATTAACTACCTTAATAAAGTTTTTTAAGAAAATGCCATCAATGGTATTTCCCAGAATAGCAAGTGATTCATAAATGATCAGGCAAGATACCATATTCTCAGCAGATGTTACTGGGTTAGGAGACTCAATGAAGTGTAGCAAGTTGAACAAACTTTTAAAAAGAGCTTTTGAAATAAATCAAATGGCAGAGATGAAGAGAAGTGGAGTGGGGAAGGAATAGAGTGTCCCAGCCATGGCAGTAGGTGTGACAGAACCATGCAGCTGGTACAAGGCAGCTTTAGCACAAAGGAAAACTGCAAGATGCAGGAGGCACAAAAGAACTTGCCTGCAAGAGTGGTTCTTCCAGAGCTGGTTAGAAGCTGTGCAAGAAAACATTTTTCCTGCTCCAAGGTGTGCCTCAGGTGCAAGAGAGACTACAGCCCCCCTGCTCCTTGGCAGGGATGGCAGCTGCATGGGAGTTACTGCATGCATCAGTAATCACGTAGTTTTTCACTCTGCAGAATAGCTGAAATTTCTCAAATAAACTGACTGAACCAATAGACTGTGCTTTCCATACAATGGAATAAAACCCTCCAAACAAATTCATATCCCCCAGTGCAGTTTGTTTTATGTTTTCCTGAAATCATTTTTGGTCTTCACAGACAAAATTTCAGTAACTGACTAAAGATGCAGGTGTAGAATATTGTAATCTTGTTACCTGCATGCTCGGGAACTCAAGTGCTTAACAAAAAATTTGTTGCACAGTCCTGTTCATTCTTTCCTTTGTTTTCATACATAAGGAGTAAGGAATATATACAAACCAGGCTCCTCGTGTGATTGCTGCTGTCAGTATCATGGGCAGCTGAGCAGATGGTTCTTTAGAAAAATCCTCCTTTTTAAATGCAACTTACACAGAATTCTNCTCCTCATGTGATTGCTGCTGTCAGTATGATGGGCAGCTGAGCAGATGGTTCTTTAGAAAAAATCCTCTTTTTTAAATGCAACTTACGCAGAATTCTGAACATCTAATAAGTTGCTTTCTTCCCATCACAAGTGTGAGGTTAAAGTGTTGCTTTAGTAATTTCTTGATTTTGATTCTTGAGTTGATTTTCTAAGTGTACAAACTCCTCAAATTTAGATCCTCTTCAACACCTTTGCAGGTTTAAAAACACTGGGTTATATTGAAAAATCACATCTGAGGCTTCACTGAAGTTATTACTCTGGGGGCAGCAGAAGTTCAAATACAAAATTGAAAACACAGCTTAGTGACTTGTCTCAGCCCTAAGGTGAGCCCCAGGCGTACAAAACTTTGGAGCCATGTTTCAAGCTGCATCAGCTGGGTTTGCTCTTTGGTGCAAGCAACATTTCTTGCTTGTAGTTTTGAGAATGTGTTTTTAGGTTTCCAAGCTGTTTGAGTATCTATATTCCTAACTTTGACCAATTTAAGTATTATGTCACAGAATCATAGAATAACAGAATAGCTTGGGTTGGGAGAGACCTTAAAGATCTTTTGGTTTCATTGGGCAGGGAATCTGCTGCCAGACCAGGTTGCTCAAAGCCCCATCTAACCTGACCTTGAACCATTCCAAGGGAGGGGTATTTGCAATTTCTCTGTGCAACTCGTTACAGCACATCACCACCCTCACAGTAAAGATGTTTTTCATGTTCAATCTAAAACTACTCTCTTCAGGTTGAAGCCACTTGCCCTTGTCCTATCACTATATGTCCTTGTAAAAAGTCTCTCTCCATCTTTCTTGCAGGCTCACTTTGGGTACTGAAAGGCTGCAATTAGATTACCCTGAAGCCTTCTCTTCTCCAGGGTGAATAATCCAAATTCTCTTAGCCTTTCCTTGTAGGAGAGTAAAAAGCATCTTCAAAGTTAAAAGTGACATGAATGAAGAAATCCATCATTTCCTCTAATGATGAAGTGATTTGCTTAGGAAAATACGTGGATTTTATGTCACTGGAATAAAACTGTCAATTAAATCATGCACTTGTCCCTTAATGCTCCAGCAGTGAATTACAAGTTAAGCAGAGCTGCTGTCCATGAAGTCAATGGAAAGGTTCATGCAGCCAAAGTTTTGTACTTGCTTATCTCAGTGCAAACCCAGATCACTACATTTTGGTTTTCACTTGTATGCAGTTATGTAAAATTCAGAAAAGCTGTCCCCAGCACAAGTATTTTTAAATGAGTTGGTTATAAGCTTTAGCCTGACATTGCAAAAGCAATGATTTTAAAGTTAGTAGGGACAAATTAATCCTGACTGACATCCATTATTTCCTTTAATCGATATTTAAATTTCTCCAGATGAGGAAACACACTTACTGCTTAAAATGCAATGAGTGAAAAAATGGCAGGCATAGGATAGTAGGGAAAAAAAATCCATAGAATAATAAGTATGATTAAAAAGCATATCTGAATGGAATTTCTAATTAAGGATTTTCTCCAGGGAGACACAGGGAAAAGCTTGACACTAAATGAGTTTTGGAGAATCACTGCAGATCCATGAACTGGTTTTAGCACTTTCTGGAGCCTCCCAGACAGCAGTGCTGAGGACTAACACAGATAATTTTACAAATATCAACATTGCTGCCAGGCTTTCACTGCAGCATTAAAGCCAAAGAAACAGTAACAAGGTTTTACCTTCCAGTGGTGCTTTTCTTCTGAAATCTTTTAAGCACTTCACAAACATTCATTCTGTTATGAAATTTCTATGAGGAAATATTTCATCCTGGTCTTACAGATGGGAAAAGGAACTCAGAAAAATCTTGTTTCCTCCCTACAAACTGCTGAGACAAGGCTCTGCCACCACCGAAATCTCAGTGACAACACACAGTCTGGTGGTACGAATAATGCACCCCTTGGTCTGACAGTGCCCATTTTTAATATCAAAGTTATCTCCAACTTCTGAGTCACTGTGACAGAGCCAGAGACCTGTGTATATTTAATATCAAAGTTATCTCCAACTTCTGAGTCACTGTGACAGAGCCAGAGACCTGTGTTTTTCCAGCCAGGTCAGCTTTGTTTCGTGTCTTCTCTTTCCCCAGTGCACCTTGCTGGCATCTTTGGAGCTGCTGAGATGTGGGTACCTACCCCAGCAAGCTGCATTAGCTGGTCTTGGCAGCCTCCCCAGCAGCTGGCTGCAGCAGGAGGCTAACTTGGTATTTTGGGGTAGTCTCTTCTTTCTGTTAACCATGGAGCTGTCACACACGTAACCCTCAGTGCTGTGCATATCTCAGAACTTCCATGTCTCCTGAAAATTCCTTTTCTCAGGTTAATCTCTGTTTCTTTACAGCACTGGATGTAATGATGTGTATCAGTTTTAATGGAATTAGTATGGTCTGCCTGTGCTTGGAGTGTTCTAATTTTCCATGCAGATTATCTTGGTTTATGTGCATATGTTTAAAAATGTCCATTTTTTTTAATTCCCAAGATTTAATGGACTAGCAGAGATTGCATCAATAGGTGTGTTCAGCCACTGGTACCCGAGGTCTTGGATTTGCTGCTACCTTTGCAGCACTGCAGAAGCACTGATGTGGCCATTTATTTTAGTTTTCTAATGTACGGATTCCATTTCTAAATGTTTGCAGAAGCCCAGTGTGAAAGGCATCTACTCAAGTGGTTTTGGTTCAAGTGTCCAAAAAGTACCAGCAGTATTTAAGAGATAGTCACAAAGCAGTTTCTCTGAAGGACACAGCCCCAGGTGTTTCTAGAGGGCTCTATAGAAACACTGTGGTCTAGAGGCACAGTTACTGATTCTACATGTTTTCTTCATATATGTTAAATGTCCTATCAACATATCAGGAAAAAAAGGAAAAATACCGTGATGTGCCTCGTCGGGCACATGGATACATCTGGAAGAAAAAAAAACAATCTAGAGCCCCTCAAGTTTTGTAGTTGAGCTACCATTTTACCAGGAATTTAAGTGTTCTTGGAAAGGCCACATGGCCCATTAGATCTGCCTTCCTTTGAAAAGTTTTCCAATTTCTTTGTCACAGCTGCCACTGAACTATATGAAATTAGTATTTAAAGGATTGCAAGCTTTCATTTTCTCAGGGATCTGGAAGGACAGTGCTAAGTGGATAATCCCACATTCTGTACAAGTTTGGGGTTTTTTTTGCATTGCTGTCAAAGGAGAAACCAGAGGTGGGAGAGAGAGTGGTTATTTCAAGACAGTCAAGTTCTCCCTGGCCCATCCTGACTCTGGCATCCCACAATTTCACCATGGGATATACTAGATTTGTCTTACTGATTTTCTCTCTGAGAGAGCCAGTACCCTGGCCTGACAGGTGGATAATAAAGACAAAGCAGTGCTGCTGTTTGTAGCAGCAGAGTTTCTAAGGAAAGCTAATACTCCTGCTGAACCAAGTTGCAACAAATAATACACTGGACTCAAAGCTTGTCAACGTGCCTTTTCATCAGGACTAGAAATTCCTCAAAGACATAAAATGAAGGGGAATAAAATCCCCATAAAACATTTTTTAAAGAATTTAGGTTTCACAGAAAGAGTGGAGGAAAGTAAAGCTTTGATTGGACCAAACTCTATCAAATTTTCAGGCAAATCTTCACATCCAGCAACAACTTTCCCAGTCTGGGTTTCAACAACTAATCAGTCGTGCTGCAAAGAAATTCAAGGCATCAGAGTTTTCTCAGTTGATTGTCAGGATGGAAAATCAGACTGTCCAGAGGAGACACTCTCCTCACCCAGGAGGACTCAGGTAACAGGCCATGTTAAGATCTAAGTATTAAAAATGTTAGAGAGATGTCTTTTCCTGAATTAAGGTGCAAACAAGACCATGTGCTGAAGTCAGAAGTATGAATTTTATTTAACAGTAAATGTGGTTGGAGAAGGGCGGGGGGACTGAGGAGAGAGAGAACAGGGAGGGAGAGAAAGAGACTGACAGAGAAACAGATCGAGTAGAAAATAATCACCACCCTATGGCTTCCAATGGAGTCCCATTAGTTCTCTTCCTCTGATCATCTTGATGGTGAAGAAGAGGATCGCAGGGAAGAGAACCCTCGATCTCACAAAATAAAGAGTTCAGTGGGTTAATCTACATTCAGGCCAGGTGGGAATGCCCAGATACCTTCCCTGGGGCAGAGAGCGGGGTGCAAGTTTGACACAGTCTCTTGTACCAGACTCGGGACATGTTGGATCACCTGGATCATGTGCAGTGCTCTGGGGCAAGGCCTGAGCAATGAGTCTGGGAGCACTTTGGGGGTCTTTGATGGATTATGGCATCCCTCAGCTGCCCCTCATGGGAGCGTGGCCTTCCCGGGGTGGGGAGGGGGTTTCCCCCTGAGCCACTTTGTGTGCGGGAGGGTGGCTGGGTGTTCACTGCCCCTGACCAGAGGCTGCACCGCAGCCCCAGACTCTCCTCTGCCGCCGTGGCTGTGGGGCAGTGCGGGCAGAGCTGCCCTCAGCACATGGGGTGGGCGCTGTGGCCTCGCACCACGAACCAAGCCAGCGATGAATTCCAGCACAGCCGCTGGGCTTGGCTTTCTCGTGGATGCATTCTTTGCCCTCAGCCTTGTTTACTCCTCCCTACACCTGAGGAGATTGCAAGGCAGTGTCACCTGTGTCTGATCTCAAGTACCCTCAGGGGTCCTGACTCGCAGCCCGAAGTTCCCCTCAGGAGACCTGTCCAGAGAGGGGTGGCCACTGTTTCTTTATACAGTTCGGCCGTAATGGGCCAAAAGTCCTTCATAACGATGTTTAAGCCATTAACCAGGACATTTCCGTCTGCCAGGAGGCACTGTCCTGGTTTTGGCTGGGCTTTGCCAGCTCATCCATTTCCCAACTCGGGAACGGCGCGGCCGGCGGGAGCCGGCGCTGCAGCGGGTCCGGCTGCGGGCTCCGGAGCTGCCGGGGGCTGTGTCACTCCTGCGACAGGGACAGCCCTTGCAGCCCTCCCAGGAGACACAGGAGGACAGGGAAATGCCAGCAGGGGCTCTGCAAAGCAAGGCTTCCTCCTTGTCTGATACATAAGGTAAAAAGAGGCTGCTGATCTTGTTCATTGCGTTTTAAACACCTTTAAAGGCTTATCCTTCCTGCCTCTTAGGATCAGTGAAACGTCGATGGGGTTTCTGCAAGCAACGAAAAGAAATGTCTCAGGGCAAGAAATAAATCCCNCAGAGAGAAATTAATCAAACATTTAGACTGTACTGAAATTTAAACTAACCCGAGAGCCAGCATTGTTCCAACATCGGACCGAAAGGATGAAGTCAGAATATTCTAAGAGACAAAGAAGTTCCTGGCCCTGGGCTAAATAAACTGTATAAAACCTGAACACAGTGAGCAGCAAATCGTGAACTTAACCGGACTGCTGCGAGAGGGGCAGAGTCCTGGTTCACCCTTTGCCAAGGCATCGAAAACTCCCGTGGCCCGGCACTCTGTCGGTATTTTTTTCTGTTTACGATTATTGTCATTTTGATCATTCGATTGGCATAAAACTCTGTTTATTTCTATTTTTATATTTTTGTTAATAAATTCTGTTATTCTTTTATATTTCAAATTTGACTTATGAAATTTATTTTGATTTGGCCTGACCGAGGCACCATCCATAACATGTGCTAACAACCAGTCAGAATTTAATTGTGGGAAGTAATTGGAGAAAAATTAATGGAAAGGTATCTTGAATGTTCCTTTCATGGAGATTGCCCTTTATATGTAAAAAATATTTTGGCAAAAATAATTTTACTCCCTGAATTTAAAATCCTTCTGCATTTTGAAGTTTCTCAAATATTTTTTCAATTTGTTTTTTTAAGTGAAATTTTTATGTCAGAACTATAAGTTGAATTATTCTGGCTGAGCTTAAACATTTACTAGCTTGTCATTTCTATATCTGAATTTCTTTGACTTTCGGAGAACCTGGATATTTTTATCCCTTGCATGTCAGCACACGACCTACACATGCATAGCAAAGAGAATAACTTTGGCCATTACTTATTTATTTTTTGTGAGAACGGGTTTTGTGGGGTTTTTTGGCCTATTGACAGATATTCAGAAGAAAATTGGATGAAATATGAATGAACAGTTTCCAACTTTTACCACAGGGGAAGACTGCTGTACAAACGCAGATTGAAAATTGCCTGCTCAGTCAGTGCCGTGACAAACATGCCCCAGCACTTTTAGGGACTAAATCTCCTGCTGTAGCTCTCTGGACTGTCCTCCTCATTCTCCAGCTGAGTTTATGAAGATAACGACAGACGTGAAGAGATTTGAAGAGCCACCATCACTGCAGTGTTACACTAAAATCCATTGTGACCATGTCAACAGTGACATGGTTCTGGAACTGCTTGTGTGATTGATAGTTTCTCATCACCCCCTTGTGTTTTTGGCTGCCCTTGGCCTGGCCAGCAAGATTTAACACAGAGGAAATAAGGAGAATCTTCTTTTATTTCTATGAGAAAATGGGCTTATAAAAAAATCCTGTGCTTTGCAGAGAATTCAAGCCAAAATAAAGTTGAGAATCTGGCTATCAAATCCCTAATATTAACATTACAGCTGAGCAAAGAAGTTTCCCACTGCCTACAGAAAACTGGATTAGATTGATTGGTCTCTGTCCCTCACAGGATTACTCAAAAAGCTGTGGCTCGTGCCTGGTTAACCATGTCATTCCAGCTCTGAATATCTGAAACTGTACTGAAAGGATTTTCAGCATTTTGAGACCTGATTGAAGACGACTTTATGGTCCTTTCTGTGCTCACACAGTCTCATCACAGCGTCCATCCCGCTAGGGAGATCCATGTGTTTATCAGAGAACTGCCAAGTTCCAAATCCCCTGCCGTGGGCAGAGACGCGTCTTCCCACGCTCTGCACTCTGCTGCTTTAGTTCCAAACACTCTTAACTACTTTGCAAAGAAGTGAGCACACACTGAGTGTGCAACATTACCCACAAAGGCAGCAGGGGAGGACAGCAATGTGCTGGGTGTGTGCAGCACGGTGCCAGGAGCTAGTTCAGACGTGGACACAGTTTCTCTGTAGAGGGGATACTTTCTAGGGGCAGGTGTAAAGTCGGAAGGAATATCAAGCAGCTGCTCTCTTATGCCAAGGCACAACAGATGAAGGGTGAGTGCACAGCAAAGTGCTGCATTGCAAGGTAAGTCAGCAAATTTTCCCATTACAATGAACTTAAAAGAGTTTGACTAGATTTTCACTGATAGCTGAATCTGTATCTTTCTCAGGCTACTATATTTTTATCTAGGTCCACCATATTAGTAATTCCTGTGTTTTGTAATGGGAGGACTAAAAGCAAAATCTGTTTAAAAGGTTCATGAGAACTTTTTTTGGCTGTTTTTCTTTATGTTGAAAAAACCCATATCTTAGATTAACACAGGTTAGTAATTTACTTTTGTTTTACTATCAATACTTCAGCTTTCTGAAGAGCAAGCAGGATCATGTATTTCCATCTGGGTTTTTTTTAAGAGCTCTTTCTAATAGCATAGTCCAAGATAAATCAATTTTTATCCACAGAATAGGGATGGATTTAACTTAATTCTGCAGTCCTCAAATTCTGGATGTGTCTGCCAACTCCACTGTGATCCCTAAGTTTTTCTGTGGAGTCAGAAAAGTAGCTCCTCTTGTCAAGAATAAGCATTTTGGAATTGTTTAACGAGGAAAGAATTCCTATATCCTGTACAATGAATCCTCTAAGTTCACTGCCTCTCAAATTTCAGTCAAATGATGACAACTCAGAGTGCACTTGCCAGGCTGGCCTTCTACGTTTAAAGTAAAATTGGATGAATTAGTTATTTTTTTGCTCCTACACTAAATAAACAAATGACTGAGATGTCTCAAGAGGTTGAACAACCCACTGGTCTTGATTCCTTTCACACAGAAACAGAACAGAAGCCAGAAATGGTCTGTCCCAGTGTGGCAGGCAGCTTCTGAGACATGCCACCTTCTCCTGAAGAAGGTCAGGGAAGGCCATTTGAGTGTCATGTTTGTTAGACACTCCCTTCTGCATCTTCTATCACTTGACATGACAAGAAATGTCTGATTTTTTACTGTTTTGTTGTGATTCTGAGATCAATTATGAGCAGTCAGGGTTTTTCCTTTTGTCATGTGGTGTGTGAGCAAATCTTGTTACGGATTTGACCATCATGAGCCTCACTTTTTTGACACATTTAATCTGTTTGTGAGTTGTCTCTGTGTGATACATTTGCCAGCAGCTCAAGTTCTGTGTTTTCTTGCAATTTATTATCCTCTTTTTCTCTCTGCCTCTCTGGTTGCTGGCAGCTTCTCCAGTCAGTCACTTTTAAGAAACCCCACAACAGAGCTCCTCAGGATAAGTACGTCTGCTGTTCAAACCATTTCCTCTCTCACAGCATCCATTACGCTGGTACAGTCAGAGAAACACCATCCCACAGACAACTCACAAGAGGAAAAAGCAGCATTTCAATTTGCTATTTTTGTGCCTGTACTTATTCCCTAATCCTCTGTGTTTTCCAGGGGACCATCAATAATAATTAATACATGTCAGCTGTGCTGAGCAGTGCGGTTAAATGCTTGTGTTGGGCAGCTAACCCTTTGCTGCAAAATGGCATTTGGTACTTATTGTGGTTTCCAGATTTTTCATGCTCTCAGTGACATGCATAATTATTTACATCAAAAGGCAAATCAATGACCTATAACTGAGCTTTCAAAATTCATAAGTTGTCATATTTGACTACTTCTAGGATTTTGAGTTACCTGAGCAGTGATGAACAATAGCTGTTAGATGAGGAATGACCAAGCAGAATTAATTTAAATTAGCTTGAGATAGCTTTAATAAACTGCCATAAATAAGCAATTTGTGCTATGTAATCTCAGCAGTGAAACACAGCAAGAGATTGTGCATCAAGTGCTTAAATAATGATGTTATTGTTATTGCTACCGCCAGATGCTTACAAGGGCTGAGCAACAACTCTCCTTGGTTTCAGTGCAGCTGTGGACAGCCAGCTCCTGTAAACAACCAGCCAGTGAGAGCTAAAGCAAGTCTGGCTCACTGGGGGCAGAAGAGCTGTAGCAAAGGTCAGGTTTTGCCGTGGGCAGGAGGAAGGCTGGCCAGCACCAGCCGGGTCACATAACAAAGCTCCTGGTGCTGCAGGTTGCCGTGCTTTTGTGCACTTCAGGGAGGTGGAGGAGGGGGGAATTTGAACGGGAAAGTCTTGACAGAAGTCCTCTGCAGGCAGGATACTTGTTGTACATGAAATGAGAAGGGAAAACATGTAAAGCAACAACATCTCTTACCTTGACAGAGAGAAGCTCCAGCATTTACTATTGGTTTTTTGGCTCTGCCTCCACCATTTTCTTTTGAAGTGTAGGTCCTGTTTTTTCTTTCTGCTTTCAACTCACCTAAAATGGTCCTGGATATGTGGTGGCTAGTCAGCAGGACTATTTGGTCTAATAATCAGAAAATTAGAGATACCATTTTGTATGAGAAGAGAATACTGGGTCAGTCTCCTTGTCTGGCTTTTCTTCACCCTGAAGGGACCCCCTTGCCTTCAGAGAAATAAGAACAAGACAGTTACATATTTCTCCTATTTGACACTTAATGTTACAATCTAGATAGTAGTGGCCTTTGATTTCTGCCTTTCACATGTACACTTCAGAACAGTGTGACACAAGGAAGTTCAATGTCTGGTTTTGAGTGCTGTGCTGTCATCCCCTACAGGTTATATTTCTCATTGTCTATTTCATAACATTTTCCTGAACTTGGAGAAAATTAAAGTGGTTTGTAAGAAAGCTGTGGGCTTTTTTCATTATAACTCTGTAGACATTTTCCATCACACAACTGGAGGATTAAATCTGCCTCTGTAACATTTACATTTGCCATGCACATCTGAGGAATGGCACAGAGTCTAAAGTGCCTGTTGGTCATTAGGGAGTAAAGCTTGAGGCCATGAGAAACAGCCCTTAGTATTTCAGCATTAGTCATGGTGTACAGTTAATGATACCGAATAAAAGTTCAAACTACAGCATGGCTTTTCTCAAATGACATTAAAACCACCTCCTGATTCACAGTGCAATATGCAATAGCTCCTGCTAAATTTCAGCTCTCCTATCTCAACTGCACAACTAAATACAGCAGTTCAGACACAGGTAATTGATGCCGAGGGAGGCTGTGTAAATGGCTGACTTAAAAAATAACTGATGTCTGGCTGCAGATCTTGGGCATGCAAGGTGAATTGACAAAAATATTAATTTGTTGTGTATTTAATCCTACTTCCTGTATATGCTGAATTTCTGCCAGTTTCTTCAGATTGTGCAAATAAGGGTTGATGCCTTAAGGAGTGGGAAACTACTCTCGAATCTCTCTCATCTTTTATGCTGTTTCTTTTTTATCCTGTATATAGCTATTTGCTTTATGAACTTTCTTCAGTGATAGGAGGGATTCATGGTGAAACACTTGCAACAACTAGGTAATATTTTGTAAGAAACTTCTTGAAAGCAATTCCCTGCACCTTTGCCAGTGAGCTTTGATGATAATTTGGAATGTGAGATAGGATTGCAAACCATACATGCATATGTATTTTTGGTACTAAGGAAGGAACTAAGACTTCTGCTAGCTGTGAAAAGAAGTTGAACACATCAAACTCATTTCACACGTGACTGACATCTGGAGAATAAATGCATTCACCACATTTCAGCTGAGCATAGTTTAGTGGTTTAAAGCTTTGGATTTTTATTCTATAGATATTTGAAATATGGCATATGTGGTTAAGAGAAAACATGTGAAATCAGGTCTAAAGTAATTATTTCAAATATGATAGGAAATTGTCATTTTAGATGTTTAAGATGCAAAGAACTTGGAATTTTGCAATTTCTTTACTTATTTTTTTTGTTTTCCTTTTAACTCCTGTGCATCTCTGGAGACTATGCTGTGGCTCAAAGCTGAAATACAAAGCGATTAGGAAGATTTGTATTTTATTGATTTACCTTCCAGTACTTAAACCAAGGGTTCACACTGCTGCATTTAGCTGTTTACCCTTCACTGACACTCACTCCATTACCAGGCATACAGGTAATGAGAAGTGCTGAAAATGAACTCAATATTCTAGAAAGAGTGCCTGCACTGTGCTCCATCAAGTCAAAATGTTAGTTGTGTCAGCCCACATCCATAGTGAGGCTTTCTAAACATTTGTAAGGTTATCCTGGCTATTTGCCATAGATGGATTCTGAGACAATGCTTCTCCATCATTCCCAGCCCAGCAAGAGGAGAAACCTTAGAAAGAAGAGCAGCTGCTCAAGTTTTCTGTTTCTGTGCCATCTATTACCAATGTTCAGCAGCTATTTCTTCTAGAATGTTCTGTGTCTCAATTCCAAACAAGTAACTCTTCTGCTCACCCTGTGCATATCAGCAGGTGGCAAACTAAGGTGCAGTTGTCTTGGGGAAGAATACACAGACAGACAAGATCCATTAATACATGTACATTGATGGAAGGATTTCTACATTTACTTACCTTGCAACACAAACATGTCCAGAACTTAAACACTCATTGTAACTAAAATGAGGCAGACTCACAGCAGGCTGTGGTGGTTGCTGCCAGGTCTCTGTCCCCTCTGCTGTGTGCATCTCTCCACTACAGGCTCATTTCTCACCAAAGAGTTCAAAAAAAGCCAACACAGCAGTCTTACACACATTAGATGCACTAGCTCTGCTGCTGAGTGAGCACCTGGGAGGTGAAATCTCATGTTGTTGAGGTAAATAGGAAATCAAACATCAACTAGGAAAGACTGTGGAGATTTTGTGCCCCACACCAATGTTTCTTCTCTTCTGCCCATCTCTCCTTTTTGCTCCTTCTTTCTTTCACGAAACCTACACCTGTCAGCCTTCGTATCAGCCAGCGTGTGACACAAGCCATCCAGCTGTGTGGCAGATGGCTGAACTGTGCTTTGTCCCAAATACATCCACGCAGAATTATTTATAAATACCAAACCTGATACAGTAAGTGACTCAGCCTGGTTTTGGAATTGGTAGCTGGATAGTTCTGGGATTTTTAAAACTGCAAAATTGCCTTCCTTGACTCAAATAGGCATCAAAATTCTTAAAAACAGGTCTTGGATTTAAAAGCCATTGAAGCTACTGTTCATGTAACAGCATGCACTAAAACTCCAGTGTTTTCTCCTTCAGGGATTCTAAAATCCTGGATGATTTAGTGGATCTAGGGTCCTCCATGTATGATGTTTCCTCATCTTTACTAATGCACTTGCCCTGGCTCAGTCTCTAGCCATTATTATTATCTTTCTCTGCTGTTTGGGAGCTACCTCGAGTCCGTCAGACATGCAAATAACTCCAAACATTTTTATTGGACTCCAGCTGAACTCAGTGAAGTGTCTGCTCATCCTCTGTACAGCACTGGTGGTTTCATAGGTTTGGATAGGAGAAATCACAGGAGAGAACCTCACTGGGATCTGATTAACCTCCGGTAGTCTGATCCAGGGTGCCCTTGGTGTCTTGGGACACTTCTTGGAGTGCATTACTTCAGTTTGTACAGCATTATAAACTGAAGAATTACAAATCAAGCCACAGCTTTACTGGGAATGCAAATGTCACAGTTATAGTAACATAATATTTCTACCTGAACCTATGCTATTGAAAAAGATGTTTCCCCAAGGGACACAGAAATGAGAGATGCAAATCTGACCTTCTCTAATGTCTATCTGCATAAAGATGCTTGGCAGGTTGTACAGCTCTTTCACTGTTAGATTTGCTCTTTGCTGCAGTGATGTCTGAAATTCCTCTGCAGCTGTCCATTTTCACAGGTCTAATTCCTTTCCAGGAGAGATACCAACTATGATGGGGTATTTCCACCTGCATGCTGCTCATGGCAGGTTTAACAGCTTGCTGTTATCACTCAGTCCCATCTCTTGCACCTTGAGAGCAGGTGAAGTAGATGAGAGGAGGGGGTTGGTCCATCGTTACTTCTGAGTCCCAGCAAAGGAGCTGGCTGAGACCATGAACTCTGGCTGCCTGCTCTAGACTGTCCCAGAGCAGGAAGAGAGGATTTCATGCTGACCTGGACCTTCACAGCCCTACAAGAAATCATGGTATACCACGTATTTGTTGAAAAGTGTGCTGCCATGACAGTTTCTGCCTATTTTTCTGCCCATGGCTCTGAAATAAGTGAATTTCTGTGGGCCTGTCTATAAAGCTCTGCATTCTTTGACTGAAGTATGCAGTCTGAAGTATTCAGACTAGAGACTGAGTCAATACAGTGCCCTTTTAGTGTTCCACATCCTCCTTAGAAGGGGAAACTGGGCCCCTGTTGACTATAAATATCTTTCTGTATCTTCACTGCCAAACATCCTCCATTTAGAAACTTCAGCTCAGAAGATGAAACAATATTTCTTCTTTTATGGATGTTATACTCATGAAAGCTTGTCAGAGAGCAGTTTGGCTCCTGAGCTACTGCTTTTTTAACTGCAGACTTGGAACTGGTATCTCTTGTCACCTCAAACAGCACTCTGTTCCTTGGGTTTTTAAAATTTGATGGTATCAGCTGAGAAATGATAGCAAAAGACAGCAGACAAACCCAGCTAGTCTGGTCCATTATGTTTGTCTTAGAAATGCATCAATTCATCAGGTTCATCCGGCCCATGATGTTTGTCTTAGAAATGCATCAATTCATCAGGTTCATTTTTAAAAGTTACAGTTTATTTTTGCTTTAGAATTACTTGTGAATTTGCAAACTCTCTTGCTGGTTGTACTGGACACAAGAGTAAAAGGATAATGTGTTTAAAAGATGTGATTTTTTTGTATATTCAAAATTTGGGCTGTGGCAAAAACTGGCATATTAAATAGAGCTGATCAGTACATTGCCCTCTGGAAAAAAAAAAAAAAAAAACCAAACAAAAAAACCCCAAAACATTTTATGTAGATCTATGGTCACATTTTCAAAAATGACAAAGCTAAGCACATCCTGTAAAGTCGAGATTTTGGATGCTGAAATTAGAGGTAACCAAAGTCACTGGTCACTTTGAAAATTTTGTGGCAGTAGAAATAATTATAATGGTCACTTCTTTTTACATCTTTGCACTAGATCCTGACTGTGGCATTAAATGAGATGAATTAATTTATTCTTTAGGCAAAACAGCATCTAGAATGACAACTGCATTGCTGTAATAGTGGCTGCTTCTATTACCAGAGCAGACTGGTAATTGTTTCTCTGTTAATTGTTTATTTTGTTAATTGTTTCTTTTTGAGCTTCACAGGTACTTTCCAGCTTGGAACAGCTCTTCTGATCTTGTTCTGCTTTAGTAGCAGCTGAGTGAACAACTTCAATTAAAAAAAAAGTGTGAATAGTGATTATTTTATGACTGAGAGCAGCTGATTTCTTTTCTTGACCTTTATCCATGCTTAAGTGACTTTTAGTCAGTCCCTCTGTTGGTGGTCTGTCCAGTGTGGTACCATCCCAGTTCTGACCCACACAATCTGTCTTGTACTGATACCTACCTGATACTGCTGTGTCCTGCCTCTCTCTCTCGCATTCACCACTAGAAACCTTCAGTCAAGGATTCATGTGAGTCATTCATCTTTATTTAGATAATAATTTGACCGGGGTCTATTTTTAAACCCATGCACACACACACACACACACACACACGTACATTACATGCATATATATACATGTATATGTTGACATATATTTAACATAAACAGAACCCATACATAACTATGTTGATAAATATTTTACTTAAAACAAAGCCCCATGCAAATAAAAATAACAAAAACCTAAATTAAACTCTTGGACTTCTATCAGCTCCCTGGTATCTTTTCACTGTCCTTCCCATATGGTTGCAGATGACGGCATTTCTCTGCTGAATGATCACCTCTTGCTAATATTTAAATTAAGAGCATTTTTCAGAATAAAATGTTAATCTCTCTTTCATCATCTGCTTTCCCTGCACTGATTTCCTGGCAATTGGACATTTTCAAATATAAATGAACACCATTATAAGCTAATCAAGCTGTTCTGACTGCAGACAGGAAAAGGAGAAGAAAAGGAAAGGACTCTAATATAAAACCATAAAATCACAGAAACATGAAATGGCTATTGTTGGAAAGGACCTTAAAGATCATCTTGTTCCAACGCTCCTGCCATGGGACACCAGGGACAGCATCTACTAAACCAGGTTGCTCAAAGCCCCATCCAGCCTGGCCTTGAACACTTCCAGGGATGGGGCACCCACAGCTTCTTTGGGCAGCCTGTTCCAATGCCTCACCTCTCTCGTAATGAAGAATTTCTTCCTAATACCAACTCTAAATTTACCCTCCTTCATCTTGAGACCATTCTCCTCTTGTCCTGTCACTACATGCCAATGCAAGATCTCTCTCCTCTTTTAGGACCCCTTTAGGTATTGGGAGGCTGCTATAAGGTCTCCATACAGCCTTCTTTTCTCCAGTCTGGAAAACACCAATTCTCTCAGCCTTCCCTCATATAAGAGGTGCTCCATCTCTCTAATTATCTTACTTGTCCTCCTCTGGACTTGCTCCAACAGTGCCATGTCCTTCCTGTGCTGGAAACCCCAGAGATGGGTGTAGCACTCCACGTGGGGTCCCACCAGAGCGGAGTGGCAGAATCCTCTCCTTGACCTGCTGGCCACACTGCTTTGGATGCAGCCCAGGATATGGTTGGCTTTCTGGGCTGCAAGCACACAACTTTCATGGCTGCACATCTGGCATACCCACATGAATACCCATGAGATTCATGGACAGCTATAAAGCAGGATTTTATGAGAATGTGGGTATTTAACAGAACTTGAAATAGGAGTTACTGAGCTGTCCATTGCAGGCTAAGCATTGTTTCAAAACAAACAAGTTTATATGGAAATTCATGACTACGGAGTCCACAGATTCTCCTGCAGCACCAAGTAAAATCCAGAAAACACAAATCTTTTCCAAGAAGAATTGGGCTCTTGGGGCAGAAGGCAGTGACTTCTATTTCAGATATAATGGTAGAATCTGAGTTTGGTTTTCAGGATCATCTGTATTGTCACTAGATGGCACATTGGTCTAAAGTTTCAGTCTGTAGTTGGAGCAAATGCATGGACAAACAGCAAGTTATAGATGGGAACCAGCTAGTAATTACATAATTAATTGCTCTGTGTGTGCATGTGTGTAAGGACACATGCCAGTGTGTAAAAGTCTCAGGTATGACATACAGGAGTTATGTGGATGCTTCTCCTGTGACTCTTTCCCTGTGCATAACATAGTTACATTAGATGCAGACACTTGAGGTTTATGTACTGGTACTCAAGGCAGGAATGTGGAGAGAAAAACATCAAGGTGTGTGTCTGACTACCATCTGTATGTTCAAATCTGTTCTGCACTTGAAGCAGGTGAAGGTCAGGCCAGACTGTACACTTCAGTGCCTCTTTGAAGCAGTGTTTGTCATCTAGGACCTCATATATAAAAGAAGGTGCAATGCACCTTAGGAATACTACTCTTAAATGACTATAAAAGTGGTCTGTGAAGAACAGATAACAAGGATTTTAGTTTGCAGGTAGAGAGGGGTAGGCTTCCTCCTACCATAAGGTGCTTGCAGATGTTATTTTATATGTCTTTTCCTGAAATTTGAAAAAAGGCAATGAGTCAGAGTTCAGAATACTGTTTTGTGTCTTCTGTTGTGTTGTGTATCTATTGTCTTTATTTTAAGCCATGAATAAGAGCTTCATATTCCTAATTGCTACCATTTCCCCCTGACCTGTCCCTTCTCCTGCTATTCTTTATGAATAAACAATTTGCTGGCTGAGAAACCCACTGCAGCTTAGAGAAATGGGTACCTTGCATATGAATTTCTGCAATGCTCTGTGACTAGCAACACATTTCAAAGATTTGTTTTCTCTTTTGTGGGAAGCACCTTCATTTTCAACAACTTCCAGTGCATTCACTTTCTTTTCCAAGATTTTTATGCCTTCTTGGGGAAGACACATGCAGAGATTACCTTACATGTTCTCTTTTGCTCATGACTGTCTTTCTCTTTACCTATTTTCTGCTGTTGTTTACCCCTAGAGTCTGGTATTTGTATACTGAGAAAGAGCTTGGTTTGGGAATTTGAAACTTCTGGCAACTTCGATTATCAGAAGTAATTTCAAGTTTTGAATTCTCAAAAGAAGGCAGAGGGCTAATACATATTAAAAACACAAAACTGGTGTCTATCTATGGAGAAGGTGTTGGATTTATTTTATTAATAGCATAAGCACTCAATTTATCCTAACTTCTCAGCTCACTGGAAAAAGCCAGGCAGGTTGAGAAGCTTACTAAAGAATAGAAATAATTTTTGTTCTTGGTAAAGCTGTTCTGTACTGAAGCAAGAAATTCACAAGAGACTCAGCACATCAGGTTCATTTTGAATTCTTCTGTGCAGTAAAACTGATCTTGATCTTAGATTAATTAAGTGGCTTTCCACTCCCCCCCATTACTTTTATCCTTTATGTATTATGTATTTTTGTCCTGAGATGTGGGACTGGGCATTTATAATAGCATATATTAAGTGGAAATTCAGATTCAGATAAAATCCAGGGAAAAAAGGTTATTAATTCAACAACTGCTCTTTTTCTTTCACATTACAGAAATTGATTTTGGTAAAAGACCTTTACAGTTGGGGCAGTTTTAAAATTAGAGGTACGTCTCTGCAGTTGGATTCATTCTTCACCTTAATTCTGAAATATGACTTGATTTTACCAAGTCTGGGATAGTCTTGAATTTTTAACCTCCAGGAATTAGCTAACAGTTTTGCTGTGATCTTTGGTTAGGAATTAAAAGGATTGTCCTGGTTCTTGAAGCACGGAAAAGCTCTAGGGACAGCCACCTTTGGTAATGTCTTTTTACCTGAGATTTTTTAAAAATGAGCTTAATCTTGATCAGGGTGATTCTCTCATTTTATATACTCATGAGAAAAGGAAAACAGAGGAAGGTGACCACATGGTGCAAGTTATGGTAAACAGAGGCATGTGTCAATATTTCTCTTTTGGATCAGTGGAGAGTTTATCCTTTGTCCTCTGGAAGAAAAAACAAAGATGGATCTTGCTTGTCATCTGTATCTGAACATGGAAAGGAGTCAAGATTTGTTGGTTTGTGTTTTACAGGTGGCTTCTACATGAAGAACTTGTGTGTCTTAGAAAAATGAGACTTCTTGTTCTGTTTAGTGGGACAAAATTAGCCAGAAAGAAAAGTCATTCATGAGTAGCCTACAAGGACAACATGGAGATAATCTGTCTTTTGACGGCTGTTCATCCATTTTTCTTATATTCCTCAAAATTTCTCTGAAGCCACTGGAAGCTTTGGTCAAGGGATTTAGGAACAGATCTTAAATCTCTTATAAGTGACATTCATCTGATCCCTTTTCAGGAATCTGAGAAGTGGCATACTTATGGTTTTGTTCTGATTACTTGTTGATAATAGATGTCTTCACACTGGTGAAATAATAACAATCCATACCTTTATCAGTAAAGAAAAATAGAAGATAGAGAGAACAACCAGACAGATAAAAGTCACAATGAAGAAAGGTTGTGCACTCAAGGCTAAGGGGCTTCCTTTGCTTCTGTAGGCAACATGAAATATAGGCAACTTAAACCTTCTGCATAGGTGATAAATAATGTCAGCCAAAATCCTTTCCAAAACTATTATTTTGGAATTAGCTATCAAATATATCAATAGTTTCACTCCAGTACCTTTCATTACTGCAAAGTTAATGGAAAAATTATTGATTGGTAGTTCAAGCCATACAAATTAACTTTGTGCGACAGCAGCATGCAGAGTTTAACTACTCATGAGGAAGCACTTCACTGGTATAGACATTCCTGTTTCAGGTAACACAGCCACAGCAATGTATTTCACACACTGTGTCATTCTACAGCATAGGCTTTGTTGACAACATTCCTTATTTAACTTGCAATCCATGAAATTATGTTGCTGGCACGGACTATTTTACATGAGTCCATAACATTTGCTATCTCTGTGCCAAAACTGTGACCCAAATGCCTCCAAGAAGATTCAAACTGGAGAGAAAAAGATGGCTTATTCTGATGTCAGACTTGCTTGATGCAACACTTTTCCTCATTCTCCTCACTATCAGCAACTCACAGAAGTTCTGTGTGGCTTGGGCAGTAGATTGTAACAAGGTTCTCCTGCAACTCATTTCTAGGCAGCAGCCCAGCTTAGAAAGTTTCCCATCATGTGAGTCTGCTGTTTATTATTGTGTTTATTCCTTAAAGGTAGCATTCATATAAATTAGGAGCTCTAGGAAAAAACTTACTTTTATTAGATTTTGAAGATGATTTTCCAAAATCTCAATATCAGTTACATCACCCAAAGTATTTCCTCTTGTACCTAAAAAAAATTTGTTTCCAACAAAAATTAATTCAAATATGTTAGCTGAAGTTTAGAGAAGGAAGAAAGTGAAATAGTGGCAAATGCAGGGTTTTAGAAATCGTGCATGTTCTTCAGTTGCATCAGCTACTTTCTCCCTAGTCTGATTCTTGGGGAAACTATAGCTGTGGAACCATATGAAATCTGTTTTCCTGCTCCCTTTTTACTTAGGAGAAAGCCCCCCAGCAATATTCTGTGTCAACCTGCTTACCTCATTTAAACTGTCATATAAGCAGTGAGGACTTTGGATCTTGAGTTTCTTTCTGTCTTTGAGGAATGCCCAGTGTCTGAGCTGTCATCTGCAGAGAAAATTCTTCAGCACAGGTTCACCAGCACACCAGCTACACGTGAATACAAGAAATAAATCCTCAGAAGGCCAGTTCCAGAGCATACTTATCACTTGATCCTCTTTTGAGCAAAACAACTACTTAATAATATCACATGGATTATGTGACATTTTAGGTGACAGTTGATTTAGAAACACAGCTGCTCAGACAAATTTTATCTGCTGATGTTTGGCTGCAACATTAATTTTGTCTTTACTTGGAGCTGTTTATTACAAGTTGGTCATTAATCACAGATAATGACTGGTACCCTGAAGGTTAATGTTTGAATGCATTCTTCTAAAATTTAAAAATATTTCTGTATTGAAGCATATTCCACTGCTGTGCAAGATAGAATTAAACAAATGTTGTGATTTTGATATAAGGGTACTGCTGATATATGTCTAATTAACGTACTCCAGATGTCAGCACTATTAAAATCTGTCTGTGATCTGCATAATGGGTAATTTGTTACACCAAGCAAAATACCTGGCTTTCAGATAACCAGATTTTAAAAAACAAAACAGATATATTTTCATCCCAGAGCATAATGAATACTCCAGAAGAGTCATACTGTCAGAAAGATTCAATCCACTGGGGAAAGTTACTGTTGTTCTATCATTTACGTCAAGAAATACCTGATGTTTATGTTTCAACACTGTAGAGCCTGGCATTAACTCTCTCCTTGCTACCTGAAATCTTCTTCACCTCCCATAAAATATTCATAGTTCATAGCAGCAATAATTCATGACTCCTCACCAAATAAATGCAGTTAAACCGTCAGCTGAAGGCTCTCATGCCCCCAGGGACACTTTAATGTAAGCTTTATTAGGATGCCTTGGTACATGTGCGGTGCTGTTTGGTGATATCACAGCCATGTTTCAAGCCTCTAACAAGGCAATTCACATCAGGAGAGCACAGTGGAGGGATTGTCAGGCTGCCTCCTGCAGCCCCTCTTCACAGGCTGTCATGGTGTAGCCCATTTGCAGACTCTGAGTGCTCTGGAACACTCACATGCTCATCTTTCTGCTGAAACTACAAGCTCCAGAGCTTCTGGAAGAATCTGGCTGAATATGTTTTAGCTGTGAGAATATAAAAACACAATGAAAACTAGCTTTCAGATCTGTTCTCATGCCATAGACTTGAAAAAAACCCTAAATTAGCATAGTATGTCTAAACTTGTCACACACAATGAGGAGTAAACAAGGAACTTCAAAGATAAGCAAGAGGAATATCTTCAAATAGCTGAAAGGTGGATGAAGTAAATATCTGCTGATTAAATACTGAGGTCATTAATAAAAGAAGGTTCTTGAATTAGTCATTGCCTTTCTGTCTGTGGGATTTTAAACAGTTGCCAAGCTAAATAGAGGCAGAACAACTGAAAATCAACTCTGAGATGAGGTACTCTCAACAGTGTGAGACCTGTACTCATTCTGCTCTTCCTCACTGTAGTTTTGTAGGGGTGCAACCCCATTGAAATTTTACCTTTCCTTGGTTCCAAACCATAACAAGTTAATCTTATAAATATAAATTAGAGGTCTGATGCTTTTCCTGTACAGAATTGGTTCCTGACATTAGACTGGGATACAGAATGGAGAGATGCCCTGCTTTTAGGTAAAATGAATTGATTCCAACTGTATTTCATGGAACTGTGGATGAAATAACATTCACCAAATCAGAAGAGAATTCAAATTCTTTAACAAAAAGAGAGCAATGAATATTTACATACCAGAGGGGTTAGTGTTCTTCTCTCTAAAAACAATAATTTTTCTCTGCATACATCTCTTCACCCATTCAAGGTAAGGAGGCCAAAGACCTGGGAACCACTATAGTTACCCCTCTACAGAATTTATCTGTAAAATTGTATGAGGTGATTTTTCTCCTCGAAGTCACTTCTCACAGGAACAGCCTGGTTTTCACTTAAAATATGCCGATAATGTAGCAATGATGTCTCAGGTTCTGTACTGAGGCTTTTTCCTCAAGTCTCACGTGCATGCCAGTCTCTTTCTTTCACTTCTGTACACATTCAGCTTGCAATAACACTGTCAAGAAGATGAAAGTGACTGCCTCAAGGACAGACAAACCCAGCCCTTATTACACTACAGATTCTTGGTTCTGTGCCTTCTGACCACTCTGTCCCTCTTCTTGCTGGAAGATGGATGCCATTTCAGAAAGCCTTATTCAGCATTAAACCCCTGCTTTTTCCTACAGAGTACCAGCAAGGACCTGCTGATTTCTGATGTCCAGGTAACACCAATTATAAAATGCTAAGGATGTGTTCCCACGCAGATAATTGCTCAGAAAGGATACTTTATCTCTGGTGAACAGATGAAGAGAATAGGCCAAGCACCATAATTTTGGCTTCAGTAGCAAAACAATCAGTCTTCATAATGCGATCTCACTAAGCTGGGCTTTCATAGGTTTGGGTTACAATGCCAAATGAACAATCATGAAAGACAAGAGACATTAGCCAGCAGTCCAATGAAGCCTCCTATTTGCTCAATTTGAAGATGTGGTTGACAGTGCTCCCAGTATCTGATCTTCAGCAACAATTCCCAACTGGCCTATGATGCATTAAGGCTGTTGCTACATTTATGAGGTAGCAGTACATTTAGTGCTTGGATTGTGTTTTTTCCAGTTTCCTTTATTATGGGGAGTGATCACCTTGTGGTGGGCAATGCTGGAAATATGGTGTTGGGAAAGAAATGCAGAATAATTAGGCCAAACACACCGGGCAAAACACAAAATTTTCCCTTCGACCTGAATTCAGTACTGATCTACCAGGAAATCCTTCTCTCTTTCTACCAAAGATGCCTTCACATTCATTTTTGACTTACAAGTTGATGTTTATTTAGTGATTGAAGTATGTTTACTTTTCATCAAGATTTTCCTAAGTTACCATGTTCAAGCACATGTTCTCAGTGCTTTAAATGCAAGAGAGAGGAAGCCCCTGATCTGCAAAAAGTTTTATTAAAATGTGCAGACACACACAAAAGCTCACACAATTTATATGCACCAATTAAATGGCACACTATGGCCCTAATAAGCAAGGCTGAAGATAAAATTAAATGATATTTTATTTGCTAAATGAATTGACCTTTACCAACACAATCTATAAAATCAATTTAGCATACTGTAACCCTTGCAGATTGGCAGTCCTTTCACACCCGGAGTCTAAAATAAGCACAACAGGCATTTCAGTACCCAGTAACATATCATTAAAACATGTCCCAAGGCATTTCACAACCCATAAACAGTACGAGTGTTAGCAATTGATTGCTCATTATAACTACCACATGGCCTAGATGTTATCTTGCACAGCACCTTAATTTTCCTTGACCCTGGTTCCATATTGCTTGGGAGAGGCCCCTTATGTGAACTGGTGAAAACTCCTTCAGCAGAGAACTTTAGCATGCCTAACATTTCACTTAAAGTTTTGGAGACATGGTATCTTGGTGCGAACTTCCAGTTCTGTACAATGTTTGTAATATTTGAATTTTGTGTTTCTGAATCAAGTGCCATTTTTCCTTCAGCCTCTCAAAGAGCACCAAATGCTGAAAGCGTATTTGAATTTCTTTGCAGTTGAATGGTTTGTAGACAGACTTCTGCTAGCAGCTGGGAAAGAAAAGAGAGAAAATCACAAAACAAAGGTAGTCAAAAACACCTTTCATGACTGCTTCATCACTGACAAAATCAAAGAATATAAAAGCCAGATGTTCTGACAATCCTGTGCTGCAACTTGGCAGTGCTCTGCAGTGATGTTCATGTTTTTCCCAAACACACAACACAGTACTCCTCTCGATTAACAAGCCTCTTGGATTTTGTCTGAGCACAAACTACACACATCTGACTTGTGCTACAGTGGGAAAGTTACTTTGTCTGAGAACCGTAAGTAATTTCAGGTACATTCCTAAAATAAGAGTTGCCAGGTGACAATAGCAATGTGACTCTTCATCCCTAGGAATGAAACAGTTGCTTGCCAGTGGTTCCTTAGCCATACAGCTGTAGTGGTCTGGGAAAGCTGTATCCCAGATGGCAAGAGGAACCCACATTTGTATGCTGGGTGTAAAATGTCATTTTCAGACTCCACGGCTTTGTCTCTGGTGCAAAACCAGTCTGGGTTAAGACACAAGATTGAGTAAGGTATCATTTATCCTTCCCACTGCTTAGCTCCTGACATAATTTTGATTTGTGACAACTAGCACTCTCTGAGACAATGCGTAGGAACAGTCCAGGAAAAAGTGTGTGCCAGAGGCCATTTTCAATACATTGTGTGATCAACACTGCTTTAGGTTTACTTCTTTTGTCCCTTCACTATCCTTCAGCACTGTCCAGCAAGTTCTGTCAAATGCTCCTACCTCAGAGAGGCAGGAAAAGATATATTTTGTCTCATCCTACAAAAACACCCTCTGAGGTGTGGCAGCATGGCCTCTGATAGTGTCCCCTAGTCCTCTGGGGGAAGTGGACAAGTGACTGAGTGGGGCCTTATGGTCAGCAGGGATCAACCCGCCATAGACATAATTATCTGTCTGTCAGTCTGTCCATCTCTTAGAAATCCTTCAGTTTTGAATCCTGACACCAGACAATACCCACAGACATGGAATGGAACAGGTGTTTGTGNCTTATGGTCAGCAGGGATCAACCTGCCATAGACATAATTATCTGTCTGTCAGTCTGTCCATCTCTTAGAAATCCTTCAGTTTTGAATCCTGACACCAGACAATACCCACAGACATGGAATGGAACAGGTGTTTGTGGCTTGGGTACGCTTCACAAGACAGCAAGGATGAAAGAATGGCCATTTGCCTTCTCTGCAGAACACACACCTAAGAATGCAAATACTCATTCCTAAAGGTTGTGGTTCCATTTGGTGTTTGAGTTCAGAAATACCTACCTGCAAAAAGAAAATCTAGTCTGTATTAGTGAAAAGAATGCAAGTATAACAAGGTAATTTAGAGAGAGACAGGGTGAACTTGCCATTCACAGTCTGCAAGAAGTAAACTCTACAGAGAACAGCCAACAACCTCTGCAGACTCATAAAGCATGATAGCTACAAAAATGCCAGGGAATGGAATTTTGCAACATATCCTGTGGCTGTTTTCCAGGTTGGACAGGTATTATGCTTTGAAAAATTACCCATATCTCAGTAAGGGACAGTCAGAGCTATTCTATACTTACCAATATTGGCTGGTGGAATTGAAAATGATGAATTGCTTAAATTTGGTTCTATTCATTCTTAAACATACTTAATAGTGCTTTTAATCAAAGAGGCTTGTTATAAAAACTGTGTAAATTCAAGACAAAAAATCTTTAAAGAGTAGGAAAATTATTTATTAAAGAAAATTCTGGGAACAGAGCCAAAATCTATTAAGATGATCAATATCATTTTGGGGGAAGTTACTGGGGATATAATTTTTTCATCCATACAAATGTTGGGAGGGCTGCCATGCTGATGACAGTAGAAAACATGAAAATATATAAGTGCTAGAACTTTCCAGGTCACCAGACTGAAATCAACATAGTTACTCAGGCTTTTACTTCAAAAATTTTATTAGAATTTGACCTAATTTTATAAGACAGCATATGCAGTGAAAGTATTTAAATTTTAGAGATATTATATATTTCAGATTGTAGAGTTAAATTATCTTGGCCAGACTGAGGGACTTGTGTTCACCGTATAGCCAACCAATGTTTAAAAAAAAAATTCTGTTTCCACATGGGAAGCATTAAATGTTACCAAATCATAAAAAGATTTCAAAATTCAAAATATTCAACTTTCTTCTATTTCTTGTTTGGGTTTTAATGCCATAGAATGGTTAAAGTAAATCATGCTAGAGCAGTACCTTAATTTAGAGTAAAATGATACAGCACTTTTTCCCCCGGTTTTCAGATAAGAGTTATAAATACTCAGTTTCCAAGACTCAGACTTTTTCTAATGCTGATAAGATTTCCCAGATGCTGAACACGCCTTGAATGAGTATCTTCCTTTGCATGTTTCTATACAAACAGTGAAGGACATGGAGAAAAAGTGAAGATGATAACATGCAGCTGCATGTCACACAAAAAAACTACAAATACACCAAACAAAACAAAAACCAGACTTTGATTTTAGCTTTTATTTCCACCACAGATGTGATTCACACAGAGGGTTTTGAGGGAAGGTGGTTTTGCCACATCCAGGCACATGTGTGCTGGCTGCTCCCTGGCATCCCAGGGAACGGGGAGCTGCAGGGGCTTTCTGGGCTGGCAGGGCAGAGCAGGGCATGGCCATCCAGAGCCTGTCCCACTGCTCCAGTCAGAGAGCAGGGCAGGCTGGGGGGCAAGCAGGGCAGACAGCAGCTCATGGATGAGGGCAAGGCTCGGGTCTGGGGAAAGCAGTCAGGGTCAGAGACAGGCTCAGGGTGTTGACAGGGTCAGAATGAGGCCAGGCCAGGAAATCAATCCATGGAAACAGCCTGAATGAAGAGACTTCATGGCCAGCCACACTTTAGGTGTGGTTAAGGCTTCTGGTGAGGAGATGAGGCTTGTGAGTTATGGCTCACAGCTTTAGGTGGGGAGGGACGCCAAAACCCAATATTCTGGGACCAATAGCTGTCATCCTATGGAAAGTGAAAGTACATGTCCCTTCCAAGAGACTGTTTCCAAACAGTGTTTCAGTATCTGTAGAGAAAATAAATTAAACTCATGGTTAACCTACAAATACGATGGACATGAAGGACTGCTGTTAATTTGTTGGTCTTTACGAGCTTAGAAGCTGTCTGTGATGTACAGCAGTGGTAGGAAGAAATTAGATGCATTCACAGCTTGAGACACATGCAAATGACATATTTCTGTTTACAAGATGATAGCAAACAGACATATTTTAAGTAAGAATACATACTGATACATTTTCTATAGTAACTTGAAAATTTACATAAGCTTACATTTTCATATCTATGGTAGGCAAATTTAAAAAGTACTATTCAATAAGAACATTGTTATCTACTTCACTTTGCATTGAGGTAGATAAGTACAACATTTAAAAGATGGTAGAATCATTTAGGTTGGAAAAGACCTTTAAGATCACTGAGTGAAACTGTAGACCTAACACTGCCAAGTCCCCCACTAGACCATGTCCCTACGTGCCATATCTATGTATCTTTTAAATGCCTCCAGAGACAGTGACTCAACCCCTTCCCTGATGACATATTAAGTTTGTGAATTTATCACCAGCCCGACTGTCAGACCCAGCCACGCATGATGGATGCTGAAAGAAGCAAATGAGATGACAAAATGGCAAGAATTTGGAGGAACTGTCACAACAGTGTCTGGTTTTGTTAAAGAACATTAATCAAGAGAAGTTGCAGTTGGGAATTAGAGCTTTTTTGTTTGCTGTCCATAGATTCAAACACTTGGATTATCTTTTTTGTGTGGTTATAGTTTCAGGATTCCTAGGCCAAATAATTTGCTTTAAAAGACCTTACTTGACTTTATCAAAAGGTGACCAAATTTACATTGAGTTTTTGAGTTACCTTTCTTTCTGGCTTTACTCAGATATCTAGCCAAAGGCTAAATTAGGAACCTAATTCTTCCTGAGACCCTTGATATTAGGTGGTTTTAGCTGAACAACTTTAAATCAGTGTGATATTTGCTTCATTCATCTTATACAGACTTCAGCTAATTGTTTAATATCTGTGGTTCTTTCTTTTGTTAAATTCAAAGATATAATGCTGGATTACTGTAGCATTGTTAATGGGGCTGTTCACTGTTTTCTGCTCAAAAGAACTTCCTGCTGTGCTTGTGTCATCTTCAGTTTGAATGCCTGATGCTTCAAAGAACATTGCAAAAGACATAAACTTACATGGTTCTGCTCCAATACCATTCTTTATTATCTGCACTTTCTTCCACATTTGTTACACTAAAGAAATTTACTGTCTAAGGCATCATCTTATTATCATTCAGCAAATCCTCATGAATATTTTCTGCCTGAAGTCTTGACCTGAGCATTGCTACAACAATTGAAACAGAAACAAAAAAAAATATAGGTAAGTAGTGGTTTGAGACAAATTCATGAGAAGTTGCTGAAGTTTAGAGATATGAACAATTTAGAGACACTAAATGTCAGGACTTTAACTGTATAATTAGGAATATTTTCATTCTGAAGTGGAAAAAAGTTGTAATTCAAAGCACGCAGTCTGAAATATGTGCATTGAATTAGTAAGATGAGCCAAAGGGGCTCTCTGCGATGGCTGAAAAAGCTATCTGCATATATTATATTTCTGCTGCACAAAGTTCTTTTACTGAGTGAATCATCAGCCACTGGGAGGTCTCAAGAAGCAGGTTTTTTCTTGAGAGAATGGGCTGGAGAATTAGAGAAACATAAAACTAATTAAATCTAGTTGATGTCATACATAAGCAAGGTCCAATGTGTTCAACTCGACTTTCCTGGATTGAAAGACACAGTTAACTCAGAGACATGATGACATTTTCACCCCTTTGTAAAGCAGAGAGTTCATCTCCTTTTTGGTAGCAGTTGAAAGTCCTCCATTGTAAGGAACATTTTCCACATTTTAGTTTTCCTTGTGATTTATTTTCTCTAAATCTTCTGTGATTTCTTTCCTACTCTTCTAGCTATTAGAACTAGACACATGATCCCAGTGGCATTAACCTTGACCCAAAAAGTAGTAATTGTTTTAACCTGCACAGCCTTGAGCTCCAGGCTGTTACAGGGATTGTTTCCTTATTGGTCTGGGGCAATTTCTCAGTGCACTTATATCCATGTGACCATACAGTGCAGGACAGAGTCTTCTTAAGACATAACATACAATCTCCTCTCTTCTAAGTAGAATGTCCTGTACTCTCTTGCTGAATGTGGGTTGATGATTAGATTGCTTCCCTTTTTTTCCCTCACTTACAGACTCTTTACCCAGTAACCTTTAACAAAAGTGATTACTTTTGTCAGTAATCTGTCCTATTAATTAGTGTCCAGCTCTCCAATCTCACCTGTATGTTTTATTAGTCGTTTTATATATTATTTTTTTTTGTTCAGATTGGAGGATGAAAGCCTGAATAAATTAATTATAAATGCTACTGATGTATCCTGGCTTAAACATAAAGATTCTATAACTGTAATTTAAAATCTGTCAAAGATGTTTGGGTTTTCTAATTATTATTAAAATGTCACAAAGCAATTTATTATATCAATTTTTTATGGCGTGGAATGCTTGTATTTGCATCCTAAAATATAATGCCATTAAACAATTAAGTTAATGAAAATATCCACAGCTTGCACCCGTAATTCTTAGCTGTTATGACACTGTCATATTTAATTCCTCACTTTTCAACTCTTTTCCAGCCATTTTAGTATCTTGGCCAAGACAGATATTTTCTAATAGGTGTTTTTAATATTGTCATAGCATAAATTTTGTTCCATTATGTAGAATTTTTCTAGTGTTCCAAGAATTACCCAGCACTAGCATTAATGATTCAGAGCACTCATAATCAGACCACAAAATCACAAAAGGGCTGAGTTGGAAGGGATCTCTGCATTGTCCAATGCCCCTGCAAAGACACCAAGAGAAGTCTGTCCAGGGCAGGGCGCAGACAATGCTTGAATACATCCAAGGATGGAGAATCAACCACCTCTCTAGGCAACCTGTGCTAGTGCTCAGTTAACTGCATGGTAAAGAAGTGTTTCCTAACGTTCAGAAAAAACCTCCTGTGTTCCAGTTTGTGCCCACTGACTCTTGGTCTGTCACTGGAAGCTCCTGAAAAGAGCCTGCATCCATATTCTCTATATCTTCCCTCCAAGGATGGAGAATCCACCACCTCTCTAGGCAACCTGTGCTAGTGCTCAGTTAACTGCATGGTAAAGAAGTGTTTCCTAACGTTCAGAAAAAACCTCCTGTGTTCCAGTTTGTGCCCACTGACTCTTGGTCTGTCTCTGGAAGCTCCTGAGAAGAGCCTGGATCCATATTCTCTATATCTTCCCTTCAGATATTTGTACACACTGATGAGTTCCTTCCTGGACTTTCTCTTTGCAGGCTGAACAGGGCCAGCTCTCTCAGCCTTTCCTCCAGTCTCTTAACCATCTTCATTGCCCTCTGCTTGATTTTCTTCCAGCAGCTCCATAATTCTGTACTGGGAAACACAGCCCCAGACACAGCACTGCAGCTGTGACCTCACCAGGGCAGACTGAAGGATCACCTCCATGAACCTGCTGGCAGTTCTCCTCCTGAAGTAGCCCAGGATAAGCTTTCTTTGCCACAAGGGCATATTGCTGGCTTAGGTTCCACTTGGTGTTCACCACCATCTGCAGATCTTTTTCTGTAAAGCAACTTCCCTTTACTGACTCTGCCGGAACTCACAGAATTCTCAGCTGGGACATCAACCAGATAAAAGAAAAAAGAATCCCTAACTTTAGTACCTACAGTTGACTATTTTTCTGGGTTACTTACTGATGGAATTTAAATTATTTCGTTATCATTTAGAATATATTTAAGTTTAAATATCACTAAAGCGTGTCTCTAAGCACCACATCTATGCCTTTTAAATACCTTCAGGATGGTGACTCAATCACTTCCTGGGCATCCTGTTCCTATGCTTGACAGCTCTTTCAGTGAAAAAACTTTTCCTAATCTAAAAATTTTTCCAATCTCAAACTCCCCTGACACAACTTGAGGCCATTTCCTCTCATCCTGACATTTGTTAACTGGGAGAGGAGATCAACACCCACCTTGCCACAATCTCCTCTGAGGTAGTTGTAGAGAATATCATCTCTTCTGATTCTCCTTTTCTCTAGATTAAACAATCCCAGCTCCCTCAGCCACTCCTCACAAGGTTTGTACTCTCAACCATTTACCAGTTCTGTTATGCCGCACACTTAGTAATCAGAATAGCTAAAAATATGTGGTTCCTGTAAAATATTTGAATCTTTCCTCCATAGACAGATCTGAAGGATGTAGTAATGAGAAGTGCTTCTTTACTAACTGGCATTTTCGTTATGAAATCTCACAAGGGTCACTTGTCCATTGGTCCTAGGCAACATCTACGAGCTTCCAGTAAATGTAATAGGTGACATGATCTTGAACATCATCAGTAAGTAAATATCTCCCTGCTGTTTCCTTTTTTAAGGCATGTATATACACACTGCCTTTATTGGGATGGCTCATTGTTTGAAAAAGGTCTGTCTTTGTTGAAAAAATATTGCAAACACCTTATTGTAAATCCGAACAAAAGAGGGGTGATAATGGAGCTTTTAGGGATCCATTTGGGAGAAGCAGCAATGTAGGCTGCCATGGTTAAAGATCTACACCCACACCTTAGTAATTTAGGTTTTTTACTATTGAGAGTCCCAGCAGGTGCCTAGAACTCTGAGCAGTGGTGAGTAATGCTTCCTGGGAATTCTTGTGGGCTAGGAGACTTACCTCACCCTGAAGTAATAACCTGACTTCAGTTATTCATGTCTTTGGTACATCTTCTGAAGTGTAATGAGATTATAAATGAGCAAAAACCTAAAGTACTCTGGAAAATTTATCTTTTGCAGCATGATGCACTATTTATGTTCAGCTTGCCTCAAACTCTTCTGATCTGTTGTTCATTTCATAGACTTTTCACCAAGTGGAAAACCCAAGGTCAGATTCTTATCTTCAAGAGTTTGCACAGGAAATCTGAGACATCAACTAGTAATGACATAAACAAGACTAAGTTTACTCCTCTGATGCAATGCAGCTGTCTTCAAAAAGCCAAAGCATATTTTTTTGTGCTCTGTAGGGAGTGATTTCCCCATCGTTTTTAAAAGGACATTGTAGTAAATGGCAAGTCTAAGATGAGGAGTAGCTGTTCATAACTAACAGCTGGAGTTGCATATCTCACCTGCACTGAGTCTTCAGCTTTCACTCATACCTCTATGAGCCTTACTGGGAACTTTCACTTGTGTGAAAGGACAATTAGGTGCATTAATATTCAAATCTCTTTCAAACCTTGCAACATAATTATCAAAGGGAAAATTGTGAGTCTCCACTTAAGAGTAATTACTGCAACAGATCCAATTAAGTTTTGTGAGGCAGAACTTGTCTTACAAAAATCCTAAACTTGCCCTCTAGCTTCATTTCGGTGTCAATAGCAGGAATAAGAAATATACCATGTTTCTCTACTCAGTGTTACCTTTAACACTGAGATGGTGTCAAATCCAAGCAATTTTCTTTGTTTTATTGTAGTGTCATGTGCAATCTCTTCTGTTGTTTATATTGTTTTTGCTGAACGTGCTCATATTTATTCACTGTACCTAGAGACTTTAATTTAAGCCCTGACATTGTCACATTTGTGCTGTACAAACACACAGTAAAAGCCCTTGTCTCTCAAGTACTGCTATCTAACCTCATACAACAGGCACAATGGTTTTAAGGGAAGGAAAGGCACATGGTGTGGGTTCTCCAGAGTCATGCAGGAAATTTGTGTGAGAGCTTGGAACAGAATTCAGTTTTCCAGTGTCCCTGTTTTGTTCTCTGTCCTCTAGACACACATGCCTCTCAACAAAAAGTGGGAACAGAAAGTTTGGTTTTCTTACCATGATCTCAGTGGATGTTGCTCTGTGTCAAACACACGAATTCTGTTTGCCTGAGGCAGAGTATCCATTATTCTTTTTATTTGTGGAAATGGACTCAAAATCTCTAGCAGGATATGGGTCTTTTTTAACTCTCGTGCCTAAATTAACTTGAAGAATCCTGATGCTTAGAACATGCTTGTTTTCCAGTGTCCTGTAGAATGGTTTTATTCCTTATATGTTCAGTTTTGATACCTTTGTTATCATTTAGATGAAACATGTTTTGACTCAGCACAATTTTTGAAGACAATCTTCTAGATCCATAAACATTATGGCTTTTATAAGCCTTTCCTGCTGTGCATGTCTGATTTTTTTTTGTAAGATACGATATTCTAAAAGCTAGACAGACTTATTCTTCATCCTTTCAATTCTGAAATAAAAGAAACACAATTTAAGTCACTAATTCTGCTAATGGAAGGATAGTATGTATAAACAGATCTAATAAGTTGTTTGTTCCTTTGCAATACACTAAGACATAATGGTCAAATTCTTACTGTTTGTTGCTGATAAACCATTTTTATATTCATTACTCACATACTCACATAAACTCAATCACTAATAGGAAATACATGATCTCTTTATTTCATAATATTTTTCCTTTTGCCATGTACACAGTTAAAGTGTATCTTCACATTCCTTTGATTAAAAACTCTTTATGATTATTTTATCAAATATTCTATCAAACAAGGCAAAGTTCTAAGCAAATATTGCGTCTCATTTCAGTAGATTAACTTCAACTGCTTATTCTCATAAATGAAAAAAAGTACAGATATTTGTAGAATCAAAGTCTTTGTATTAATCTTTTGGAAAACCCTTATTGAGAGAAACACATTTGTGTTCATTTAAAGTTTATACCAGATTTTTTTAACCTGACGTCAGGAGCACAATAGTATCTTTTGCTTTTAAATGTCTGCATTAGCAACATGGAACTTACCATAATTTCAAATATTTCCTCGCTAAGACTGGGAATCCTGTTTTCCTCAGTTAACTTCTGATCTGTCAGACTTTCCCTGACTTATGTGTTGCAGTCATTTTTCCATATTGGTCTCTTAAACAATACAGAATCTGCTCAAACATTGTCTTCAATGTGACTAATGTGCACAAGCCTAAGCCTGAGTATAATGTTTCTGGTATGTAGGCCACAAGTTTCAGAGCTCCTATTGATGGATAAGAAATAGCCATGCAGGCAGTCATTAATTTTTGGGGTTTTTTTCTCCCTCAGTTCTTTCAGTGATTTGATTAATTTGACTTCTTATTTAAAAAGCAGAGATCATAAATCTGGAAAATATTTGAGTGTGGTACCTGATTTTAGCATCCAATTCGAACCTATTGATTCAGTTGTTCTGCTAGAATTAAAAAGCAGACTCTAATGGCTGGTGTAGTCTCTGGCCTAATCTTGTTTACTCACAGAAAGTCATGTTTCTCTACAGTGTGAAACTGCTCCATTTTAAAATTGACACATCTCTTGTATCCTACCCTCTACAACTTGTGTCTGTGCTCTCAGTTAGTCACCCTTGCAATTTCTGCTTCTGGCTTTCTCCTCCAAGCTGCACAGGCAGCAGTCAGTGGCCCAGAATCCTTGCAGAGGCCATCAGTACACCCATGGCTGACCCAGGAGGTTCTTCCCTGCACTGGTTCTGCACTTGGGCTGTAGCTCCCAAGGGTTAACATGAGCCATAATGATTGTGTATCCAGAGGATTGGCTTCAAAATTGTGCTTGGTCAAAACATGTTCTATCAAAGAGATAATGAAGGTGTCACAGCTAAATTTGTTATTCTTACTAAAGAATGGAACTGGATTGCTCCAGCTGAGCCAGGAAGTGAGGCTTGCAATTCACGTTGGATTCCAAACCATCCCTGTCCTCCTCCCCAGTCTTGCTAGAATTTTACAGGATAACTTACAAACATCACCCTGTTTGATCAATTCTCCATGGTACAGTTAATTGAAAATCCACTAATATTTTTGAGAAATACCACTACCAATGCTGTTAGTAAAGAAAGATGTGCACTGACTTCTTTTAAGAGTAGGAGGGAGTATTTTGTGCATGTCCTCTAGCTTCACACTTTTCTTGATGAGGGGAAGATATGAGTCCTGGCATTTGTCCCAACAGCTTACATATGAAAAAGCTGCAGGATGAAATGCGTGAACATTCTTTAAAGAAGGGACAGAAGCTGAGGTCCCCCTCCTTTTATCAATTCTTCTATTCCTAAAACCTCACTAGAAAAGCCATATCTACTGTGTTTTCCAAGCTGTACTTCAATTACTTTTAAAAACCAGAGCAAATTCACAAGTGGATATTGGTTGTCTCCACTGCAGAAATCCACATACCATGATAGATGAAGTGCCTCAGAGAAGATTTGCCAGGAAGCCAGAAATGAATTTCATTCCTGCTGCTAAGCTACTATAAAATCTGAGTGTTATCACAGTCTTATTTTGTTGCTGTGTTCAGGAGACCCATTTCTGCACAAAAGATCTGGCAGTACTTAAGTCTAGAAGCGAGATAATGGCTTCACACTCCTGTGCTCAGAGGCACTGTCATGTACCTTAGATTTAGGTACCCAATAACATAGAAATAACCCTTTTATGGCCTGAAATTGAAGTCTCTAAGAGTGAAAATCTAAATTCGCCCAGACTGAGTATTCCTAGTGATACTGCCTTGAACTCCCCTGTACAGAGTACAAATTTATCCTAGTTAGATGCTGTAGTATTCAGGATGATAGCATTTCAGTCTGATGACAGCACTTTGTTTTAACCTGAATTCCATCTGTAAGACAACCCAAAGAGCACATGATTCTTACAGCATGAGCTGAACAAGTAGTCAAAGGGTAAATGTTCTTTGAAAGATTGCTGGTTGTCCAGCAGGGTTAATTCTGTGTCTGCAGACACAGGTATATGGTAGGTTATGTCCAAGGCTGAGGGCTGGGGGTTAGAACAGTGGGCACTGAAGAATTTATTATTATGGCTGAATACTGCAAGATATAAAGATGCTGAAGCCAGCAAGACAATTCCTTCCTGATTTATTCTGAGTATAAGGTTAAGGCTAGTCATTAAATCTTGCAAGCTAGATAGGAAAACAATGGGAAATGGTACTGTGATTTCATGGGATAAAACTTCCTGTTCTGAGGTAAGACTTTGCCTAAGATGGGACAAAATGGAATAAGGTAGAGTAAAAGTTAGGCTGGAGAACCTACCAGATCCTCCAGAGCAAAGGTACAAACCAAATCTGAGAACCATGTTTGGTCTTGTATTAAGAGTTCAGTTTGGATGGAAGTAAGAGGTAACGAAGATTTAGGCTGATTGGCAGTTCAAGCAAAATCCCCATCAGTAAGATGAGGATTGGCAAAAAATTGGCCATGAGTTTTTCTGTTTTGTTGCAGACTGGATCAGCATATAGGTTTAGCTGTGATGTAGGGTGAATATTCACAACAGTAGGGACCAAATGGATTGCTCTTCTGGTGGAATCTGAAAAACACCCACATGCTGCAATGAGGCAGTAGGTTATGGAATAAATAAATAATGGTTCTATTAGTGGGTCTGTGAATATCTGCATCCATTAAAACTGTGGCTTAAATGAACCCACTCCTAACAAATTGTGATCCACATCACTGTACTTGTGCAGTCTACATCTTGTTTCAGAAATATTTCAAAAGGCAACAACAGTTTTGCCCTTCACTGCCGGTTACTCAAATACCAGCTGTTAGCCTACCATCCACCTTAGCATGACATCCTGTATCTTCTTCAGAAATATCCATGAAATATCTGGCTGGTATCAGCCCTCATCTTTGTTATCTTTATTCACCTAATAATAAACTGAATCTTTGTAATATTTCTACTAATCCCAAGTGCACTCTAAACTTGATTTGAATGGCAGCTCAGAAACGTTTATAAATTACATGGCTGTCCAGATTGTCACGTTCATTTGAGCCGTTCTTAGAATGAGAGTGTTAGGTGTGGTAAAAAGGGCTAAACCCTTTGTTTCTCCAGGGCATCCTATGGAATGAAGGCTAGCTATGAATTATTGCTGCCTGCATATGCCCATGCTAGTACCATTCCTCAGGTTAACCTTCTGTTGCAGGATCCAAATCCCAAAATTCCCCACTGAGAACTTTTTGGGAACTAGCCTTAATTCTTTTGATAACAAACACTGTCCTGTTATTTCAGGTCTTTGAGGAACCAGAACTAATGCAAGATCCTTGATCTGTTATGTTTCGAGCCCTGTAAATATTATTGGAAGTCCTATGCCTAGTTCTGGATTTGGCCAACATGCAGTGAACTGTGAAATCCTGCAGGTAATCAGAAGCTATTTGCTCATGTCACACAATTTTTCTTCCTGCTCTTGAAGGCCAACAAAAAAGCCAAACTCCCAATCCTGCTTACTTTTGAACCCTTTCACCACCTCAGATATAACTCAGCAAATGGCAAGAGTGCAATTGCTGCTTATAAAGTTCGTGCCAAAGCTACTATCAGCTAGCATCCCAGGCTGTGGATCTCACATTCAATTTACCAGCAATTCAATTTACCAGAGTGGGTGATATTACTGTGAAGGTAGGACAGACTGTGTTAGGTTTTGCTGAGAAAAGCCCAGACACAGGAATCAGAAAAAAACTGACTGAAATCTTCCATTATTTATCTAGTATGGGAATCCAGTGGCAATCTAAGTACTTTTTGGGTCTAAATTCACTGCTTGTATAACCGAATTGGAAGAAAATGTTTGGCTTAAAATTACTATAATTCTAGAAGTTTAACTTTCTTATTTTCTATAACTGACACCTCTAAAAGGGGAAGCTGCTGCAATATGGACTGCTCATATTAAAACTCAAGAGAATGAGGAACATCACAGCTGAAAAGACTATAACTCTAAGAAAATCTACTTACATCCTACTGATTAAATGTTTAAATAATATCAATATCAAATCTTGATTAATATTACAGAATAGTGATTCAACCTGTTTATTTACATCACAACAAATCTAATCAATTCAATCCAGCTTACAGGTAGCTGGGAATTCACATTTCTTTTTCAGTTTGTAATTTGTTTCATTTAGATTTTTACTGGTCAACTCATCAACAGCTCATTTCCCAAACACCAGACTTGTTGTTGAGACTTACCTCTTCTAATGCATTTCACACATGCTCCAGCTTGACAAACTTGGAGAGTCTAGGCCAGACACGTTTTATTTGCATTTAAATTAAATAAAAATCCACAAACATTTTGCTTTTATTTTTATGCTTTACCTATAGTGGATTTTTGCAGTTATTAAAAAAAAAAACGTTATCCACAGACTCCAAGTGTAAGTCCAGAACTTGCTGTTGTGTAAAGTCTCTTTTTTTCCATCAAATCCATACAAGACACATTATTTTTCCCTATAATTGCAAATAAAATAGCTTATTTAGGTAAACCTGTATCAGTCAGGACAGTGTAGAACCCTTTTGTGTCTGGAAGAACAGTTAGCCTGTGCAAAGCTCTTTAGTGGTGGGGTGTTAACTGCATTGCAGTGTCAGAAGAGAATACAGTACCACATTTTCACTGCTATTGCTGCAAATTGTGTTTATTTTAGCTTAGATATCTAGGTTCCAGAACTGTGATTACCTTTATTTCTTTTCACATGCTTGAACTAGTCTGGCTCATTAGACAAAATCCAATGGAAATACTAATTGACTCAAAAATTTCTAACTTCACATATAAAGTGATAGGCTCTGAGCTAACCTTTGCACTGAATGAAATATAGGAATTATGGTAGAGGGTTCCAAGACAATGTCAGATTAATGCTCTTATCAATCACAAGAGGAAATCAAACACCAGGAATTTTTACTAATGCGTCTCTGACATTGTGTACATCCATGATATGCATGGAATGCTTAATCCTGTAAGGCATTTCCCTCCTTCCCCCATCTCAGAAACAATGCAAGAGTAAGATTTGAGGAAGGGCATCAGGAAAAAAACATGAGAGACCTACATATTGGAAATTATTAAACAATGGTAAAATTATGACTAGCGTGTCAACATTATGTAATTATGTATCACGTGTGTACAAAAACTAAGGACATGGAAAGACACAGGTTTCCAAACATCAAAGGTGACCTCCTGTGCAGTGGGTATCTGAGCTGTTAAGTTAGAAGTTATTTTGGGTCTAAAGGTCTGTGTGGAGGAATCCTCTATAGGAGGATTGGCCAAGTGCACTCACTAATGGTACTACAAAGATATATATAACCCTTTACTGAGAGTGTCTGGAGGGTGTAGAAACACTGTTGAGATGTAACATTTTGGTTTGCCTTGTTCTTCTGCTGCTCCTGAGTCCCCTGCTCTTGGTCTCTGCTGGAGTTAGTCCTGGGTTTGGCCTGACTTTATGTAGTTATGCTATTCATTCTCAGCACCAACTCAGAAAATACCTACCAGTAGTACTCATATCTAAGTATATTTTTTAGCAAGTCCATAGATCTGTAGAATTAATGATTTTATTAAGTGCATTTAAAAAACATCACAGAAGTGGTTAGCTGGACCAAAAAATACAGGATGGTTCCTCAGGACTGTATTAATGGAATTTCAATTGCTTGGACATTCTGAGGAAAAATCAAGTAAATAGTGAGTCTAGTCTATAGAAAACATGCCTTTAACTACCTGAAGTAATTTGAAGGTATCATAAGCTTGTGGCAGATGGTGAGTTAGGGAGAAGAAATGTTCTTATTTATTTTTGTTCACTGGTAGGCTTTTCTGTAGCTCTATCAATTTAGTAACAGTGTGACTCATATGAAAACTAATGAACATAACCTGTCAACAACCTTCTGGGGCGAGTGAGTACCATCATTTGATATCTGCAGATCTCTGAGGTACATCTTTACCCTCCATCTCTACAGGCATGGATTCACAACTAGAAACATGGATTAATTTTCATGTTCCCAGAGAGAAAGGGCATAGGTCATAATGTGAGGGTTTTGTGGACCTTGCAGGTGAGGTTCCCTCAGCTGCACATACCTGCAAAACACTGATACCACTTTTGAGGTGATCTAAACTTCTCCTTTAAGCTAACGACCTAGCACAGGAAGTTGCAAGGCAGAGAGCTATAGTCACAGAAATTTTCTTATTATTATTGCAGGTATTTTCCATCACCATCCCTTCCTGATTTCAGCTCAGTCTTACTCTCATGGCCCTTTCCCACAGGAACCTGATAATTTTAAACCCCCTTTCACGGAATTGGAATTAGCTGCAGTCTGTGGGCTGCACAGTGGATATGAGATCCTGTGATGGTGGAGCTTTGAGGCATCCAACCACGACATTCCATGTAAAGCTGGATGCAGCTCGGAGGAAGGCCCACAGTTGCCCCTGATCCCTTAGAGCTGCAAGCCCCAGGACCCCCTAAATATCCTGCTGCAGGGTGGGGAGAGGCAGCCACTGAAACCACTGTTCCAGCTGCTCCTCTGGGCTCCTCCTTTGCTTTCCAGCGACTCATTCCTATTGTTTGTTTGGGATGGAGGGGCCAGCGAGTGAGGTCGAGGGCCAGAAATGCCTCTGCAGAACTGTTCCCTCTACCATGGGCCAGGACACGAGGTAAATGGAGGGCTGAGCCTTCTTTCACTGCTAATACACATCAGAGCCATTGTAAGAAGTCTGATATCTGAAAGCTGAAAACATAGATGGTGTGTTAATGCCTACCTCATCTGGAGGGGAAGTTTTGTGACTGGATATGCAAATTGTGCTTAAGGACAAAAACTTAGTTCAAAGTTATTTTGGCTTCCTGTGAACTGTGTAGGGAAGGGAAAGTGCACGTTAAAAACATTGACAAGTCTTGATTAAAAATATAAAAGACTAATACATTTGGCAAAAGTTGCTTTGGGAAAGCTGAACATCAGTCTATTTTAAATAAATTGCTACCAACTTAATTTAAACCAAATCTTCTTTGTCTAAAATAGCGTAAGAATGATCATACCATATGAAAAAAAACCAGTAACCACAAGGTCAATCTACAGCCTTTGGATGAATAGAAAGGCAGTCAAAAATATTTGGATATGTAAGCAGATTCTGATAAATGACCTCACCTGTTCTTTAATCCTAAACTATAGAAAAGCATGCCAGCCAATAACATATTTGTGACACGCTAGTTTCTTTGAAAGCAAAAGAGAAGATAGAGCCAATTTAAATAGAATTATTACCTCATACATTGTAGTGTCCATACATAAAGTGCCCCCATGACATGAAGAGAACATTAAAATGTCAAAATATCTGGTACCGTTGTGTATTAAATGTGTACCATTGTGCACCATTGTGCATTGTCTTGTACCATTGAGAATTAAAATATCTTTGGTATATTTTTGTGCAAAGTACAAAACCAAACAACTAAATAAGAGTTTAGAAGCAAAGTGTTTGCTAAGTTTAGAAGTGATTGATATGAAAATATGGACTTTGACCTGATTGCTTCAAACATTTGCTCTTGGCATGGTGGTAAAAGAAAATAATGTATGTTTATTCTAAACATGAATTATCATACAGAGAGTTATGGTTCACTGAGTATACAAAAGCCTTTTTTTCTTTTTGGTACAAAATCATGACTGACGTAAAAAAAAAATAAAGAAGCATTTATTGAAGGGCCACTTTTCATTTACCTAAAAAGAAAAAAGAATGGGAAAGAATGATGTGAACAGAGACAGATGAAGACAGATAGGCAGTACAAGTAACCATTGTCCAACAAAATATATTTAAATATATTGGTAAATTAGGCTGACTGAAAAATGGAAGAAAATTTGTTCTTCAAGAATTTACAAGTCTGACATTTTTGGTGTAAGTGCAGGCTCATATTTGTTATAGAAAGAGGACCTGACTATTAAAGAAACAATTATAGTAATTTTTCCTAGCACCTCCTTTAACAATTTTAATGATCTATTATTTCAGAAGTGGGACTGTTTTTTATGTTACTGTTCTCTTAACATTTTTTCTCCTTGTTCAGTTAAAAAATAAACTATGTTGGTGTTTGGTAGTGCCAGGTCAAGAACTGAACGGGAATAGATTTTGATTTACCTATTGACCCTTCAGGTTTTTCACTTCATTAAGTACAAGGCACAGTAGAGGACTTGTTCCTTTTCCTTATCTCTACTGTACTTTTATGTTAATATGCAAGGGGCTCTTCTCATCATTTGCAAGAGGCACACTCCATGGGCCTGGATGAAAGGGTGTGACTCCCTGACTGCGCATACAGATTTTTATTTTTTTTAAATTATAGTGGCAATAAAAATGCAGAAATGAAAAAGGAGATAATTGAATGGTGCATCCTTTGTGCTTAATCTGAGCAGGAATCTGTAAGTGTGATGGACAGAATGTGTGGCTTTCAGCAGGCTAGGGATACAGTAGGTGCCCTGCTGTTGCAGATGGGGCACAGTGCCAGATTACTGGAAGGATATCATCAGAGTATCACACATGCTCCACCAAATGCAAATAAATTTACCTGTCATGATCCATTATTTTGATGCTGAAAGTAATCTGTCAGCTTTATCTGCTTTTCTATTCTCCTTCCTCTCTCATTTTTCTTCTTTTGCCGCTTCACCTATTTCTGTCTTCTATTTTCTGTCCTATTTTCTTTTTTTCTCTGTGTGCCTGGTGTTGTGCATCACCTTGTGTTCAGCATGTGAGGAATGAATATGACTTCTGTCCAGCATTAACACTCTTCCTTACTTTAGCTTGGATAATCATTGTTATTGGTCACATTTCATCCAGATTCCCTTACATTAACTGGGGGTTTTATTAACTATTGGAGCAACTGTTCTCCCTGTAATGTTATAAACTTAATTACATTTCCCATTCCCAAGAAGTCTTCTATGGCACGTGGACTTTAGGACTGAAATAATTTGAAATATTTATGCATTGTTAAGACATACTGTAGGAGGAATATAAATGGGATGTTGTATGTTTTTATGGAGGCTCTTCCAAGCATAAATCAGTGGTCTAAGGAGTAACAGAAGGAAGAATGGGAGAAAAATACAGAAGCAGCAGACCGAAGAGAAGAGGACAGAAAGCAAAAATAACTGGGAAATTATTAGTAAGATCTTTTGTCTAAGGAGAAAATGAGAGAAGAAGTAATTTCCTCTGCTTAGTATGTTCAACATTTAGGTGTCTAACTTGATCCTCTAAAAATAAGCTTGATGCTCAGAGAGTTAGACAGTCTCTTAACATCTAATCCTTTTAAAGCGTCTGAATTTGGGTGGCCAAGAAAGTCAGAGAAGAAAATAAATGAGATTTTGAAAACACTAGAATCTTTATTTTGAAACCAAGAGAAGCAGTACTAGCAGTCCATGCTAATGAACAATACTGGTCATGCATGTCATTCGTGATGTAACAGGTCCATTAAAAAATGGAGTCACAGGTTTAAACCAGGCTTGGGTTATTGCCATTGCTTCCAGCCAAACCATACAGGCAGAGATAGGCACTCTAATGAATTGAGCATTAATAAATACTTTGTGCTAGAGGAAAGAAACTTTGTTACTTTAGGCTTTTAACAAGTGTTTATTATTTCTGTCTCATTCATATCCTCTATAACTTTCTCCTCCAACATCAGCAGTAATTCCAGGCTGCACCAATGCTCCCTATTGCCTTTTGTGTGGGCATTTCTTCACCAGGTAAAAAAAGAACAAGTACAAAGACTGTCAAAATTTGATTATGTGCCTAAAAGCCAAGTCATATCATACGGGCACCAAGAGCAGCTTTCTGCAGCCAAGGAGTTGAAGAAAAAAACTAATTTAGCTATGTCTTTCATTCAGAAAAGTGCTTTCTAATCAGTTACTTCTTCTTCAATCAATCAATCAACAGTTTTTGAAGAGTTTCTCAGAACTTCCCTCTGAAAGGGAAGTTCCTTCTGTTGAAAATTTAGCCCACGGATTAAAAAGTTACCTGCAAGGGAAGAGCAAAAAAATCTGATTTAATAAATAAGCAGACTAAAACTAGATTCAGCACCAGACTTCAGGGGGAAAATGTAGATTTCTTTTAAAACACTGACATCAGTAAGTTAGTCCTTGTTTGAGGCAGTGTCTTATAAAATCCATGTGTACCAGAAGACCCATCAAAAATAAATAATTTGAAAGAACCACTATGATTCCCAGGAGACCTGCACTCGTACAAAAAGAAGGATTCTAAAGAGTAAGAAGTGACACCATGTTCTGCTACTGGAAAGACTCAGTAAATAAATAAAATGCAAATGCATTTTCAAATATTTTGTTTGCTTCCTAAGAATATAAACATATCCAAAGAGAAAATTCATTGATGACCTCAACACAAAATATGGTAAGTCTGTCCACTATTTTTATGTTGATCTTTCATGCATTCTTTTAAAGTTGCTTTAATTTCTTCTTTTATTGAGAAGAGGACATACAGTAGTGGTGTGTATATTAACATTTTTGTTACAGGTTTCATGAAAATAGCACCACATCATATTAATTTGTGACAGTATCAGCAGTGTCTGCATGTATGGTACCAAGCAGCCTTTAAAGAAATCAATCACATAACCAGCCTTACTCTTGTACTACCTGAGATGAGATGCTGGGCATAAGGCTTAGTTAGTGCTTTTCCTGTTTTGCTTTTCTCTCCTTTTACTCACCGTCATGCAAGTGTGATTTCAAAATGAAAGAAAAAAAGAGCTCTTTGGTTTCTTACACTTTACATTTTTAAGAGCTTAATAAGATTTTGATGAGGTGTTAATAAAGTGCGGTTTAAAGAACCCTCTATGAGAAGTACAGTATAATTCTCAGAGAGCTAAGAGATGCACATTGCTTATCAATAAGCAGTTTCAACTGAGTCATTAAGCCTCCAAATTTGTGCCAATTTTTCTAATGGAATATATAAAAATAGCAGTTCAGTAAGACATCCCTTCAGCACAGAGAATCCCCAGGCTGTCTCATGCTTTTGAATGTATTTCTCCCCACCCTGCTTTTATGGCACAGCAAAAAAAAGGTGTTTCGGTGTTTCATTGCTGAGATCATTTTCAAGATCAACAGCATAATTTAGGCTGCTGTGAGATTGCTTAAATTCCACTAGGGACAAAAGCAGCATGAACCTATTTGAGATAGAATAGTTATGGATACTTCCCTTTCACAATATCTTTGCTTCTGCCTGGTGCTCATGGGGTAAAGCAATGAAACACAGTGTCTGTTAGCTTCATCGAGCCACAATCCTGTTTTATTTCCTTGTTTCTACTGCAAAGGTAAATCTAATTCAGGGAACACATGGAAGAAAAAATTAGAGATGTCAGAAAAAGAGGTCATTGATGGTTTTCTTACTCCCTTTAGATTTAGCTCTGAACTGAATCCATTTTCTTAAATGCAGTTAGATAGCAATATGAAAATTAGATGATTGACATGATACAAGTATGAAATGTGTATTCTCCTAATTAAAAAAGAAAAAAAGAGTTAATTGCATCTCTAGAAAACGAGACATTTTAAACTGTCCAGAATAGAATAGATTAGGAAGTCTGGGAAAGAGTGAAGCCTCTAATTGTACAACAATATAGCCCACTAATAAATCAAAGCCTTTCTCAAGAGCAGTTCATTATTAATGCCATTTGCTTACAGATGACAATGAAAAATGGTTGAAAAATCAATTAGGATATTGATTTTTCACCATTAAAAAATCTGGAAAGTAGGCATATTGAGTGAGATCACCATTTAAAGAATCATTTGATTCTGCTTGTTTCTGAAGAGTTTTATAGTGTAGCTTGGGCCCTCCTTCCCTGGCTCAGAGAACCCCTGTAGGTGAAACTTCTCAGTGTGTGCTGTGCTGGGTTTTAAGCATGTGAAACTGTGATACTAAGATGTGTCCCAAACTAAACATATGTTTTCAGCAGTTTGTTCATTTGTATCCTAAGTATTTCTCCCTTCTTGAGAACACATTTTAAGTGCAGTTGCTGAGCATTTGATACAGGAAGATTGAGATGATGTCTGAGGTCCCCTCCACCTCTCTCGCTCATGACAATTTTAGTTCTGCAGTGAGAAGAGTCTTCATGTAATAGTTCAAGGTAGTCTATTAGCTATCACAAGCCTCAAAAAGTTTTATTTTGTGTGAAAGAGAAGGACATTAACCAGATATCAAATGAAAAATGGAGCCATACTGGATTAGTTTACTAGAAGGCAGAGTTGGACATGCAGGCCTCAGATATCCTGCATCTTCTTAAGTTTCCGAATCCTTTTCCTTGCTCAGCCATGTAGATGCCAGGAAGGAGAGACCTGGTGGCTAAATTAGAAGAGGAAAGACGGATCTTATATCCACAAAAAAATTATTTGTGTTCCTCTCCACTGAGCTCACACTGTTGGCCCAGTTAATGCCTATATTATATATTCGAACCAGACAAGCGTCTTTAGACAGGTGACCTGCATCCTTGCTCAGATCCATGCTTCTGTGTCTCTATTAACAAGCATAGCTACAGAAATACTCAAACTTATACCCAAACATATAGACCCTGCCTTATTAAGCTCTTTCACCATACATTTTTATTAGAACTGAAAAAATCTACCTATCCCGATACTCTCTGATAGTCATGTCAATAGGCACACTAGTGTTGGATATCGCTGCAAACTCTCGTCAGTTCTCGAGAAAAACCTTTATTTGAAATGGTTTATTTGTTATTTTTGCCCAGTGCATGTATTCTCGGGTAGTTTTGTTTATTTGTCGGCAGTGAAAGCTGACATGAATATACCATTCCTAATGGAATCTGAGTTTTCTTACCTGTAACAGAAATAGAAAACTCCCAACAAGTTATGAAGCATCACAGGTTGCTTCATAAAGGTATTTTATCTTTATAGTGTAAGCCTGAATGCTGAACTGGAGTTCATCCATGTATTCTTTCAAGAAGAAATTAACTCCTCTCTCCATATTAGTAAAACTTAGTTCTAAAAACTGATATCATCATTTCTGTGGCAGGCTAAACCTAAACAGTTTGAAGTACTTATAGCTGTGAAACCGTCATATTGTAATTCACCTGTAATTATAGTAAATACTACTAGATACTAGTACCATTATTACCACAAGAAAGCAAACATCTCTTGAAAACCAGAGCCATTCTTTGCTTAACATCACACAGGTCACAGAGCAGTCAAACTGACTGCTTGAGTTCATATTTCTTAGCTTTGGTATTGTTTCTGTTATAGAAAAAACAGTTACAGTCTTTGCTTGGTTATTTTTCACTTGGAAAAAAAATATCTTCCATGCTATCTGCTTTTGTAAAACATCCTGCAAATTTTTATCCTCCAAAATGAGGAAAAGAATACAAATAGCTTTTAGGCACAAATATCTATAAGAAATTGTGTATGAGATCTGGAGTGCAAACAAAGCAGCAGGAGAGAGCAGGATATGTGAAACAAAGGGCTCTGTCTCAGAGGAACGCTTTGTGCATCACAGAAGTTTGGGAGTGGCACTCCAGAAGCTTTAACGTCAGAGCATGCACATCTGGTACATGGCACATTAAAGGGAAGGTGAAATGTATTGCAGCCACCCTGAGTCTGAAGAATATAATACTGTTTATTTTATATTTAAGAAATTGGGCCACAGTTGGTCTGAACATGAAATGTATGGCTAAATGGGGGTTTCATCCATAATCTAAGGAGAAGGGATAAAAGAGGCACAGTGCAGCTGTAGTGTTTCAAGCAGATCTCTTAATACAGGAGCAAGTGCTGTACTGGGCAGGGCTTATGAGAGTGAAACAAGTACCTGTCCCTGCTGGTAATTTCCTGCTTAGACTACATTTAATGCAAAGTAGCTGAGAGATTACAGATGGCAAATGATGTAGTTTATGTGCAATGAGCTAGGCACAACACTGTTGTATCTATAGATAGGAGGAGCCTGATTTATGTAGCCAATGCAGCCTTAGTGTGTTTGGAGAGCATTTCTCAGCATGAGACAGCAGCCAAACAGCTGTGCAAGAGCAGTGCAGCTTAATAGGTGGAATATTTTGGGAGACCAAATGGAAGTGATGATGCTGCAAGTTACTCTGATAGACAAATGGCATACCCTGTGCAAGTATGGCTGTGTGTAATGTGGAGTCCTTGGACATGCTGTCAGGGTAAAAAGATTATTCTGAAAGGAGCTATCTCCTCATTCAATGACTGCTGAGAGATCAGTTTTGTACTACTGTCAGCTGCAGCTCTTTATGCCTGAGCTAGTGCAGACATCAAACAATGCCTAAAAGGCTGCACTGTGCTACAGGTAAATTTGAGATGTCAGAGAATATTTAATTGGTTTTATAACTTGTTTCATTTTTCTTGTACCCAGATATGATTGTGCTTCTCAGCATTAACTATTCAAAGGTGTGTAGATGTCATTTACTTCTCTTAGTCTGTCTTCATTTCCTCCCTCCATTTTGGGCAAGACTTACAATAGCACTTACTTGCTTGCACAAATGTGAAAGTTACAATTCAACCTTATTAACTTTTTCCAAATGACTGCTTTGACCATGTCTGAATCAGACTTTGTGAACTGATCAGGGTGTTTTGAGATTCAGAATTCACACAGTAGAACTCTACCTTGCTGCTGTGTTGGTGTATTGCGAGGCACCAGCTGTGGGATTAGATCTCTCATCCTCTAAGCAGGAAGCCTGAGTTGCTACAGCAGCTGTTATGTGAGGAAGTGGCAATCTGAACTATGCACTACCTTTTGCAAAAGAAGTAGTGAGAAAATTCCTTGAGTTTCGTTACAGACTACCTAAGATAATTTTGGGAACTATTTTCCTTTGTGAGGTTTTAATCATGTTCCACTAGGTTTTTTTCAAGCTTTACAATCATGCTTGGCATATCTGATTATATCCTTTATTCTCCAAAAAAAAAAGGTGCTCAAGATCTCTAGTGAGAGGATTATTTGAAAATCTGTATCTCAACTGACTTTATTTCCTTCTAACATATACTGTAATGCCTTATCCAAATTTGTGAGTGAGGTATTGTGCAGTGTTTAATCACCACCGCAGTTACATGCAGAGCTTGCATTGTTAAGTGTTTTCTCATTGCCCCAGGGATATCTGGAAATGGAAAGACACGGTATTGAACATATTGTCTTCTCTTTGGTTCTACTTTATTTTTGAATGGACTTCGGCAAAGAAGAAATGATGTGATAGTTAAAGCTTCACTACTTTGAGCAAAATGGTCAGCTAACCCATTTAAAAAGGTAGTGTATGTGAAATCAATTTAGTGAGACTGCAGAAGAAAGAAAGGTCAGCTGCTTGGGAATCCAAGTGAACATATGAAATCTATTCTAAACACCAAAGAAAGATGCATGTCCTAATATAGATTTTTCTCCTCCATTTCAGACCATTCATTTACTTTTTCACTTACCTATTGTGAAGCTGCCAAAGGTATAATCTACAGGTTTTTAAATGGTATTTGGGAATTGGAATTATACTTTTAAAATAGTAAATAGTATGTGTCAATGATCCCTTAAGGTGCTCTGCAATAAAATAAGCACTCCTGACACTTTCAAAAGCAGGAGATCTGATTTATGTATTCCTCAAATGATACCATGCCCAGAAATCTCCTTTGGGGGCAGATTCCTTTCTAATAGGATAGAAGAGTATTAAAAGAACTGAAATCTGCTGTTGCCCCTCTCATTAACACCCCAGAAAGTTGCATGTATGCATGACAGAGAGGCAGCCACACAACTTCTCTATGCAGCTTTTAAGTGCTTTTGCTGGACCTATCCCCATGCTGTGTTACTAAGCATCACTGTTTTCATGCAGAATGTATAACAGCAGATGTATGTTTTCTGGTAACTTGCATTTTCAAAGCAAATTGACAGAGAAATTAGAAAAATCCTTATTACCTGTATGCTATAACAGTTTAGTAGCATTGTAAACTTCAGGCCTTAATATAGAGATGGTTGTTACTTTGGAAGATTATCTTTTCCTGTCAGTAGAAAAGGGCAGTTCAACCATATTCTGTTGAATTTAGGGTGTTTGATGTTCTGTACTAGAACTCCTGGTTTATGTTCAGGAACTAGCCAGATAATTGGGCAGCTTGGAAAGATTTTGTCCTTTATCTTGTAGGAGATATAACTTGAGTTTCCAGCAATTACTTCATAAGCAAGTATTGCTGTGAAGTCAAAGTAGACTTGTAGATGAAAGAGTTAATGTTGAGGACTTGATATTTGGAGTGTCTTTCAGGAGTTTATTCAGGCTAACTCTGCTCTAGTCCTGCCAAATGGCATATCTTCCATTTCAGACCTGTATTTGGAAAGCCTAGTTTCAGTGGGATCAGAAAAGATCGGTATTTAATTGAAAAACCATTCCTTTCATGATTTTTATTTAAAAATTCCATTCAGACGTACTAGAATTATTTTGTAAACCTGTAATAATTTTTTAAAAATAGTTTTGCATCATTTTCTTAAACATTTCCTACTATTGGGACTACTTATCCTCTAAAAAACAGAAGTAGAAAAAAGCTGTATTATAAAGCCTATATTGGTGATTATACATCAAAATAGTTACAAAGTCTGCTGTTGACTTTCCTAACAACTTTCTGATTTCCTGCTGAGTATAGTGTAAATGGATTTACTGCCACTTCTGACCATTCCAGTGTTTCATTAACCATTACAGAAACTCATGGCTGTCATGAAAGTTGAAAGTGAACTGCTTGTCTGTGATGGTGAAAAAAACAAGGAGATACCTGCAAGTTGCTGTCGTTAGGACAAATGCATGCTAATATCATACAGGTATTTCTTGTGTGTGTGGTAGAGTGAGGGAAACAACTTGCAAATGTGATTAAATCGTTCTTTTGAATGTTGCACATCCGTATCAGTTTCCCCAAGAGCACTGCTTGACATCTTGACAAGGTTGGTCTTTGCTGCCAAGATAGTCCTACAGCTCCTTTGTAACTCTCTTCTGCTCTTGCAATTTCTTTGTTACTTAAAATGGCTCTTGCTTGATCTTGTGATGAGTTAGTTCATGCAGCTAACATCATCCTGAGGTAACTGATAATTTTGCTGGCTGTTTATATCATTAAAATTAGTCAATTTAGCTGTAACATCAAGCTAAACTTAAGTCTCCAATTTTCCTTCTGGATGCATACAACCTGAAGTTCTTCAACTATGTAGCTACCTTGTAGCATTTACTTTAGTACAATGAGTAGATTTTAAACACACTGAAATACAGTTTGCTTCCTCAGCCATTTCAGAATTTATTATTTGCACATTAGGTCATAACATTCTCACTTACTCTTTTCTTCATTTTTTAAACTCTATGCTGACTCTGGCTGGGTAGACTTAATTTTCTTCACAGTGGCTAGTATGGGGATATGTTTTGGATTTGTGCTGAAAACAGGATTGATAATATAGAGATGTTTTTGTTATTGCTGAGCAGGGCTTACACAGACCACTGTGGTTCCTTGAAAAACTATTTAAAATCCAATATATAGCCATTTTGTATATAATGTAGAAGGAAAGAATGTGGAAAAAGAACAAAATATAGTTTCAGTTAGGAAATTCAGAGTTCTGTTTCAGAGCTCTGCTCCAAAACTCTGGAATTGCTTTATGTGAAGAGATTTTCATCAAAATCAGATTTCTCTTGATGTTTTCCCTTGTGGATTTACTCCTCATTTCCACCTGGCAGATCCCTTGCAGCCCTGATTGATAGAGCTGATTTCTGAGCTATAATCCAGATGGGATCTGGTTTTTCTTCTCACCCTGCTGCCTTTCACTCAGCTGTGCTATCTGAGGCATTTCTGCAGACAATTCCAACTTCAGAATGGAGTTCTGTTCAAGGAGAACATGAAATGGCAACTCCATCAAGTGATTGACCTGCTTTCTCCATACAGCCTCCATATATAAGGAGGCTCTTTCCTCACCAGTTTTAGTGTTCTGTGAGAGAAACTTTTACACTGCTTAGCTCTAACATTCCAACTTACTAAGATAATCTGTCTTTCAAGATACTTAGCTCTTTCCATCGTATTTTATCAAAAATTTGGGCTCCTGCAGACCAGTTGTCTTAAATGTACCTTATGTACATACTTCAAGAAGACAAAGGTAAGAATGTGTATGAACTCCTGTGCCTCTTTTTGCCCACCTCTGCTGGCCTACTCTGGTAATTGAAAGTTTTTGATGCGGTTTGTATATTATCACCTTTAGATGACAAATTATGATTCTGTGCTTCAGAATACATCTCTATATTGAATTCTTATCAGAGCCTTCTTAAAAGTGTCTGAGGATTTACATCAAAATACTAGTTAATGTTGGGGCTTTGATATGCTGACTGCATTAGTTTCCTTGTGCAGACTAGGACTTCTTTAATTTTCCAGTGTTGCTTCTACATGTCCTTGAAACAGACTTTTCCTGCAGTGAGTGCAGGTGTTTCTTAAAACATTTTATATCTCCTCCCACTCAGGCTGGCTTTGAGTCTGAAACTGCATTTCATTGTTTCCTACATCACAGAGTGTTGGCATATATTATTTAATATATTGCTTATTTTTTCTCATGTCTGTCAGTATCTCACACATATATCTCAGTGCTTAATAAAGCAATAAGAATGAAAAGAGACAATTGCCATAATACAGAAGTGGAACACAGAACACCTCAGAAATAATAAAAAGTTATTCAGTTCAATTCCTTTTATGAAATTAAACTCACATTTCATGACCTATTTCAATCAAATCCTCAGATGGCTCTTTATTAAGCAGTTTATTAGTATTTCCATGAATATCACATGAATATATTGGAGTGCAAAACACCAGAAATCAAAATTATCTTTGAGGCAAAGTCAAAACCATTTAATGGACAAAAAAGCTTTGCTGAAGTAGGTTGTTGTTGACATCATGTCATCCTTGCTGCATGAGCCAAATTGATTCAGCAAGTTAATTTATAAGGAATTTCTTTAACAATGGAATAAGACCACATTTCCTGAAGTCAGATTTAGGTTTAGAAGAAAAACAGTGGTGGCAATCATGAAGAAACAGGAGCTAAGAAATGTACTGTACAATTGCCCCCTTGCTATAGAGAGGCCACTTGACACCAGTCCTGATTGAAATGAGTTAAATAGACTCAAATTTAAAATATTTGCTTTTCATTTAAAAATATTTTTATGTAACAATCTTATGTGCAGGAAATAGGGTGGCAATACTACATACAACTTCTACTACATCTAAAAATAAAATTTGAGTGAACAAATTCAGTATCACCAAAGCAGCTGCAAGCCAATCATATTTTATTAGCCAAAACCATCTGTTACTGGTAGTTCCAGCATTTTTTCCTGTTGTCTGATGAAAAACAAAGTGTATTTAAATGTGTATTCATAATTTTCATTACTGTCCCTCTTTTTTCCTGTTTTAAACATCTAAGGCATTTTTCTGTTCTGAAATCTATGTATCTGTGTTGTTTCCATGATTTATGGATGAATTAAAATTTGAAAGGATGTTCATTCAAGGATGACACCTTCAAACTGATTTCATAGTTGGCATTGTTTTTGAGATTTTGTTGATGTTGCTTTTCACTAGGCAGCCTCTTCTGAATACAAACTTGTCTCAATTTTATCTTGAGTGATAGAATAATCATGATGGGGTACAACCTTTGAGGGTGTCATAGACCTTATGAGGTTTTCGCAGAAGGATCAGCTTTTACAGTATATTTGTCCTAGGCAGTGTTAGATAAATTTGCAGTCCTGCCTCTCAATAAAGAATGGATTTGGCCCAGTGACAAATGATGAAATTTCCCATAAGATGTGCTACACCTCGGTTAAAGTGGAGTTTTTGTTTTGATTTTTAAAGTGAAATCAGGTGCTGGTTCTGGGCATAATATATACAAACAGGATGTGCTGTAAAGAGACTGAAATCTCAGCCACCTTCTTCTTCCAAGCTGGCACGGACTGATTTTTACTGTTACAAAGCCATGTTATTTGAATAATGGGCCTTTGGAGGAACTTAACTTAGAAAGAGGCACAGAAGAAGCACCTGCAACTTTTGAGTCAGTGAATAGATGCTGCTTGAGCTTGTATTTGGAACCAAAATCCTGTTCTGCCATTCTACCCCATTCCAGTCTTGGAATTTTCCTGCTGGTACTGCATGCAATAGTATTGGATTTTTGATATTGCAGTGTCTTCTGGATGATAAAGTAATTCAAGACATTGGTAAAATAGTTTATAATATTTTACTGTGCCGAAAGGTGCTGCCAAAATTGCAAAAAAATTTTATGTTAGGAACAAATATTTTTAATTGGGTCAAATTTATTCGAAATGCTTTATTCGAAATGCCTGGAAATATTTTTAAGTAGCTATTTTCACTTAAATAAAATTCTAAAAGCCAAGATGTGCAGAATACAGCCAAATTCAGAATGTCATAATTCTTCTGAGATGTGGTGGAATTTTTTGTGTTACTCTTCAGTGTAGGGTAAGTCTTGAACCTCCTTTGTTAGAACCTTCTTTGTTAGTTACAGTTAATTCAACCTGGAGGAAAGAGGACACTGAGAGAAAGAGGAGTTTTGCCTTTGGCTCTGAATCATCGTGAACTCAAAATCTCTTTGTCTCTATTTTTTCCAGAATTAGCAAGGTTAGCAGTGCTATTTGTCTGGTCTGTAAGTACTCCTTGAGGACTTGTTGAGTAGTAGTGCACTATATCTGTACTATAGATGTGTCTGTGTGTGTACTGAGTCACAATAATATCCAAAATACCTGTGAAGGAAGTGCAGGGGACAGACTGGAATTTACACCTAAAAAAGCTTGGATGTAATTGGAGAGACTTTGTTCTCCATTCTGGTAGGCAGGGAAAGGAAAGCTGAGCATTGGCAGAGGGTAGAAATCATGAAAGCTGTTGTGGGCATGATTCTTTTCCCAGATTACAGAATACTGTCAGCTAAAGTTTGATGACAATTTGTTTGAAGGCAGCAAGTGAAGCACACCACACAGCAAGGAAGTGTTCTTCCATAAGAGAATAAGTTATAAGGGAACATGTCTTGTTCCAGTAAATCTTCATTTTGAGTTCTCCTCTTAGGAGAAATATTTTATTATCATAGCCAATGTCATGCAAGTGCTGAGCATTCTGGGATTTCTGAGTGAAAGCTAGTGTCAGTGTATTTACATGATGTTGGTGATGATGAAACTTCAATTTTAAAAAGTCACTATTTCACATGAACTTGGATGGAGTCAGTATTTATGGCAGCCTGAGGAAAAGCATCAGTAGGGAAGGAAACATTTTCTAGACAAATGCTTCAGTAGTTTTCCTTTCTTTCACCTATGCTGTGATTTGACCAAACAGAGTTGAGGTGTCATTTACGATGGAATCATAACTGTGGTTTTTATCGTGGTGCTTGAGGGAGGATCAGTTATGTAGCTGTCCAGTATCAGTCATCCATTTGAGATAAAGCCCTAATATAAATGAAAGGACTGCAGCAGCTGTGTTGCCAGAACCTGCCAGACAGGAATACACACCATATCTTCTTTTAAGAAACAAAGCTGTGACAGGGTCCCTTCCTCCTCAAATCAAATTCCTCCAGTACCTGAAAGTTTGGCAAAGCAGAGAATAGTGGGGGGAGTTCCTGCCTTGAAGGAGCTACCAACTGCTTAGGCTAAAAGGCACAGGGGACAGAATGGGTAAAATGAGCACCCTTTTGTTACTGCAGCTTTGTGAATGGGAGGATGGGGAAACTGAGGCGGATGTGGAACAAAANTAAACAGAATGGGTAAAATGAGCAGCCTTTTGTTACTGCAGCTTTGTGAATGGGAGGATGGGGAAACTGAGGCGGATGTGGAACAAAAGTGAGGATTGTTGGGATGCAAATGCAATCGATATACTGCTAAGAAAGGAAGTATAGGCTAGAACTGGATCAGTGAAACTTAAAGACAGCCAGTCTACATATCCAGTCTGAGAATCCTGCTTTAGGCTGGCTCCTGTGGGATCCCTGATTGACCTGTTTTTCACTTGAACAGTTTCTTTTACTCCCTAAAATGTGTTACAGTTGGATTCAGCTTATTGAGGTTATGGAGGGAGTCCTTGTTTACAGTTATTTAAGCCTGAAGATTTTAAACGCATTTAAAGCTGATGACAAAGAGTTATAGATATTTCTGCTCCTGTCAGAGGGAAAAATACTCTCACACAGATTCTTCACTACATTGGTTACTCATACCATTGCACATTTCCACACATGTTTCCAAGTTTGTAAAGAAGTTTTTCAGCACAGCTAACAGACCTTGCTTTCAACTTGCATAAAAATGTAATAGGTTTTAAGGACACATGTTCTTTTGTACGTCTATAAATAAAAAGAAGGGCTATTTTAATGGTAACTTCATTTGTTCAGCTCACTAAGTATTAGATCAACTGTTGTTTTTCTCAGCTTTATTTAATTTTAAATATACTACCTGTGATTACTTTACTTTAGGTAATAAAATTGAACAGCTGAAATCTATAGCAGAAACATTTTTCTTTACAAGATATTACAGATGTTGTATGCATGCAGTTTCAAATTGAGAAATGAAAATATTTCTGCTTTTCAGTTGAAAGTATTTTTTAAAAAAGCTTTTATTATTAGTGTTGGGTTTTCAGAAAATTAGAGAACATACTTTAGCTGTAATTTTTTAGATATAGCTAATAAAAAACAAAACAGTTTCAGTCCATAGATTATGTCTTGGTTTCACCCTGATTTTTTAGTTTTCTGGTGCACTTTCTAACTTGATGTTTTTCCTAGTTTGTAGTTCTTTCTCACACACGGGTGTTATAAGTAGAAGCATGTCTATGTTAAGACGAGGCTGTTTACACACTTTCTCTTGGAGTGAAAAAACAACTGATGGGCAGTTGTCTTGACAAACAGGATGAGATAGATGTCCACCTTCTCCTCCAATCCCTGGTCTATGTAAAAATACTATAAATTTGGAGTCAGACATTTTAAGAAATAGTTTTTATGCCTTCTTCACCAGAAAGTGTCTGTGTGTGTCCTTGCGTGTCCAACAACGACATCTGGGCAGCCTGGAGTTCCCATGCTAACATGTTTAAATTTGTACCCATGCTAGCTTCAAAGAAAGGATCAGCAGTACTGGGGATTTCAGATTTAGAAATATCAAGTAAAACCTGGCAGTTTACATGGCAGACTTGGTCCTTGTCTTGAGACAGCCCTGTAGATTGCTGTACAAGCTCGGTTTCCCTTCAGGGCCTTGGAACAGTCATTTTCTTCCTGCTCCTTCGGAGGCTCTCTGCACAGGACCTCACCAGACCTTTGTTCTTACTGTCAGTTTCCATGGCACAAATATTCCTGGCTCACTGCAGGAGATTTACAGACCATGTCAGCAGCCAATTGTCAAGTATGTTGATATTTGAGGATTCTGAAAGAATTGCATACAGAATAGTTTGAAAGCTGTAAAGAATTTAAACTGTCTCTTCCTATTTCAATTTTCTGTGTTGGACAGATAGTTACAAATTCTTCAGGTAACCTTGGTTTTTTTTAAATTGGAGATCAGCACGATTCATTTGCCTCAAGAGGGTACAGAATGCAAAGCAGAAAAATAAAATCAAAATCCTGAAACAACAGAGCCTTCACCTTCAGAAGGATATGACTATGTGGAATTTTACCAGCTGGTTTTGCAGCTGGCTATGTATTGCAGGCTGTTTGTTTGCTTCCAGCACAATGTCTCCACTCAGTGAACAGAAACAGCAATCTTCTCTGGGGATTTTATATCCAAAACAGATTCAGAATACTTGTTCAATGATGACTGAAGGCTCAGATTTGTCTGCTGTCATCTGAGATGCATGAAGAGCATAAGACTACTTCTGCACTGAGTATTCTTTGCACGTCTTGCTACCCTAAACTATTTTTTAGAAAAATAGTTATATACAGTCATTGTTTTCCCTCTGAGAATTACTCTTTCAGTGCTGCCCTTCTCTCAGTCCTTGGAAAATATCTCCTGTTCAGCAGCAGATCTCTACATGGAAAGCTTATTGGGAGGGTCCCTACAAAACATATTCAAGAGTCTTGGATGTGCTTGAAGTACCTGAAAAACAATTATCCATTAATATAGTATGGGTAACCATACTGAGAAAAAGTGGAAAATGTTAATCTTGCTGTGTATCAATCTGTCACCCAGAATAGAAATTTCCTCTTACTAAGGAATACCAAGTGCATTTATTAAAGAATATTGCAGCAGTAAAAAAACTTTCAAGCAGGGGAGGGGGAGGAGGAAATGCTGCTGTTCTGTCGAGTTATTCCACATGTAGGCAGGCTCCTATGATATGAACATTCAACTTAGTGATGCAGTTGTAAGGCAGTCACTGTAAAAGAAAGAGGTATCCAACATATATGAAGAAAAAGCCCCAAATCAACCACCAACCAAACCCCCAAGCATTAGCAGTAGATTTAACAACAGTGAGAAAAATGAAAAGACCATCAGACAAATATGATATAGTGAGAGCAGCTTTAGTGTGTCAGGGTATCATCTTTTTTTCAGGTCCAATGACTCCCCAGTTTCATTTCCTCCTGTTTAGTTGCAGAGTAAAATTGGTGCTGCCAACTTCTTTAACTGCATTCACCTAAAACTGTATCACTTTGCAGACACATTTTAAAGGATTTCAAGCACATTGTTTAATCTGTTTTGGAAGTGAGATGAGATACTGCAGTTATCATATTGTGCAGTCATACAGACTAGCCTTGCTTCACCACTTGTTTTCTCCATCTGGTCGCAGGTCACAAATGCGACCTCTCTTCTGTGCTAGAGCTGTTAGAATATGCTTGGCTTCAGCTGACGTTCAAAAATTAACAAAAGGCAGCTACTCGATTAAAAAACCCATGTTTTTTCTATTGTTTCTTGTATAAAAGGAAAATATTTAAAATTGCAGTGGGAAACCAAGAGCATCCGATAATTTTTAGTGGTGATTCAGGACCAGAGCCTGTAATTAGGTGGCTCATTCTTGCTGATTTCCCACCTCCTTGGTTCCACTGGATGTAGGAGGTTAGTCTGTAGGAAGAAAAGATATTTAGAAGTACAAGAATCCTTACCTTAAATAATCTAGGAATACTCAGCCTCATATTTTAGAAATGTTCTTTAAAGTTATTTGTTGTATCTTCCTGCTACTAAACATCTGCTAGAAAAACTCAATCAAATGGAAGAGAAATATCTCGTCTACAAAAATAATATATTATTACCAAGCTGTTTTGACAACTGTTAGTGTAAGCAGGGTTGGATTACACATTTTCTGCACCATCATAAACAGTGACTGGCTCAGAGATTTTTAAAGCAGAATATAAACAATTGCCTTAAAAACTGCTTTTTCCCTTTCTGAGTTGTCAAAGAGACACTATTTACCCCATCAGTATAAACCATGAGCCCATCAAAGAAATTATTTGCTTCTGTGTTTTAGAGTTCAAAGTTATGTATGGTCAAGTGGATTGCTTATATACCAAAAAGATTGTAAAATTTTCTCATTATTATCTTGGTTTGAATAATTAACTTGAAATAAAAAATGAGAGGGGAAAAAACCCCAAACACAAGAAAGGTTTCTTGATCTGTTTTGAGTCTGGGAGGGACCTGCCTGCTCATCATCATTTTGTCACTGTTACATACCTATAAGTCAACCTTTTGATCCGTAGAAGGATTAATCATTTGATTGCATGGATTATCAACCAAGTCTACAGTCATTTCTTGTACACTGTTCATGCCAATACTTACAATATCTTTTTGAAAATAACTTTCTACATTCTCAAACATTTAATGACAAAATTAGTATTTGAGGAAGTTAGCTTATTGCATTTGTCCTTCTAAAACTTATGCTCTCTGAAACCTGCAAGTAAGGAGGCTAATAAAAAAAGAATTGTACTTCCTGATTTTTTTTTTTTTTTGGTCAAATGCTTGTCCTCTGGCATCTGAACTGAGAAAAACTCATTTTCTGTAGGTCATTGGACAGGGAGAACCCATTGGCCTCCTGTTAAAAGCCTCCATATCTCATGACTAATCCTCTTAGCCATTCTCTCTGAGTTTATCTCCTGACAGCAGCCAGAACAGAAAACAGCTGGAGATCAGAATAGGTAATATTAATAGCAACAGAAGCATAGGTGTTCTTGCTACAAATAAAGAAAAGCTACTATGGAAAAAGGGTTGGCTAATCATTCAATTTTTCTATGAATACCTGGAAGTAAAATCAAACTCCTTTAGTCCTGCTTAAGATAGATGAAATGCAAGATGCAACAGAAATACGACGTGCTATGCCTAGAAGTGCTTAGAATGACATAGGAATCTAGGATTTGGAACACCACCAGTTAGTAATGTGTGTGTCTTGAGTTACACTCCTAATTCTCTTTAAGTGTGTTAGCTAAACAAGTAATGGAATAATAGTGTTCCATGGCAAGCTGCCATCCACGTCTGCCTTAACTATATTATATAATTAAATGAAATCTTACAGTAAATATTTCCATTCTGGGTAGCTGCCCACAAGTCAGAAATAGTTTTGTAAAAGGAGCATTTTAGTTAATTAGCCTTTTGTAAGTGAATCTGCTCATGACTTCTGAATAATAAAATTTATGAGTAATGCAATGCATAAAATAATTATTATAATGATTGTTTATTTCAATAGATGTATAAATATGGGGCAATTAAGATAAAAATTTAAATGGATCATTATATTAAAATGAACTGGAATCCAGGGGTACAGTTGTTATTAATTTTTCATTACATGAGTATGAGGGCATAAATTTTTCCTTTAATTTAATGATGAGAATGAAATTCACTGGAAAATTTTCCAATAGAGTTTTATACTGATGTGAGGCTGTCCGTGCCTAGGTAGGCAAAGTTGAATGACATGACATGTGAATGCTCATGCCACACAGGGGATACAAAAATGCAGCTATCATAGCAGTGAAAGTCTAGGTAGGATTCAAAGAAATGAAGTTAATAGAACCTTAAATCACTCCATTTATCTGAGGTAATATTCTCTGAAGTGAACTTGGGTCAAACTAGAAAAGACAGCCCCCAGCAACTCTTGATACTGTAAGGGAATGGGAGTTTTTCTTAGTTTGTGAAGTTGCTTTATGAACTTTCAGACTCACTAAGTAGAGACATTACTAAAGCATGTGGCTAACCCACTAACCCAAGCTAAGGTCTCACACTAGAAAATCTGATATCATGTCAAAATCCACTGCATTCCTTCTTAAAACTGTGGAGTACTTTTTTTTTGTTTTCACAGAGAGTCTCAGTTGAGCCTCAGCTGCAGAATTTTATCTCCAGAGCTTAAAGTTACCATAAGGCAGTGCTTCAAGCAGAGTTATTTTTTTACAACCTGTGATAAAAAGTGAGCTCGTAGTTGGTCCAATGAAAGACTGGTGAAGTTAGAATGCCACACATGAGCGTATTCATTCAATGATTAGGAAGAAAATGGAGCATAAATTATTCTTAAAATCTGAGTGCCTGAAATGTACACTAAATATAGTGTCACCTATCTTGCATTTGCTGTTTACTTTTTGAGGCACTCTACCCTCTACTCACAGATCAGAACCAGAAATGCAGAGCCACGCCTTCAGCTGGTGTGCCCCTGCTGCCTTTGTGCTAAAAGCCCACCTGACAACTGAGTGCTGTCAGTGAGGCCGTAGGGAAAATGCTGAGAAAGATCTGTTATTTTTGCAACTCTCCATTGCTGAAAGCTAGTGAGAGAAATGCTGCTGTATCTCTATGGCACCTTAGTGTCTAGGAACAGCCATCCCAAGGAGCTGTGCCTAAGGCAGATGAGAGGTTGGGTTCTGCTTCCCATTCACTGTTATTTTGCTGTCTTTCACTGTAAGAGATTCTGCACTTTAGATCTGTAAGTAATTTAATACCCTTACTCAGTGAAGAGAAAGAATGATTTTGCTGTATCTGCAGGATGTGCTCTGCAAAAAGATATAAATGCTACTGTAGCAGTCATTACCCTAAGGAGGTAGCAAAAATAGAGTATATATGCTAGTTTATCTTGAAAGACCATTTAAAAATTAATTTGATATTCTAGCTAAAAGACTCATGCAGTGAAACTCTACTCCTTCCTTTGGGAGACTTACACTGCCTAAGAGGGCTGAACATTAGAAATCTGTTTCTGACACGAATGCTTAAATATTCTTTATCTTATTTAATCCTTTTACTCCTAGACACATTTTTCTTTGTGCCATACTGATAATTTTCCTCTTTCATATAATCTTTATAATAATTATTATAAATAGTCATTGTGCTTGCTTTTAATTATTCATTTAATGTAAGCATTCTTGGATTTTTTTTTTGTCATATCTAGGCTTCAGACTAGCAATCATCTCAGCTGCGTGTTGCTGAAATCCTTCTATTAAAGGGTCATGTTCTTTTCATTCCCTACCTCCTCTCATTTTTCTTTCTGCAGTTGCAGGAGATCCATAATAACAAAAAACAAGTGACTTCTTATTGACACTGGTTTCAGTATGAGATCAGAGTGTCTCATGTTCTTGCCTGCTTGTGTCTAATTTGCAGTCAGCTTTGTCTGAAGGCTCCTGCTATTTTAACCTATTTAATTCTTGCTGGATGGTTTTTTTTCCTCCCCTTTCAGTGTCAGTGTCTCAGATTATTTTCCTAGTAGTTGTGCTTGTGAGCATTTCCCTATTGTATTGTATTTTAAGAGTGCACATGAAGTAGCAGTCTATGGCTTACACAATGTGGATTCTATTTCTAGCTCTCCCACTGGCCTGCAGCGTGATGTGAGACCTGTGATCCTATTTTCCTCTGTAAAATGAGAGTGTGGCCCACCTTTCTCCTGGAATCATAGCTCTCTGTCGACATTATAGTGGTAGGACAAAAAATGAAAACAAAGAGTTCACAGAATCAGAGTTCTATGGAAAATCCAGACTAAAACCATGAGTTTAAAAAAGCAAGATTGAAAAAGTTGCAAACTCATATTTTTGTTATATTACTGTAAGACCTGATTTGAACTAACTAAACATTTTTAATAATGCTAGATTTTGTGCTCACTTTTCTAGCTATTTAATTGTTTTTGTGAACAAAAGTGAAAAAAAGAAAAAAGATGACTCCTTTAGCAAATCATATACCCTGTGTTCTCCAGGTGTGTATTAAGGCAGTACATATCATATACCCAATAGACTATACCTTTGACTTGGTCTGTATGCCTACAGTTCAGGCCTTTTTCCAGAAAATTATTATTTATTATTATTATTATATTATTTATTAGCTAATATTGTACTAAAGTTCTAAAGCAAGTATAGACTACCTATTTACTACCTTTCAGCAGGTAGTAAACCCAGAAAACATGTGGTTTATTTTTTCTTCCTCCAGAGCTACTACAAAATGCCACCCTAAGTACTGGAGTCTGTTTAAGAATACAACCACCTTTAGTATTACAGAGTTATAGCATTAAAAGTATTTCTGTAACACCCCCTCACTTGGGTGGAAAGGTCCAGTGTGAAATCAGTCACACCCACTTTATATGGCTGAGCAAACTCCCAGCATGAATTTTTTTGTTTTCATTGGTTTTATTTTCCTTACTTATCCAACCCCCTTGGAAGTCATAAAACAAATGCGTACTGCAATCACCTGAACCAGAAGCAGGCACAGCCACTCAAAATCAAACTTAATCATCTAAAAACTGCTTGCTTATCTCTTCCCTTTCCAAGTTGCTTTCTGATTACCACAGAACACGCTGGGTAGCAGATGTGTTCTGATCCAAACCTCTCCTTCCTGTGATTGTTAGCACCATGCTGCTTTGTGGTCCAGGTCTTAACTAATACCCAACTGAATCTTTTTCTTGTACACTTAATCCTTAAAGTTTCCTTATTGATGTTTGAGCTCTGTGAGTATACACAGACAATACGACAGCTAACCAAATTCCCCAGCTCTTTCTGTCTTTACTTGTAGTGTAGAATTACAATTCCTTTGATTTTAAGTAATGAATTTCCTCTGGGCTGCTTTTGTTTAGATTTCATCTGCTGTGAATAAGGGTGAACAGAATTTTGCACAGATGTGCTTAAGACCATACCTTACACTGTATACCATTAATACCTTTTGCCAGAGACATCCTGTGTTCCCATTAAACATCTTGTTTGTGGCTCAGCTCTTGCTGTGATTGGCTATGACAGCCAAATTTTTCTCCTTCACTGTCATTGCTGACTAACGAGTTCTCCAAGACAGGTGTATTTATTAATCCCTAATAATGAGATCCTGCATGTATTGCATATTTCCAACAATAATTGTGCTTTCAGCTCCCAGTGCCGTATTTTGATTCATTTAAGAAAGTTTGGGATTTGTTATATAATGATTGCTGAACTGTGATTGTTTTTAAACTTGGTTCATTTCCTGGACATTTTAGATTCCTAAGTTGCAAGTTTATGAGCCCAATTATAAAATGTATTTGGGATTTTCGGAATTCAAACATGTTTTGTAGAGTCATTCCATGAAGTACAATGCTCTGTTTCTGCCTGTTTAAAGATCATTAACGATAAACACAGTATTAGGTCTCCTGGGTTGCATATATTCTTTCTAGCATAAATCAGGATTTTTGAATTCTGCTTTTTTTCTTTTCTGGTAAAGACAATTATGTAGGGTAAAAATGAGACTGTCAAAACTTTTAGTCTAAACTTAAACAATACATTTTGAAGTCTATAAAGAATCTGGACCACTGTGTGCATTTATTTGTTCCTTATTTTATTGCCTTTTTAAATTCAATGCAATAGCTCTATTTTACTCATCCCAAACACAGAATGTAAGATGTTTGTCCTGGGAGTAGGTAGGAAAACTGATAGAATAAAGCATTTGTCATAATGGAAATCTGGGCTCTATTTCCAACTGTACTAGAACAGACCTTGTCCAACCTCAGTGCCCCAAACACTCATTACCTCATAAAAGAAGGTGCTGTGGCTTGTCTACCATTTCAGATGAAGTCAGGAGATTTTGCTGAGGGATCAAAACAGAACCTATTAAATATTGGAAGAGATGACAGAGGTCAAAGGACCACATACTTTAACCTAGTACTAAGGATGCTTTAACATATGTCAGTACAAAAAAAGCAGAAATGACAATGTGTGTAAAAATTTTCTTCTATCTTTTCCCTTCTATTTTTATGAATATATATTTTTAGCAATGGTCCTGATTCATTAGGCACTTATGCACATCATGGAGATGCTCTCTAGAACTAAACACGTTCTGAAGTACCTCACCAAACACTGCCTATACACTTGGTAAATCTCTAAAGTGGCTGGGTTTTTAGTGCCACTTTTGAACACAAGAATGTTTTTGTCCTAACCAGGAGGACTTCAGAAATGATGGAATTTCATTGCATGACAGCCAGAATCCCATGAGGAAGCAGCAATGCTTCAGGTTCTTACAAATATCTGAAGAGATCTAAAAGAGCAAAAGTAGTAACCATCAGTGTCACCCTTTTAAAGACAGACTGAACTGATATATGAAGAGGTTGCACTCCTCTATTCTGCAGAATAAGGTAGAAGCAGGCAGAAGAGCCTTTTTAATCATCAGTGCTGTAAGCAATAGACCAGTAGTGTGTGTCATTTTCCTCTGTAATAAAACTGATTTACTGTAAGAATTTTACAGTTAAATTTACAAGTGGAAATAGCAAATTTCTGTCTTTCAATGCTACCTTCTATCATCTGCAGAATAACTGCTTATTACAGGATGTTCATTTGTATCTTAAACTTTTAAGGACAGTTAGGCAATAAAACAAGAGCCCAAGGGAAACTGCTGAACTACCCCTTTCTAGAACCCATACACATTCACTAAAAGTGAGCTAGGTTAAAAGAAATTTGTTCTGGCAGAATAGAAAAAATGGTCTTCACTTTCTCAATGATTCTGTGCAAATGCCCTAGTGATGATCATGACATCTTATTATGTGGTGTTCATTCTGATTTACAGCAGCACAGAAATGTTTAGGGTGCAAAGTGTTAGGGTTACATGGTGTAATTAATTGTTCATGGGTGTGCAGCAGGGTCGTGCCTAATCTTTGATCAAGCAGCATGTGTGATCATAAAGTAAGTCTCTGAATCTCTTACTCAAGTTTCCCCAGTTGCTTATTTGCAGAAGAAGGAGACTATTTATTGTGTGCCAACTGTTACAGCAGTTACATGTTTATTGGAGTGGGCAGAGGGATTTAGAAAGCTGTAGCCCAATCATATTTTCTGTTAGCACCATCTGGAACTGCATGTGTTCTTCACCACATGGTGCAAGAGAAAAGGTAAGCATTCCTTCTTTGTCAGCATCCTGGCTGTATCCACTGCTTTTCAGTGGAGCTGTCTTTAACAGGAGCAAAGAAATCACAAACCCCAGGATAACGGAAGGCACAGAAAACTTTTTTTTGATTATGACAGAGAGGCGAGACGATGATCTATATGACTTCTTCTGTTACACTCCATTTCTTGTTACAAACACCTCTCTGAAGCTTTTTAACCAGATCCCCCTCAAAGAGACAATTTTGCAGTGTGAAATGCTCTGGTATCTAAGCATGAAACACGGTGAAACTGTGATTCTGAAAGGATCTATGAATTCCAAAGGAACAAAAAAGTCTGAGCCCCCCCATATGCTCTAGTGTCAAAAACACCTAATGCACAGAGGTAGAGAAAATAACAGGGAAGTAAGCTTACTTCTGTGCATGGTTTTGGTGATAGAAAACTTTATTTGATTCTCTTTCCCAAAACTGAATATGTATTTTAAAAAAAATACTATGGACTACAGTAATAAATCTTACATGGTCTTAGGATCATAGTGGGGAATGCAATGGGGAATTTGTAGTTTAGTCTTCTTAGTTTATCAAAAGAAAGAAATTTGCTGAAGTTAAGCTGGGCAAGAACCTATGCAGAGATAAAATGACAAGTGCAAAGGAGGTGGCCCAAAGCTGTGTCAAAGCAAATAGCTAGAAGTCAGATTGAACAGGAAATAAATGTACATTTCAGCTAGTTAGATTCCATGGTGGAATGTAATCAATCCTTCTCGATTTTAGGATATATATAAACCTAAAAGGAAATAATAAGCTAAGGTGGAAGAAAGCACAGTTGCAAATTTATACTGTTTTTACTACTTATGTATACGTATGACATATGGCATCGTGCTTAATATGTAAAGTTGGTGGAAGAAGGAGGAAGAGGGTGGCATTTGCAGTGATGGTGTTTGTTTTCCCAAGTCACCTTCATGTGTGATGGGCCCCTGCTCTCCTGGAGGTGGCTGAACACCTGCCTGCCCATGGGAACTGGTGAATTAATTCCTTGTTTTCCTTTGCTTTCCCTATTAAACTGTCTTTAGCTTTACCATGAGATCTCCAGCTTTTACCCTTCCAATTCTCTCCCTAATCTCACAAGTGGGGACATGAGTGAGTGGCTTCCTGGGACGTGGTTGGTGTCTGGAGCTGAACCACAACAATAATACAATTAAATATCGAGCTTCTAGGTCATAAAAAATAGATTATGTGGAACGCAGGAAAGCACAAACTGAATAATGAGCTTGCCATACAATGACTGAAGTGTTCTACATGAAGTTACAGAATTGTCTTAGTACCTACCTCCTTAATTAGGTGTTTCTGGTACATTTATTGTGAAGTATTTTCACAGGATCATGGATGTCATCTCTAAATGGACCATCTATATAACTTTAGATCTGGAATTTATGCCTTTAGCATAGCATATCCTACATCCAGAAGAATATTTAAATAAAAATCCGAGATGTTACTTATCCAATGACACTCTCTGTGGTCTGTGGCACAGATTCTTCAATTTTGAATGCACACCATTTTGGAATTATCTAAAAAATTGTGACAGTAAAGGTCTTTCAGTGGCTTAATTGGTACCCAGCAAGGAAATTATTCCCTACACCTTCATTAATATTGCATTGAAAGCTCTTATTAAAGCAAAAAGTTGAAATAGGAAATAGTCTAAACTGGACCACTGAGACTGTGTTCATTATGGTTGCCAAGTGACAGACTGATCCTGCTTAGTCTGGGTGGTTTAGGAAAACCTCTTTTGGAGGGATATAGAAAAAAAGAGAGCAATTGTTGTCTTTAGCTATGTTGAAGGGACACTTGTCTTTATGTGATTAGCTAATGGACTGTCAGATAAACCTAAAGTTACAAGGCTCAGTTTAAACCAAAGTTTAAAAGATATTAGACTGAAGGGTATACCCAGGAAAGCTGTAGAAAAGCTGTAAAGGTGAAAACATTCAGTCTTGTACCAGTGTTCCTTGACACCAGCACATATACTGGAATTTTTGACATTAATAGTTATTTTGGTTTGTATTGTGTAGTGGACTAAGCAGTGCTGGGTTAATGGTTGGGCAAGAATCTTAAAAGCCTTTTTCAGCCTTAACTCTGATTCTGTTCTAAAATTAATATTGGTTCTTGTTATTTTTAATGTATTAATCACCTTTCTCTTTCTTTCCTCTGCTTCAGATAACTTATACTTTGTAATTGCTCTTGTGCACATTGGTGTCCAGTTAGGAAAAAGTTAGTGAAACTGAAACGGAATGCATGTTATGGAGATGCAGCAGCAGTACTTCCAAATCTTCTAGCTTTTGGATGAGAAGATAGGCAATGTGGTGGGAAGAGACCTCTTTGATTATGCATTCCTGGATGTTTTGTTTTACTGAAATTAATGTTGATTTTACTTTAAAGTGTAAAAGGACACAGAGTCTGTTTCCTTCAGTTCATTGCTTGAATTGTGTCATTTGTAAGTTCCTCAGTGACAGATGTGCAGTAGCACTTAGTGCACTAAGTGTGCTAAGCACATCTCCTCTCCCACTACTGCTAGCACTGTAACTTACATAAAACTAAGCTATATTTAATTTGCAGTAAGAAATGATCTCCGACATCTTACTGTGTGACTGAGACATATGTTTCAAGTGCATTTTGTTTATAAATATGCTGTGAGAATATGCCATCTACTTGCAAATGGTGATTACTGCTTACACTTCAAGCTATGATAGTCCCGGCAACCTGAAGGGAAGAGGCTGCAGAAGGCAGGCTTTAAAAAAAAAAAAAAAANAGTGTTGCAAAAACTATTTGGGATGTTTTTTTTACTAAAGGACAAGAGGGTAGAATCACAAAAGAATTATTTCAAGATCATGAGATGTCCCCCACTACCACCACATGGGAATAATGGTATTTCTAGGAATTTTTGAGCAGTTTGTACAGAGCTGAAATAAACTGTTAAACATGATTACCCTAGTACATAGACATCTAGTTCATAGACATTTAGTTCTCTCTAATCATATTTACTTCCCTTGAAGTATTTTTAGGCAACCTGGTGCAGTCTGGTTTTTAACACATGACCTGAGGTCCAGATGTTTCTCTTCACTTACCAAAAATAAGGAATTGGTGTTTTCTTTGTCTTCTTAGGGTATCCTGCTTACGTCACTTCTCAGGTTCTCACTGTCTAAGCTCAGCAGTTAACTCTCCTGTCACATATGTTATCTGAAACTTACCCAGTGCTTCAGATAAGTAGGTTTATTTATGGGCTTGTAGGTTTCTGTAAACTAATTTTACACAAGGGTCACAGGAAATATTTAAGGAAAATGAGTCTGTACACACCATTCTGTAGTATACAATATGTGTGAGAAATTCCTAAAAAAATATTTTTCACATTTTGCAGATGCATAAAATGTACTATTTTACAAACAAATAACTGGAAGTGAACCCACTTTTTGAAGGCATTCCTCACTAGCAAAAGGCAGTGGCTTGCACAAAGAGTTCCCAGAGGGAAACAGGTGGCAAACAATAGTACTGTGCTCCAGTTTTGTGATGTAGTATTCACAGTGTCTAAACTGCATAAGGCACAGAGATGTCCTTCTGCACCAGGCAGCCCAATGAATCTCAGATGCAAAGATCTGCTTTATCCCTGTGGGACTTCCACAGACAAGTTTGAAGGTTACGTTCATTGAGTCTCATTATTGCAGGAAAAATCCAAACCTGCACAGTGGCACTGCCATGCCATTAGAAGATGAAGAGGGAGCTTTTGTAGGTGGTAATCAGAATTTTTCATCCCAGCTCAGTAATTTCTGTTACTTGAAAGTTTCTGTTGCTGCTAAACCAGATGTGGAAATACAGACCTATTGATATTCACATTCTTTCTAAAGGGGAAATATTTAGCTAATACTCCAGTATTGCTTTGTTTGAAAACTGTGCAGCAGAGAGGATTCTGTGTGAGTCTGGATAGAGTGAACTGTGTGACCTGGACATACAAAGAGCAAAATTAGATTGAACAGCTGATTACAGTCAGGGACATTCTGATTAGCTGAAACAAAGAACAGCTGTACTGCTTTAACTAACATCAAGACACAGTCACAGTAAATAATTAAATATACTTTTTTCCTTGACTAGACTTACATGGGATTGCCTTTTTATTTTAAAAAAACATTTTTTGAAAATTTTTTTTAAAGCAGTTTTATAAAGTAACAAGATAGAAATGTCATGCTTTCCATTTGTTAGTCTTTCATTCCTCATCTTAGATATTCTGAAATTTATGGAAAATTTATACCAAATATAACAGTAGTGGATTTTTTAAAGATACTTCAGTTTTTTAGCATTTTATTAGAATAGGTGGCTGGATAGAGGAAACCAGTAAGTGTATTCATGATAGAAAAATTTGTTAACCTGGATTTTATAACAAAACCTCTAGCCAGAGAGAGAGATTTTAAAGTTTTTCTACTACAAGGAGAGTTTCAGCTGGATCTTGCTTATTTTATTCTGACCTTCCCTTTTATTCTTCTTTGCTGACTTGACCTGTTAATCTTACTGTCTTTAGAATATGTATGTTGCTGTCACCTCATTTTGCCAGGTGATATGTTATGAAGTTTTATTATTGTCCCTTTAACGTTGTTAAATTAACAGCAAATGCCCTTCTCCAGGACCGACTCCTTTCTGTACTGTTGTTTTGTGTCTGTACTTTGTCTCCTTTTTTGTTTTCTAATGTGAGTAGATCCTGAATTTATTGCAAGATTTGAAGGAAATATCTGTTCCAGATGTCACACAAAGATACTCCCTACAAACGTTGTCTCTTGTTTCGCTAAGACCAATAATTTCATCCATGCTGATGGGATTGATACTCCGGTATCTACTGTCCACCATTATTCCTCTTGTGTTTGCTGTGATTAATTCTGCACACTTGCATATTGCTTGCTCAGTCAGGTGAAGTCTCTGCAGTGGATGGTGGTTGTCTGGTTCAAACAAATCTGTTGTTATTAGCACACACATCTGTCAGCAACATTTCCTTTGTTGTTGAGAAAACACTTCATCCCCTAAGAGAATAAAAAGGTTCATTAGAAGGGCTGTGCTTTGAAGTAATAATGTTCAACGATACATTCAATTATGAATCATAACATTAAACAAGGCATAGTTGAAGAGGCATTTTTCTTGTGAAAATTTATAGCATCCCAAGCCCTACTTACACATTTCTTGACCTGATTATTTGGCTGACTTTGTGATGTTTGATCTGAATTTTTCTTCAACAACATATATTGCAATCAAGTGACAAAATCAGCAAAAAACCTGAATACTTCAGTATTTTTTTTCTAATTAGGAAATGGGGGAAAATCAAGATTTGCAAGGAAGGTGTATAAGCAGAATTTGTCCACCTCTGCTGCTCAGCTAGTCAGCCTGCAGTATGAATGAGACACAGAATGGATTCGCAGATGTCTGTTATGAAAATTTAATTATAACCTCTCAGATGGTCACTCTGTGTTTTTCAGTATTTCGAGGTGTTTTTTGAAAACTGTATTTTGTAGATTCTTACCTATGGGTTATCCTCTTCCAACATCCTCCCTAATTTTCACAGAGTATTCACAGATTTAATTTGGAATTCGTCTCTGTATCAATAGAATTTGAAGGTGCTTAGGATGATTTGCCATGCTGTTGTTGAGAGATAGGCAGCAAATGCATCAAACCTTTAGCAGCACATTTTCTTCAGTTTCAGCTGCTTTCAAATACAGAACCAAGGCTTTCAGATGAAGTATTAAAGGTAGCTTTTTATCCCTTCGGATAGTCTCACTAACTATGTAGATTACATCAGGTGAAAATTAATTTCAGACATCTGAAATGTTTGTATAATCAGTACAACAAATTGCAAGTCATGAATTTATTTGTAAAGACTAATTTCTTGCTTACCATGAGAAAGTAAGAATAGAAATTGTCAAAAGGAATCATTTACCCTCTGAGTTGGATAATTTTCTATAATGGCTGCTAAACAGAAGGAGTATTCTTGAAACTCTGAGTTCTGTTTCCACTGAGACTCTGACCTCTTTTATTCCCCTAGGAGAGGAACAAGAGAGAGAACTGTGATGCTTCACCTTGAGAATAAGCTTTGTGCCTCTGACATCAATATTCTAAGAATGGACTCAAAAGAACAAAAGGAAAGAAAATTTCTCCCAAAATGAAAGAAAAGGAAAGAAAAGGAAAGAAAAGGAAAGAAAAATGGGGAGAAGTGTGTCCATAATACACAACCTCTGTATTAATTTAAGAGAACCTACATGCTTCTCTGAAAGCATCTTATGAAACTACTCTGACCTGCCTTCTGTGGGGATGTCAGAGTAAGAACAACCATGTTAGTGTAAGTGTTTGTCCTCCCAAGATGTGCTTTGTTTCAGTTTCTGTTTTTAATTCTAGATAATGCCTTGTGGTCTTCAACAGATCAAGTGGTGATTTCCGAACACTCAGGGAAAAAAAGGTTGATGGTGTGATGTACAAAACCAGTCCTGTTGCATTCAGTTTTGTCATACAAACTCAGCCTGTTCATGCCTCTGCTAAACGCTGTGGTGGAATTCACCATCCTTCTTTTCATCTTACTCCTTACAACAAACACTCCTTAGCTCAATTATACAAGCATAGTTAGTACACACCTTTATCCTTCCGAGTGGTACTCCATGCTAAAAACTTGCAGGAAAAGTATACTACTGTTGATTCCTACAGGCTCCTGCAATGATGAGTGTGAGGAAACAAATGTTAACGATGATTTTGGCAGCAATGCCAGCAATTTGTCACTGCCATTTATCTGATCATGTTGTTCTAGTGATACCATCTCTTGGGCAAATAGCTCTAGACAGGTAAGTAGAAGTCAATATAAGAATTATAAGGAAAGAGTATGAACAAGAAAAGAGATATTCCTTGCCATTTCCTGTCTTTCATCTCCAATATTGCCTGTTAGAATTGGTCATCTCCAAATCCTGTTCAAAACAATGTTTGGTGGGTTTTTTGCACATAATACTGTGATAAAAAGAAGACTTTTTTCTATTAGGCCACTTTCAATATCATTTGGTTAGAAAATGGGGGTGGGGGTGGGGTGGTGTTAATATTCTGAAGTGATAATTTGTTATTTAACCCCCAAAGAACAACAGCAAAACCCCCAAATCAACTAAATTGCATTATTCTTATTTTTCAATGTAGTTGTGTAAAAATAAGGCACAATGGAACATAAATGTTAGTGATTGCCATTGCAAAGGTCTTAAAAGGATCAGCAGACCGAGCTTTTCCCCTTGCTGAAGTTGTCATCATCATTAGGTGCAGTCAGGTCTTCTGGAAATTCCCTTGCTGTCCAGGCCTATTTTGAGTCAAGGCTGCATACATTTTTTTATTCTTGCACAACTCTTTCATATATCTCTTCTTCTCTTGCTGCTTTTGTGACTAAGCAAGCCTTTCTCCCTGTGCTGGTTCCATATTTGCAGGTGTAATGGAACAGATGGAATAAGCCAAAGGTCAGTGCAGCAGAAAATCAGTGCTTCATGTTATGGTAGTTAGTAAAAGAGTTTGTGGTTTACGGTTGCCTCTTCTTGTGTGTTTCATAGCAGCAAGGTTGCAGAAGACGTGCTGTAATCTGTACAAGCTCTTGAGTCAGAGCTCATGGAAGTTGAGCAGAATCTCCCCACTGATTTAAATGGCTTTGTAGGAAGCCTTACGTTCAAGTTAGTCATGATGCAAGTGTTTTACAAACATTTAACCTGTCTTACATAATTAAACATATTTTTATTCCCAATTGTTCTTTTTATGTCCACTGTCCTTCAGGATAAGGAATGTATGAGCTCTGTTCCAAAGAACCCTTCTGTTACATTCAACTACTTTGTGGAGTTGTCCCAAGCAATGCATTAGCCATAGATAAAATACTGTGCACCCTTTAATTCAGTCACTAACAAAATTCCCAGAGGATTTTTTGGGTTTTTTTTGGATGAAGCATTATTTGTCCCTGATGTTTTTGCTCCAGTATGCATTTTGTTTTAAATATTCATCTTGGTCTGAATAAACAGCTCAGAACAGCTTGGTTACACATGAAGTTAATCACAAAACTTTTCTTAATGTTCCATCTTCAATTCATAGCAAGGGTTCAAGCTATCAATTAAAATTATTTTCATATGTCTACAGAAGGTTATGAGAAGTTCCATAACTGTCTTTAGTGCACCTATTACTATTTCACCACATAATTAGAGCTCTGCTGAGTCTTGGAGCTGACAGCAGCTTCTGGCATTCTGACACTTTTCCCAGCTCTTAGAAAACATACTTATCTAGTTATAAAAATACTGATTGTGTGCTGTTGCAGACAGTTGCACTAGGGCAAGTACTAGTGCAAATTACTTATTGCAGCTCTCTAATAATGAGCAGAATGACTGACTTGATTAATCGGTTTTCTTGATTTCCTGAATTAGTTGTGTCTTCTGGTGTTTGGTTTTGGAGCAAACAGCAAGAAATAATGACAACTTTTCCTCTAGATGTTGCATTAGGATGTTTTATAGGAGACTAAACAATCCCAAATTTATTTAGTATTCCATGCTTAAAAGAAAGTTGTGAAATCTAGTAGCATTGTTCTTTGCCATTTATAGCCAAAGATGGTATATCAGGTTCAGGTATGTTAAGAGCTGCGGTTTTTTCCAACTTTTTACTTTTACTGAATTTGCCAGCTTGTAAAGATTTAGTTGCTTTCCCCAGTTCTCTGAAATAAAAACAGTTATTTAAACTCTCTTATGTTCTTTGCAATTCAGGACTCATTATAAGATAACAGCAAGTCTGGAACAAGATTCTGCTGCTGCTCCAAAAAGCTTGGCTTGAGTGTCTGTTTGCAATCATTTAGAATTGTTCAGAAATGCTATGGAGACAGAACTATGGCAATAGCACCTCACGTTGCAGTGAGAAACTGCTTGATACACGTATTTTAGAGAAGGACTGAGGCAGATTATTGTTTTATTAGACATTTAGTTAATGAAAAATCAGTGGACTGCATCTTTGGGATCAGCATTAGTAATGCAATAGATAAACCACCATAATAGATATTTTAAAATATTTAAGTACAGGTGAAATTTTCTAAACACCTTTCTATATTGAATCCTGGAATGTTCTACCCCTGCCCCATGTCAACCCCACCATTGTGCAGCTTCCCCTATTTGCACAAGGCTTCTGTTGGAGATGTTGGTATTCCAACTTTCTGTGAACTTCAGCCACTTCCCACAATGCCTTGACGCACACACTGGTGAAAGCACAGCACAGGTGCACTTGTGTACCCCCAGCATGTGGGTCTCACTACTCCTCCTCTGTATTGCCTGTCCATTACCTGAGTGCAGGCTGCTCACAGCACCCAATGGCAATGATTCTGCCACACCCTTGTGGAGAATGCAATGTAGATATTTTCTGACACAAAACTGAATTTTGGCTTCTGCTTTGTTCATGTGTTGCAAACATTCATGCTGCTTTTGTAACTATTTACATTTACACTCTTCCTTTGCCAGACATTGTTATCCAGAGCATGTTACTGAAGAATTCTAGGATGGAACTGGTCAGATTCACCCATAACTTGCTTTGGAATATGTGGTAGTGATCTAGTATGTTGGCAGCTATAGAAGAACCTGCTGCTCAAGTATTTTTTTCAGAGTCCAATTGTAGAACCAAGGACACTCTGTATTGAGTTGAGAATAAGGTAATACACCTGTGGGTTGATAATTTTTTAACAACTCCAGTTGCACGATTTTGAGCCCATTCCCATTGGCACATTCAGGTTTCCTTTTGGGCTTATTGCCCTCCTTCATTTTGTCCTCCTTCATATTGCCCTCTTTGCTTTTGCTGATTTTACTGAGTGATACTCAATCCTGCAAAGCCAGGAATCAGGTCACTGTACTACACAGAGGTGTTTTTTCTAGCAGCATAATTTACTTAGGACCATGCTGAGTTGCTAATCCTGCTGCTTATTTGTAGTCAGAAGTAATGGTGTCACATAACGAATCATTAGCATGAAAAATTTGAATTTTTCATCCAGATTCCAGCATCACCTGTCAATCACAGGTGTCTCAAAAGTAGATGAACATTTTCCAGTCCAGTTATTTTTTCAGCATCCTTATCAGGTGTGACATCTCTTTGTTGAAGCAATAATCTTGCTTGCATTTATCTCATTAGTAGTATATGTGTACAAGCATTCATACCCATTTCTAGCCCTTGTAGTGCCTACAGGCACATATTCATATTTAATTTCTTTCCTGTGAAGTAAGCATGGTATAAAATGTCAGGGTGCAGCTTCAGCTCCTTTCAGTCTTCTGGATAAATTTAAATATTTCCTCTGTTCCTTACATAGGCAATGGCATACTCTTCTACATGTTTTTGCCTTATTATTTCTTATTTAGGGAAGTTTTATACTTATTGATGTTTACTTCAGATGGGAAGTTGTTCTTCATTTTATCACTTTTTATTTTTAAAAGGTTCTTCTTTGGATTCTGTGTTTTCTCTGGAGCTGGCAAGATCCAGGGTGTGTTCTTCAATCATCTTGAACCACAGGCACTCTTGCTAAAAATTATGAAACTCAGTGCATGGTCTAAGGTCACAAGAAGATGATGTAACACCAGGCTCAGTGACTTGTCAAATAAAATATCTTTTTTGTTCTAGGATAATGGGGGGGTCATCTTATACTGCTTTGTTGGATGATTTTAGAGTGCACCCTGACCTTTTCTGGCAGATAATTACATGGCAATTTTCTGTGAATTTGGCACCCAACCTTCTTATTGTTAAACTGACTCCTTGACCTGTTGCAATAGTGTAAGCTGTAGATTTATATGGCTACCTGGGAATCAGCCCATTCACTCTGGAAGATCTTTCTTGTGGAATTTTGATCTAATGACACATCTGTGTTAGGGTTGAACTTCTTTCTTTTGGACTTTTCCAGTCTTAAATTCTGTAGCTGTGCTTAGGGAGGGTGAGAGGTTAGAACAGTGTAAGAACTGCTCTCCCTTCATCATATAATTGCAGAAGAATATGAATAATCTGAACCTCACATAGAATTTGATAAACAGCAAGCATTCCTATCCTAATCAGTGAGGCTGGTGATACAGGACATGCAGAGTGATACAGGACTGCCTAGACCTCCATAGATGGCAGATTCCTTTGGAAGTTCAAAACAGACACTTCATTCACTGACTTTACAGTCCATGCTGTTAGGAAGAAGCATGTGATTGGTTCTGTAGAGAAAAGAGTATGACCTAATCATTCAGATGCCATATTTGATAAGAAATAATGGAGACTGGGAATTTAGATCTCAACCATTCGTTAAGCATAAGCTAGAATCAATTTATAGATATGAATAGAGATGTATAAGTACATAGACACATGCAAACACTTTCCCATTCAGTTTTATCAACTAAAGTTCATCAAAACAAATAATTATGCAATAACCCAAGCTTTGTAAGGAAAGGATGCACTGTGGGGTTTTGATGTTGCTGTTGTTTGTGGTTTGGAGGGGTTTTGTTGGTTTGTTGGTTGGTTAGGTTTTTTTCCCCTTTAGGTATGTGCTCTTAAAATTGTTTACAAAGCAGAATCCTTAAATGGGTGCTTGCAAGAATAGAACTCTTGGATGTTCAGCTGTGGTGATATTTACTGAGAGGGAAACAGTCCTGGCCCATTCTTAGTCTTCTCAGTAATGTTGTTCGTGCAATAAAACTGTCTCTGCTGTTTTATGTTTGTACATAAAAACTGCCAGACAATATAATATTTGTCTGGAAGACTAGAACTATGAATGTGCAGAAAAATTTTATTGTTCTAGGAACATATGCATTTTAGAGTGGGAGTGATAGTTTTCTATCCCTCTAAACCCCAAATGGATCACTACAAGCTCAATTAAACTTCAGCAGAATTACTGAAAACCCAGAGATGCTTCCCCTTGACTTTGTTGAGATTTGGTTCATGTTCAAAGGATAAAATGGACATATTTTTCAGTTTTACTGGAACTTCTGTTTGTGTGGGGCAAATTAGGACTCCAGTAATACCCTTAGTAAACATACATTTGTATGCCTGTGTTAATTGCTAAATATGGTTAATAAATATTTACTTAGGGTTGAATTTTTTATGTACTTATGTGGAATAAATCACACAGTAGAATAACATTTATTGCATGGAAAAACATTTTGCTTGATATATTTTGGAAGGGAAAAGAAAAGCCAGTTCTCCCTCTTTTTCTCATGTATTTAACAACTTGTTAAGATTGTTGTTCAAAGCAAATTTTTGTTGGCTGATGTTTCATGTTTGAACTTAATGAGGAGATTAAGTTACTGTGAGGAGAAAAGTTGTGCATATTATGATTAATGTAATTTATGGCATTATAAAATTGTTCCATTTATTTATTTACATAGAAAATGACAGAAATAAAAGCACTTCCATTATTAGTCAAGTGCTGTAATGAGTCCTGTGCCCGAAGCAGTGCTAAGCATTGGAAAGTTAAACTTGAGAGAAACTATAAGGACATTAATAGAGAAATCTGCCTGTAAATGTGAACCAAAGTCAGGCTGACAGTGTGGATAAACAAAGGCAAACTGGATGCACATTATTCTATGCTTCATTCATTACTCTAGACAGCTCAATTACAATCTGAAAGACATATAGAGTAATTACCACAGTTGTTGTCCACTGACTTTGGAGATATATGCAAAATGCCTCTTTTGTTGATAAACCTGTGAGGCAGAATCTTTAACATGTTAAGAATTTTGGGTGACAGTAATTTCACTACCTCCAGAAGAGTGACACCATACATATATCTGTACTTTCATTTGTTTTTTTTTGTGTAATTATCCTTTAGGATCTCTTGGATATAGAATGGAATTTTACTTCTCCAGCAAGATTAATGCTCTTAGTCTGTGGAAATGTGATGTTTAATGCCTATATGCAAATGGAGAATTTATTTGCAAATATTATTCTGTCCTCTCCATAGTCCCTGTTTTTGAAATGCTTGTACTTCAGTCTTAAGTAAGTTATAATTTGTCCAGGAAATAATAGATCTGCTGCATTTTATGGATTTTGCATGAAATTCACTATCAGATACACCTTGAGCATTCCTGGTGTGGTGTCATCAACGTCTCTCCTTGTCAGGGCAGGCCTCTGCACTCGTTCTCCAGGAACCCAACTCCTTCATGCAACTGATTTATTGAGTCAGGTCTTGCCCAGGTTTGAGGGATTGTTGCTTTAGGAAGGCTGCATTTTCAAAGAGGCAGTGTTAAACTCTTTACATTTCGTCCTTGAGCCATAGCCCTATGCCACTGCTTGGCCTGCTCCTCAGAAACACCCTAATTCCCTGATCAGAAAAGAACTCTTTTGCCCTGCCTTCTTTCTTCTCCACCCATGACCATATGATTCCTTGTGCACCAAATAAAATAATTCATTGCTCTGCAGATAACTGCAGTTAGTGAAATTCCCCTTTTTCTTAACTGATAAAGGCAGGTTATAGATATCGACTAAAGAAATCAAAAAAGAAAATTTACTTGGAATGGGGGTTATTGAGGTTTTTTTAATATAGACTAGTTTGTTGTCATGGTAGCTCAATAATCCTTTCTGGTGAGATCTAAAATTCTGAGAAAACTACAGTGGCTGAAGTCAGAGAGTTTTAAACACAGATAATGTAAGAGTCTGATAAAGTTAAAATACATCTATGATTAATATGGGCATTTAGTATAAGAACTCAGCTCTCAAAGTGAATTAGTCTGAAAAATTATGACAATGAAACAGTCTTCTCATATAACTATACTATGTTTGCAACATCCTTAATTCTTTATTCACCAATAACTGTTCCAGAACTGAATGCCCAACTATCTCTTGACAAATAAGAATGCAATAGCCTTTGGAACTAATCTTAGATTATTTTAGCACTGGAGAGTTATAACTAAGCATACTATATGCACTGAGCATCTTCTTGATAGCTGGATTAGAGTTTTCAGTTTTCAGCTTGTAAGATAGTTTCTTGTGTGTCCTGTTTCTCATAGGAAAGGCCTTATTTTATTTATGAACTTATACATTTATTCTCATGAAGTTTCAAAGAGCAATCTAAAAAAAACTTTGTCCGTATCAGGCTGTAGAGATGAATGGTGAATTGTAATAAACTTTTTTTCCTTGATTTAAAGTTTTTGTTAGGAAATTTTCATTTTCTTCTGGACCTTGTGAATCAAGGCCACTTTAAAGAAAATTTTGATTTTAATAGTTTATCTTTTGGCATTATTTCAACTCTATTTTCAATGAGACTGAGAGTCAGCTTTTTAAAGAGCTTATGGGTCTTGGAGGTATCAACAGAAATTTTACAGAATTAACAACTAGTAGGAAGCTTGGAGCTCATCTATCTGCAAATTCAGTGTTTCATGATTTTCTAAATCAGTTATGATGTATAGAATCAATTCTCATTCTCCACAGAACTTAATCTGGACGAGTCAATACAGTGGAAATTTGCAGAGTTTTCTGCCCTAAATCAGCTAATACTTTTTGTGGGATGTTCAGGGACTGTAAGTGACTGAAATCCTCAGTGAAGCAGTTGCATAATCATTTTATTATGTTTGGAATAATGGGCAGCTATTACAATTGTTAGGTTCACTCCAAAGAACAGATCTCTTCCCTTGAGGCAGGTAGAAAATTTCCTTTTATCTCAGCAGCAGGATTCAGCTTTTCTATCACAGTGTTATGCTAATTTCAGTAGGTTAAAAAAAACTAATCTGCAAAGCAGATCTTCAGAACATCTCTTTGTTTGAGTTCTTCTCCCTAGTGGACAATAGCTCCCATAGCTGACCTTTTAAAAACTAGAGGCAATCTATTTTTTTTTTTTTAATATTTTTCATGACAAATCTCTAGCTGAATCTCTTTGTGTACATTATAAGCAAACAAAACGAAGTGTTCCTTACCTAGCTTAATTTATGATAGCTATTATCTGGTACTTCTCTATGGTGTACCTTACACTGCTTTCATAATAGGTGCTCATATTCCATTAATTTTGTTTTTTCTGTTTCAGGAAAATGTAAGAAATGGAGGTAAGCTTAAATCCCAGACAGAAAGAGGTTTATAAAAAAAGGAATAGGAATAAAAAATAACTCTTTCTGACTTTGCTGTAACATGTTTTTATCCTAATTCACAATTTCAAATAACAACTAGGATAGTATTTCAGCTCCCTTAACAGCATCATGGGAGGCAAATATTGACAATAAATAGAAAAAATCAGTGATCTGTGCTTGCACAATATATTAGTATTTCTGTGACACTAGGAAAAACACTTATTCCATGAGATGTAGAGGACAATAAAGTTTTTAACAGAAATACTTTTAAGCTTCTGGAGATATTTAGCATGAGGATTTCTCCAGTCTGAATACAAACCTTTTATTTTTTTTAAACCAGAAATATATTCTGAATTCTATATTGCAAAATATTTATCTGTAGTCAGTATAGATTTTTCACATACACACCTACAGCAGCCAATATTTCTTTTTCTGTTTTAACATATCAGTTGTGCTTCTGCTCAAGTCCTAGGCTGAACTCTTATAAACTTGGATGAAAAATGTGGATACAAACCAAGACATAGAAGTTAGTGGCATTGGTGAATTATTTCTTCCTTTCAATGTTCTGTAGGCAGATATTCTCACTCATAAATCCTGAGTACCACTGCAGCACTGACCATGAAATACTTTTCTCACATTTGAGAGAAATGGAAAGAGTCTAGAGTAAAATGACTCATTCTGCAAAGAGGAGTGGCCAGGAAGCCAGGAAGTGATGGGAAACAAGACTCCTAACTAATATTAGAATCCTGGTGTGTTTAATCTTTTCAATAAGCACTTGTATTCTTCAGGTAAACAGTGAAGATGATAAGGGTCAGTGCCAGAAATGCACAAATGATACTCATTTCTACCATCTTCCCTTTGTCAACACTTCAGTGGCTGAGGCGTGCACTTAAAAAGATTTGTTTTTTGGTGAAGAATGGTAGGGTAAAGTACTGAAAATACTGAAGTCTCAGCACAGTCTTCTTTGTTTGAAGGCACATATCTGCAGGATAGCTTATGTTTTAAGAGAGTTTATGGGTGTCTTCCTGATCCAAACTCTCACAGAGACAGAATTGCCTGTGGGGTGTTTTGGAGTGAGCATGTTCCTTTGTAGGTTGCTCTCTGTTGATTAACAATGGATACATTTACTGTTGGAAATCTTTTTCCCTAACTGTTGGTATGAGCATTTGGGTGTTTGTGCTCTGCTGCTTTTCAGGGGTTCCTGACTTGTATTCTTGTCCTGAAGTGAGGCCCATAGGAGTGAGTGAACTCTGCTTTTTTTCTGAAGGCACATTACAGCAGTACCTATTCGTGTCATCTCTGGTCTCCCATGGAATTCCAAAATAAACTCTCTCACTCCTTCCTCAAATTTGTACCTGACAACTTCCAGTGATAATTTATTTCTGCCTTTGTACCCTTGACTACCCTGGAAGTTCCCGCTGACTGGAAAACGGGAAACAAAACTGCCATTTTTAAAAAGGGAAGTATGGAAGACCCAAGGAACTACTGGTCAATCACTCTCATCTCAGTGCCTTGAAAAATCAGTGCCTTGATCATCCTAGAAGCTATGCAAAGGCATATGGAAATATGGAAGTGATTGGTGACAGCCAACATGACTTTGCTGTGGGCAAATAGTGACAAATTCTGTGGCCTTTTATGGTGCGGTCTATGAAGGAAGTGTGACTAATGTTATCTGCCTGGAGTTGTGCAAAGCATTTGGGTGTCCTGTACAACATCCTTGTCTCTGAGCTGCAGAGACATGGATTTGACAGATAGATCGCTGGGAGGACAAGGAATTGGCTGAATGGTCGCACTCAGAGTTGTGGTTGACACTTTGATGCCTAAGTGGAGACCAATGATGAGTGGTGTTGGGCCAGTGCTGGGACCAGCACTGTTTGGCATCTTTGTCAGTGACAGGGACAGTGGATCAAGTGCACCCCTCAGCAAGCTGGCCACTGACATCCAGCTGTGTAGAGCAGTCAACATAGTGGAAGGAAGGGATGCCAGCTATAGGGACTGTCACAGCTTGAGAGGTGGGTCTATGTGAAACTCCTGAGGTTCAAAAAGGCCAAGCGCAAGGTCCTGCACCTCAGACAGGGCAACCCCAAGCATAAATACAGGCTGGGCAGAGAATGGATTGAGATTAGACATGGAGAAAAAGATTTGGGGGTGTTGGTGGAGGAGAAGCTCAATGTGACCCAAAAATGCATGCTCACAGCCCAGAAAGCCAACAGCCCTCTGGGCTGCACCAAAAGCAGTGTGGCAGTGTGGCCGGCTGGTCAAGGAAGGGGATTCTCCACCTGTGCTCTGCTCTCACAAGACCCCATCTGGAGTATTGTGTTCTCTTCTGGAGCTCCCAACATAAGAAGAGCACTGAGCTGTTGGAGGGAGTCCAGAGGACAGGCATGAACATGATCACTGGGATGAAGCACCTCTTCTATGATAACAGGCTGAGAGAGTTGGGCTTGCTCAGCCTGGGCAAGAGAAGCTCCAGGGACGCCTTACAGCACCTTCCTGTACCTAAAGGAGGCCTGTAAGAGAGCTGGAGAGAGATTTTTCAGAGGGCTTGCTGTGACAGGATGAGGGGGAGTGGTCTTAAGCTGAAAGAGGGTAGGTTTAGGTTAGAAATTGGGTAGAAATTCTTTACTGCAAGCATGGTGAGGCACTGAAAGAGGCTGCCCAGAGAAGTTATAGATACCCTGCACCTGGAAGAGTCCAAGGCCAGGTCGGATGGGGCTTTGAGCAACCTGGTCTAGTAGAAGGTGTCTCTGCCCATGTCTGGGGATTTGGAACTAGATGATCTTTAAGGTCCCTTACAACTCAGACTGTTCTAAGATTCTGTGATTCTATGTCTCTTTTTGCAGCAAAGATAGAACTGCAAGTATAAAAAATTACTACTTTGAAAGACGGAATTCAAGAAAGAGCTGGCCTCTGATTAGAATGAAATCCCTTCTGGGAACTGATATTATAAAATATCTCATTAACTTCCTCCTCAAGTATAAAGATGTTACTTTGATATTGTCTTCTCAAAAACCAAGAAACAAGTCATGTCTCTGGGGATAAAACCTAACATTTCCAACAAAGAATTCTCTTGCAAAGAATTCTCTAGCAAAATGCTACCACAATGCTACAGTTTGAATTTTCCCTAAAAAAGGGTTGCTTTGATGCATAGTACCAGGGATTGGAAGGCGCCCTAAACACATATACTAACAGAAGATGTATGAAATTGTATCTCCCTTTCCCACTCTTTTCTTTCTTCTGGTTTTCTCTTCCTGTCAGCAGATAAGTCTGACTTGAAATCAGACCAGATGCAATATTCCTTGTTGTGTTTTTTTTTAACTTACTACTTCCACGAATCAAGAATTTATTCACTCTCTTCCCACCCCCCCTTATCACGGACTCAGTGGAAGTATTGGAAAGGAAATAAAGAAATCAATACAGTAGGCCAAGGCAAGACTGAATTAATTGCTAATGTCTTGCCTTCAAAGGAAGCCAGATAGAAGCTATTTTCCTCGTGATAGTGTGTTTTGAATTTGAATGTGAACTTTTTCACATCTGTAGGAAAACAAATCTCTAAAACAAATTTGTTCCTACATTTGTTTTTGTGAAGTTAATGTGTCGGCCTCATCTGCTTGGCTGGAAGTGGCAGGCAGGACAACCACTGTGTGAATGATGCTGAGGATTTTATAGTCAGCAACTCTGATATGGAGTCCCTCTAAAAAGAGTCCATTTTAGGTTTTCTCCTTTTTTTTTGGTCTCAGGTGCTGTTCCAGATATACTCCTAGATGTCCAACGTGAGTTTTTAGGAACACTTTTGCAATAACTTTCTTTCCTCTCTGCTGCTAATATTTCCATACAGTTATATTGCCAGTCACCTCATGCATTACTGAGAGTTGGGTCAAATAAATGGCCAGATAAAGTTAAAAGAGAAAAGAACATTTCAGTCATTACATTTAACACTCACATCCAAGAATTACTTCCATTTTTTTATATTTGGCCAATTTTTACAAGCTTCCTCAAATTCTCTTTCTTGTGAAATCCATCCTTTCCTCCACCTTCTTACCGTAGTCCTTTTCCTATAATGTTTGTATTACTACACATGTCCCTTGATTTTTTGTAAAACTTTGTTCAGCCTGATTTTTTTTTTTTGCTTATGAAGACTAATATAAAATAAGTATTTTTGTAGTATTGAAGAATATTGTTATCTTTACAGCTCAGAATAAAATACTAGAAAAGATGCTATAAAATTAACTTCAGATTATTGATTGCTACAAAAATTTGTGGAAAAATCCCTCCTCTTGAAGATAAGGACATAAGAATGGACCTATGTGGCTTGATTCACTGGAGTCATCAGTGTAAATAGTTAGTGGTCCACTCATTTTCAAAACTGGCATAAACATTATTCATTTTCTCAATAAGTGTTTTTCACTTTGAAATAACAGTCAATGAAATTCAAAATCAATATAAATAGAAGACACAACTGTACATTTTTGCCATTGTCAACACACAAATTTATCCTGCTTACATAAAGATAATTCAGTATTTCTACTGAAACAGACTTTTTAGACTTTTCCATTTTATTAGTAGTTATATTAGAATTATGATGGCGTTTCAAATGGGAGATAAACAACTATATCCAGAGAACATAAGAACTTATGATCAACTAATTCATTGATGGAACTTTTAGGCTATGCACTGAGTCTATTACATTTGGCACAGGTAGGCTACACAACTCATAAAGTTGGATTGTTCTAGATTTCTGTGGTTTATAGCTGACAAAGTTCATGCCTGAGGTGAGTCTTAAGGTAGACTGAATTTAGGAATTTTTTAATCCTAGTGCTACATGGAATGTACATATAGATTTGAGTCTCCATTAAACTAAGAGGGTATATGTATAAAAAATTTCCTGTTTGTAAGATTATAGTCTACATAAAACATGCAAAATGAAAGTGAGGCCACATTATTATTACTCAATTCTAAAAGTGGGGTGTGCTGATCTAAACTGATCTGCTTTCAAACTAAAGTCCATAACAGAGCTGAGAATGAGCATTTCAGCTCTGGGCTGCTGTAGTTGCTATACACGGTCATGATTTTATGCCATTATTCAACAGAAAAAAATACTTCTAGAATTCTGAAAAACTTTATCTGGAGGATATGGGGCAGAGAAACCTTCAGCTCATTATTTTATAGAGCTATAGTATGAACAAATATTGAGGACAGTAGAAGTAACAATGTTCAGCCATGAGTAAAGGTAAAGTCCATCAGGAGTTATGCCATTGGAAAGAGTATTTTATTCTACTGGAGCTGGGAAATTAGTACAAGTGGATTAATAACTGGAGAATTTTTTTTTTTTTAATTATACATTAAATTTTTATCTCCTTTTCATTACTTTTAATGCACTTTCATGGATTTTCTTGAGTTTCCTCTGTCAGCTCATTATCTCATATTCGGTTAATCATTAAATGAAGTTTCTTTACTTTAAATTTTGCTTGGGGAAGGACAACGATGAAATTTTCTGTTTAAAATATGATAACACTTTCAAATTCAGACAGCTATATATAGATACATATATATATATATATATATATATATATATATATATNNTATGGAAATATAAAGACCACCCTGTATTGCAACCCAGGGTTGAAATTAATTTGCAAAAGCAAATATATATAAATCTGTTGGTTGAAATTGCTTTTGTCTGAAGGAATCTTGACATTTTACTGGCAATATTAACATATTGCTTTCTATGGCTTAAGCTTTTGCTATTGTATATTTCACAAATAATGAAGAAACTATTTTTCTGGGAATCTTGACCTTTTGGAGAGCTGGAAAACCAATGTACTTGTATTTTTTTAATGCACCTGAAATGCTAAAGAGCTTCTGGTACAATACTTTCTTTTGATTACATAGCTGATAGGGGGACTGGCTACACATTTTATTCTAGTACAGTGAGAGAGAAGATACAGTATAGATTTTCCTTGAACTTCATCCAGAAATTAGTAAAAAGGCTTTGATGACTGTGATAATAATGGAAACCATCTTACCATGTTTGCTGTATCTTTAAAAATTGAGATAATACATTTTTTTTACAGCAGAATTTAGATACTTGATTTAACTGCTAAACAGTATGAACTGCAAGCATGTTTTTTCTTTTTTAGTGGTCTCTAAATAGAAAAGCACTCTATTTTTACATTTCTGATTTTTCCGAGGGAACAGGTCTAAGTAAGGCATGTGAAAACAAAAACCATCATCCTCATAAAGACACACCTGACCAATGTAGCCATCTAATTGGGTATTCTGCTCTTCTCAAATATGTAATTTTTGTCTTCTGCTTCAGCTTATCGTCACTGGGAAAACATTTCATTTCTCTGGGCACCTATCCAAATCCAGATTGCAACTGTGGAACATGTGAGATAAAATGTTAGGTGTGTCTGGGCAGCTCTGAGTATGTATTCTGCCCTTAACACTGTAAATGTGCTAGTGATGTCTTCTGGAGGCTGGCCTGGAACAGAGACCAGGCAGAGAAAAAGGATAGAGTAGGTGTTTATTAAAAGGCCTCAATGGGTACACTTGGGCAGCACCAGAGCCCAGCTGGGCTCAAGATGCCCCAAAATGGTCACAAAAATGGACAATGGATCACGAGGTCTCACACTTTCATGAGTTCTGGTCCATTAGCATATTAGAATCAGTTGTCCAACCATAGCTTCAGGTTATGAAGCTCCATCCTCCTGGTTTTTTCTTCTCACTTCACCGTTGTCTTTGTTCTTGGGCCTGAAAGTTGCATCAGTTGTTCTTGGTCCCAAGCTAGAAAAGGAATTGTTTTGTCTACCTACTCTGTGAAGAGAGCTTATTAGCACTTAATATGAGACCCAAAACTACCCACTAAAACAGCACAGAATCTAAAAAATATAAAAGCTAAAACTTAAGACATCACTAGGACCAAATTATTTTCTTTCGTATCTAACAGAGATGTTTATTTGTAATGTGCTTTCTGAAGGAAAATAGAAAACAAAGAGTCGTAGTTTAAAAAATTCTCTCTGTAGGATTTATATCTCTCATGTTTCCTTTTTTTTTTTTTTTTTAAATTTGTGGGGTGAACCAAATTGATTTGTTGAGAGGCAGCAATGTTAAATATGGTCCACAGTACAGAAAAATTATACTGCGTTTGATATATTGATCATTTCTGGTCATTTGAGGCATTATATCACAATCTCAGTGATGTTTGTGTCTTGTGGGCAATATTTTATTGCTGGAAGAAGACATTACATATACACAGTAATATTATTTATTGTTCATTGAGCCACAGAAGTTAGGAATAGAAGATGACCTATTAGATCATGCAGTTTATCTCTCCACAAAGCAAAGGACATCTCTGCAAGTGCAACTTGATGACAGGTAGATAAATAATCATGGCAAGGGTGCTATGACTCTAGAAAGGCAAATACGCAGTCTTAATTTTCCTAAAGCAAGACATTTTTTACAAATTGATACACTGCATTGACCAATACAACCAGTAAAATCACATATATATAATCTCAAGAAGTATTTCAAATGTTGAAATGTACCTATTTTTCGGCATCATGTCAAAATACACAATTCAATTTCATACTTAACTGATAACCAACTGAAGAAAATTGATAAATCCTTCATTTAGAATGCGCTTTCCTGGGAAAACCTCAGAGCAGATAAGCAACAATTTTTGCTGTAAGGTCTGAACCACAATCTGCCTGCTTTTCCTTAGTAATGAAGTTTACTCTCAGCAATGAGAACTCTAAAAAGTATTAAGCTATACTTTTAGTTTCAGATGCAACCAGTATTTAGTGCAGGGGAATCATGTACTCTTGTTAAATTTTCAATAAATAAATAAATAATTTCTTCTGTGCTGTAGGCAAAATTGAAAATGTTGATGCAAGTCCTGATAGAAAATGATAGATTTGCACTAATATTGTAATGAGGATGAATGTTAATCTTGAGAATATCTGAAAACTCTCCACAGTCATTAACAAAATGGTGATGGTAAACAACAAAACATTTTTCCAATATGAGAATGGGTACTCCTCTGTCTTTCAGAATATTCTCTGCTTCCCTACCCCAAAACATAGACACAGCAAGCCAGAGAAGAAAGGCTCTGTTTGACCTACTTTCAACAGGGAATAGCCAAGATCAAAAATTACTAATTAAAGTGTGCTTAAGGGAAATTGTCATAAAGAGAAAAAAACCACAAGACCTAAAAGATAGACATTTCAAAGTAATTATGTAGCTATGATGCATGCAAATAAAAATGTTTTGTTGTTTATACCTCTGCAAGAATATGTGCGTTCCTATCAGTAAGTGAATTCTGATATAAATAATGCATTTTTTGGTCTGAACAGCCAGACTCATTATTAGAAAGATGAAAATCCTGTCATGGCTTCTATTATTTATAGTGACTTTTTCTGTTTATTTAGGGAATCATTCAAGAATTTCACTCACTTTGACTCATACGTTTATCTGTAAAATAACTTGTTCATACCACTAAGAGAGTACACAGAGTAAATTATCTCTCAGCATGTGTGGGGTTGACAGAATCTTTACCTCATTAAGCACAATGCATAATTACTGCAGCACTTCTTGTGCTATTACTTTATTATTGGATACTAACTAGAAGTAAGTAGCTACTACTAACTGTGATGTCAAAAATAAGATTTTCTGATAATCACTTTTGTTAACAAATTACTGTCTGCAATATTTTTCTCTTTATTTCTGTCTGATGTAAAAAAAAAAATGCACCTGGCAAATTTGTATTTCTTTTAAATTTTTTTTAAAATTTAAATTAAATATGCACTATATTAAAAATTGCTGCTATGTAAAAAACAATCTAATCAAGCCTATGAGTCCAGCTATGTCTTCTACTTACTTATTTCTAAAGAAAGCTCCCACTACAAGAGCAAATGGGAACATAACTGAGGTTTTGTATGCCTGATGAACTGGAAGCTCATGCCTTGGCTGAGGTTTCTTCCATTAAGTTTAACGAATTGAATTTGAATAGCAGTTTTGAGAGTTGCCCCTGCTCATCTATCAGCCTAAAACACATTTGTCCACTCCATCTGGGAGCTTGCCAGCCTTCTTTCTCCAGCCATTGTTTCTCAACAGTAGCATAAAGAATCTGGGTAAATAATGCAAAATAAATGCTCTAAATTTTACTTGAAAAGTATTTTAGCTGCTTTTCTCTCTCTTTCTCTCATATAAACATATATAAATGACACATTCATCTATAGTTGAAATTTGAGAGACAGTACTAAATATTTGTTAAATTGTTTATGTAAAGGATTTTCAATTCTTAGAAAAGCTGAACCATTTCTAACGGGACTTACACATTTCTTTACAATGTAAAGTTAAGAGTTTATCTACTTGTATAGATCTTATTTAAGTTATCAACTACTGAAACAATCTAATTCAATGAAATTCTTCTCTAGCAGAACTTCAAGGAATCGTCTTTCATGAAAATCGGTGTCATTTTTTACTTTATTTTGGTAGAAAATAAACAACAGGTCATTAGGATTTATAGGTTAATCATGCACAAACCCTAAAAAGTAGCAAGATATGAAGTTTAAAGGTGCCCAACCACCAGTTGGTGTGATATTCCTGAATTTGTACTAAGGAGAGATTGTAGTATCTGCTTTGAGATACTGTAGGGAGAAAGAAAAGGTTGCTTGATATTTACCATCATGATCCTGTTTTCTCAGAAGGCTTTGCCACAATTTTGTTGGAACAGTTGGTAGCTTGTACAGCTTGTGGCATGGACCCTTATGTCACCTTGTCCTATTGATGCAACTGTTACACAACTGCACTTAAAGATGAAAGGGAATATTCCATATGAACAAGGTACTTGTTGTAATAGTCAGTTGATAAATGTATGCATCTCTTGTTGTAGATCGGAAGGTAAATCTGTAGCTCCTGATTTTAACTGTTTTCAAGTGAGCCCCATAGGTAGGGAAAGAACAGAAACAATTCTAGTATGTACATATGAGGTTGCTTAATAGCACATCTCCCTCATCACCCTGTAGTACGACCCGTTTGAAGAATCAAACACCTAGCATGGACAGGAGCACCTAAATTAGACTTCTGACTCTAGCAAGGTGTTCACAAAAACCCTGTCCACTGGTTGGGAAACCTTCTAATGCTTAGGCAGCAGGCACCTGAATGTGCACCAGCAGCCTGTAGTTTCGCTACTGCACGTGCCCATTTGGACAACTGTCCTGGTGAATTGCTCATCAGGAAACTTCAGTGCAATTCTGTTATTAATCTCCCAGAGAGCTGCAGTTTTCAATCTTAATCTTGTTGTTTTAATGCCAGCTTTCAGATGCGTAATTTCCAGTCTAAACAAACAAACGTGCAAAACTGAGCTGAGTCATTTGAAACAGAATCATGTTAACAAGTACAATCAGCAGGGCTGAAACCTTTTCAGGCTGACAGCTGCAACTTTAGTTAATGAAGTATTAAGAGCAGCAGCTGGGTGTCGTCTTTCACGTAGCGTGGGATGTGGTATAGGACGTGATTTGGCAGGGTATCTAACTGATTGTTACAGGTCAGAATTAGAAATCTTGGTTTAATGTAATTAATGTACTGTGGCTGAACTTCACAGAATTTGTTCAGATTTGATATGTTTTTGCTTCTTTCTTTCTTAATTTTTGAGCCCAAATTTAGTATTCCAACTCCAGTATTCTATTCTACCTCCTTGGAAGATACAATTTCCACTTCTCAGGCACTACCTGCTGGTGCCAGTCTTTCTGTCTAGTAATCATCCTCCCAACATGGCATATATTTCTTAGATGAAATACATCTAGACCCACCTTAAGGTGTGTTATACAGGTGACAGAGTTCAACTTGAACTCTCCTCTCTAAAGAAAGAGTGAGAAATCTTCAGATGATAATTAAGAACACGTAAGTGTACTTGTAGATCTTTGCACAAAGAGTCTGCAGCAATTGTATTCCTAGATGGACAAGTATCTGTGATAAGAAGGGTCACATTCTGGCTCTAGGCCATATTTACTCTATCACTTTCCCAGTACACTCTTCTCTCCCTCACACTTTAATCTGAATGACGGAACAGAATTCATTGCAAAAAACCTTACAGGATAGGCATCCTTTCTGTTCTGCCATTTCAACAACCTGGCCTGAAGTGAACTCTCAAAAGCAAGAAAAAAAATCCTTCTGTGTTTCTATAGGCTTGGTTCCAAACCCGACTGTGTTACAAGAACAAAGCTTCCTAGTTTAGGGAAAAATAGGCCTGTAGGAAACAGTTGGCTTTTCTATAAGTTGAATAATGATCTTCACTTCTCTGGGATCAATGCAAGGCAGCAAACCTAATTAATGCAAGCTAGAATTACTGGCAGCAGGCTTTAAGTTAAAAACTATGATCAAGACAGCACTTTTTAGTAGGTAAGGCTTCCAATACAACACAAATAAAAATGTATATTCAAATTAATAAAACAATGGAAGGAAAATGAACTCTTTAAAATTTAATGGAAAATATAAGCTGAAATCACCGTAGCACTTTCTGAACATTATATAAATCTAGTTGCCTAATTGCCCCATTTTTATGTGACTTGAAACTTGTGGGAGGCCCTATTTAAATACATCAATTTTTATTATCTTTGCAAATGACAAGAGCCTATGCAAAGTCATAGGAAATAATAAATACACGATTGTATTACATTTCCCAATATGTATACACATATATCATCCAGGGATAGGAACATGGCATCCCTTTCATGATTTTACCTCTAGCTACTGTCACAAATATTCCTGCTGGGTGCTAACAGCAGAGAAAGCAGAGCATGATTCATTGCATATTCCCAGTCACATAGGAATTTCCAAATTACAGCAGATCCAATTAGTATCTTAAAACCTCTCATGTATTTACTGCAGATACTGTAATCTCTGCACAGCTTTAAACACCAGCTGTGTTCCTTCAGCAGTGAAGCCTGTTGGCTGCAAACCTCAAATGTATGATGGTATTTTGAGGTGTAGTAAAATGTTGAGACCATTTTCTGACATTTACTGCTAGTCTGTAGGTCTGAGACTTCAGTGGACAACAAGTAATGCTCTCATATTGTTCCAGTCTTGGAGGAAAATTATTTTGATTCCTCATCAGTGCTTTCTTGCAAAATACTATGACTGTTTAAACAGGAAATGGCAAAATCAAATCCTAGAAGTCCAAGCTCCTTGGGCAGAACAGTCTAAAGCCACTACCATAATGATGTTACTGCTCTGGGATTTATGGCTTCTGTTACACAAAGCAAAAGGATCTAAATTTTATAAATCTGTAAGAAGAATGTTGCCATGGCACATCTGAAACAAAGGTTTGGCTGAGAATATGAACCTTGTGTTAGCTTTATAGATCAAACTCCCAGTTCCAAAGATTAGGATTGCACATGGAAATCACCTAGCCTCCAGGCACAGAACCTGCACACAAACAGCAGCAGAAGGACCCTCCCAGCCAGTGTCAGCTGTTGCATTGCGACAGGCAGCCCTGTCTGATGTCACACAGGAAAAACACACTTACCTAAGATTGGCTGCTGGTTTATGTGGAAAATAAGTGCCCTTTAACTTATAGAAGGATGCATCAAACCAGGAGCCAGGGGATAAAGATGTTCCACCTGATATTTTTTAGACTCCAGTGGTTGTACATTCTGCATAATTAACTCGTGCAAGTCATCTCTGAAGGAAAATCTGCCTAACTCGTGTGTTTAATTAAAACAGCTGTAGTTCCTATGCAACACTGCTTCAGGAACTGGAATTTGAAATCAGGGTTTTTGTTTCCCTGTATTCTGCAGCTGAATAAAAATGAATAGGCTTATACCAACATAAATAAATCCACACTTATGTGCCTATAGATGTTGGTCAATAAGACAGTAACTCTTGCATGGCTGCTGCCTTACTGAGAATGATTTTGTAGCAGCACCGGACAGAAATTTTAAAGCTGTGCAGGACTTCATATTTACTTGGATTATTTTTAATTCTTGAAGATTTCTATGGTTTTAATATTGAAGAGAAGGGAACAATAACATTAAGACTTTTATTTCTGTGTAGGAGAAATTAGGGTAATCTGTGATGATGAACCAAGCAGAGATATATGTGCCTCTCACATTTTAGCAGAGAGCAAGGGATGTGACAGCTAAGAACGTTTTTCAAATACTGGCAGGATTCTGTTGACAAGACAATATGCTGTCTTCTTTACCACCAGAAGTGGGAGCCTCTTCTTTCCTTGATTAAGAAAAAATTCCATTATCTTCAAGGCTGGGATTTTGCCCTTGTGTTTATAGAGGACTGAAGTATCTTCGGACAATGTTACCATAAAATATGTAGCGCAAAATAGCATAAATTTAGAAATGTATCACTGTATGAAAAATAACAATAGAAAACTTTAAATTGCTGCTGTATTTGTCTAATTGTATTGAAGCGTACATGATGGGAAAAATATACACAACAGGGCTGATTCTTTCACTGTGTCACTTTTAATCTGAATACCTGCATTAAAATCAATATAAATAGGAATACTTGGCTTCAGGATCCCAGTACACCTTATTGTTTATATTCATTACATAAAGAAGACATGAGGTAAATGAGGTAACCTTGCAAAAACCTTTGAAATGATGAAAAAAATCTTTCTGATCCTCACACCTAATCTCCCTATAGTCATTCAGGAGCTTTTAGAGGAAGTGTATGTTTATTTCAAAGAAAAAAAGGAAAAACATGAAAACTCATTATTCATGACCACATTGCTTCCTCTGTGACATTCAAGGATGAAGTTCTGCCAGCAAAGTAGTTGTTATTGGTAGTATTTAGTAGTAGCTATCTAGTAATAAGTAGTTATAATTAATCAGTAGTTAATAGTAGTAGCTGCCTGTAGCTTCCATTTTCCTACTATACAGGTAGAGCAAATAATTAATCTGTTCTTTAGATTAGATAGATAGATCTGTTCTTTAGCATTTTCATTTCTTCCTGTTCCCTGTGGTAATGTCCTCTTTTGTTATGGTGCTTTGTCACTATTTCCATTATAAAGACCCTGTTTTTGATATGCCTCAGTTTTAAACATTTTTGCTTGGTTTAGAGAAAAGTCTTACTCCCAGCGATCACGTCACAGTCACCTGTTACGACAGCTCCAATGCTTAAATTTTGTTTTTCTAAGTGACATGTGAGGTTACTTGTAGAATTCAGAGCTAACACAATGCCACTGGATTGCACCTAGTATAAATACGGATGACTTGTTTCATCATTCAGTATTAATATAGATACCCTTTAAAAATCTTAAGGTATCTTCTAACTCTCTTTTGGGTCACAGATATGAGATGTCTACATTTTTGTATACCTGGCTCAAGATATGTTTGTCTTCATTCTCCAGAGACATTGAAATCTGTAACTCTAGTGAAAATCCAAAAGATTTCCATCCATAAGTCTTAACTTGGATATTGCACAACTGCAGTGCTGAATATCTCACAATTTTTTGAAAGTTTGGATCCTAACGTTCAGGTTTTTGCTTGCGTTGCAGATTTGTTACAAAGGGATAGGCTCATAGTATAAGCAATGTAAGGAATAAGGAGTCAACCTGAAACAAGCAAACTCAAATAGAAGCTCTGCTCATGGGGAAGAAATAATTGTTCTCATATCAAATGTGCTCTTGCTCTGTGTCACACTAAACTGACACAGGAAACATAATGGAAAAAACTTATCTAGGTCACTTAGGAGGTATTTATTTGCCTACAGCTGTAATTTCATTAGAATTCTGAAACTTCCAACTGAAGTTTACAAAGGGAGTCTATTATGGCAATTCGTTCTGGAGACAGAAAAAAGACTTGAACAATAATAGTTTATCCTTACTTAGTAGATTGGTTTTTCTCTTGAAAAAGGCTCTGTTGTAGTGTTTTAGTAAAAACAAATAAGAGAATGAAGACAAAAGTGCATGAGTGAAATGGCAGGAAAAAACAACCAATGGCTCCTTTGTTGCAGTATCAAGTGGGGGATCCATTAAACTGTAGCTATTATTAAGTGACCATAGATCCTCAGCCTCCTGATATCATTGAAGTAGAAAATTAAATATCTTACCTATCTTTTATTCTCATTCTGGCACCTAGAACTGTAGCTGAGCATGAAATGTTTTCTCCATAGTTTGTTTTTACAGGTTTCTAATCTGTTTAACAATCTGAGAGAGAAGACACTCTGATGCTTATGAACTTAGAAGGAAACATTCAAGATGTCTTTGGGAGTTTTTACAGATATCTTAAACACTGACCTTACAGGTACCTTCAAAAGGAAAGCTTTAATAAATCCTTAGATGTATAGGTAGCTGTTAGCATGAAAGATTTGGTCCATTTGATTTTGAGAGGGTATGTAGTTTTCACTACCCTGGTCAGCAGAATTGCCCAGAAATTTCTGCTGATTGCTTGATTCTCTCAGTGTTTAAACACAACTAAGACACTAAAATGGAAGGTATTTATATGAGATGTAACAACTTCTAGTACAGGATATAAAGAGGTTGTATCCTAGACAGGTCTTATTAGGAAAATCTTCCCATTGCAATGTCTTAGATAAATGGTAGGAATGTCTCTCACTTTAAAAGTATAGACAGAAGTCCTTTCTGGATGTCTTCTACTCTATGATTCTTTCCCTGTGCCTTTCTGCTATTGCAAATCATTGCCAAAGCAGATGTACTTCTCAAAATGATCAATTTTGCCTTTGAGGCCTTTCTACATAGGAAGAAAATAGAGTAGCTACTTCTTACACTACTCCTTGGGAAGTAATAATGAAAATAATAAAACCAAAAGCTCTGTGCCTTTAATACAAGAATTGTTTCAGCTGTGTTTCATTGCTTCTTGGATATTATTTAACCTAGAATTATAAACTCTATTTATAACTGGACAGTATGTAGTATCACTGGACAGTATTGCATAAGATGAGCACATCCCATAAGCTGTGTCTCTTTTAAACTGCACTATATTTTTGCTAAAAAACATTTATACCATGAATGTACTATTGCCTTGCCAACTCAGAAAAGGTATATTTTCCATCAAACAGAATGTATTGTAGGGTTATTTGAATGTTACCCTGGCAGAAGAAATCCTATTTGCACAGTACTTCCTTGGGTCGAGAGCAGCAACTGGATTCTGCATTGAAAACCACTTGTAAACAAAATTATTTTGGATTTGAAAATAATGTGATTAATTAGTGCCATTATGAGTCACTAATAATATTTTAACTGTCATGAATTATCCCAGTCAGTCCAGTTATTTGTCAAGAGGTCCCAAACTGAAATTGGAGCATTTTCTGTAGCTGTTACATGTTGTCACAAAATTGTTCCCTTTCTCTCTGCAAGCACTGGGGATGAGATGACTTTTTGCTTTAGGATTAAATTCACTCTGCATGAAAAATTCTGGCCAGTTAGGTACTACTCAAGTTTTAGATTGTTCTGCAGTCTTACCTGGGGTATGTAGGTCTGGATCTGTGAGCTAAATCTCCCAGCCATACATTCACACATAAAGGGTGAATTTCTCTTCAGGCAGAGGATTTATAGAAGTAGGCATTGAGTTAAAAGAAAGGTTCAATTAGTTATATGATAAGCCAAATCTATGGTATGACTTCTGCTTGGATCAAAGTTGGGGGGAAGAAAAGCTTTTGTTTAACTACACATTGTCAGAAGTCGAGGACCTGCTCTTTGCCTTTGGCCTATTTGAGACTTCTCTATTCTAATTTGGGATGTTTTAGCCTTTACTTGAATGTGACCTGTATAATAGCATGTGATATTACAGTAACAGTTATAACAGCTCTAGATCATAGCAGGACTATCTGGGACTGGGACAGCAGCAAAGAGTGAATCAGAGTGGCTTTATGCTGGTATAAACCATGTTTTTTTAAAAAGTAACTAATAATTTAATCTTTAAAGCCTGCAAATTGGTATGTCTTACTGACTGAAAAAAACCATGAAAGATAAATGCTGATTCTAGCTTATAGACCAATATCCTCTCTGCACATATAATTTGTCTGCAGAAAGAAGTGCCCTGCAGAGGAGATTGATAGTGTAGTTAACATGAAATCCTAATTTATGTGGGGAGTTAAACAAAAATCCAGAGCTTTAAGTTCACAGAAAGTCATTCCCATGATAAGATAACACTAAGAATTTACTTAGGAAAACATGACTGACTACTTTAAAATGTCTATGATAACATTAGAGGAAATGGGAGGATTTCTTCACAGTGTGATTCCAGGGAGGAAAATAACATATTGAAATTACAGCACGTTCTTAGTAGTAGGAAAACTAAACGTTAAATAGCCATGAGTACACTTCATGAGAGTTAGGAACAGCTTCCCAATAATGATTAGTGTAGTGGTGGAAAGCACTCAGTACTTCTAAGTGGTGTGTCATCACCTCATGAAAAACACTGCATGATGTAATTGCTTGTGAAAGCAGACCCTATGAACTTGGCAGTTCCCTCAAGCCCCAAGGACTTTTCTACTTTCTTTTAACATTAGCATTTGACCCTTGCTTTTAAGTGGATGTAAATTTTTAGAGAAGGCACCATATGTCACTCCATCATATTGTGGACTAAGCAGAGGCAAAGGGAGCAGAGTTTTAGGTATTGCCTCAGCTTTTGTTAGACAATGTGAAAATGCTCCATATTTTATTTATTAGCTGTGTTTTTTCATGGTGTCTGTAGGAATGGATGAACAACATTTGCTATGATTAAACTTAGTTTGATGCTGGGTTATGGTAATTCTCATTTCCCACATTTGGGGAAACAGAATACATCTTATTAGCTGTGGATGTTGTTCCTACATAGAGGAATATTTTCAGGCTGTTTCGATTTGAAAAAGCCGATGTTTTAGCTGTAGAAATGTTCATTCAGTTGAGAAATTGGGAATTACTGGCATTATTTATCCAATATGTTACAAGTTTTGAGTATCTGTGATCAATTCTGTATTCAGGGTAAGCATGGAAAAAAGTGATAGATTCTGAAGAATCTGGAAACATGAGGAAAAAAACCCCAATATCTTGTAAATTAGTCCTTCAGCTCTCAAGTAAAAGAAATAGCTCATATCTCCAAAGGCCATTTTATTTTGTAAACCTCTATACATCACCAGGAGTAACGAAAAGATGGATTGGAAATTTCTATCAGAACAAAGACTGAGTAAGAAGAGACCAGTGAGGTCCTGCAGTACAGCAGAGCTCCTTGATATTCTCCTCTTGCTTCAGTCTTCTGTTTTCTTACTCTTTTCAATATTGTGGTACAAAATTGTTCAGCAGTTTGACTAAGAATGAGAATGAATCTGCATTGTATGATCACTAGTTTCACATAAACTACAACTTATCCCTGAGATACTCTTTTCTAGAAAGCTGATTTTACTTCATTTTCACAATAAATACTCAAGCTTCAAATAAAGAATCTGCAGCATTGACAATGAGGAAATACTGTTGACTACAATTATGATTATTTTAAAAAGAATGTGCTTTCTGTTATGTCATACAAAGCTCTAGCAAGCCTTTTGATCAATTTATCCAGTACTGTCTTACCTAGTTTTGTGACAAAAATAGTTTTTCTTTACTAGTTCATCCAAATTGCAGTGACCTTTATCACTTCATTCTGTTCTTCTTTGCATATTGTAAAGAGATGAAATAATGGAAGAACTTCTGTCTGTCAAATACTTCTATTCTCTGTTTATAAAAATCACAGTAAAGACAGTGAGATTTAAACCTTGTGATTATGGGAATGAAGAAAATTTTTTAATTAATATTTCAGTATTTAGAGTATGGTTTAGAGATTCTCATCTGCTTCCAGCTGTGCTAACTGAAGGGAGTGAGACTTGAGGGTGAATTTGGTAAAAAATCCTAAATAGATAACTGCTGAAATGTTTTTAAAAGCATTAACCTCATAAAAGTTGCATAAAAGTTGAAGCCCTGTCACTGGAGAGCCTGATAAATATGTCAATAAAACATCTGTGCTCCCTTCCTAAAGTGAATGGCTCAGTGAGCCCAATTTTGCCTTCTGAATAAAGCAGTCTGGTCTCCCACTGTTGCCACAAAATCACCCCTTTTACTGTTTCACCCTTCTCTGTTGAGTCCTCTAACTCTTACCAGTAGCTCCATCCTCTCCTGCTGTGAGGAGATTATCCCAGTCAGTCCATCTTAATGTTTCCCTGGAGGCCTGGAGCTAAGCATACACAGGCTTGCTTTTCCCCAGCAAGTATCTAGCATTAATGCCAGATAAGTCACCCATCAGACATTTGTTCCATGCTTGCTTTCAGTTGGTTTCCTGATACTTTGAAAAGATAGATAGCACACATCTGAAACAGGCTGGTGGGTGGAAAGGTTGACATAGTTGCTACTGTCTTTTCATCTTTTGGAGTATTATAGTAGTGGATTGGAGGGTATCAATCATAGAGAGTTATGTACAAAATATGGTGTTTTCTGTTTTAGGCCTTCAAGTGGAAAACCCAGAAGGTCTGTTTTATAAGCTCAGTGTGCAGTCATATAAGTGGTACCTCATGAGAATAGCTGTTACCAGTTTGGAGTTTTAATTATCTATGACATAATAGTTTGGAAACATCTATTCTGGAAGCTATTGATTTTGTCTGAATTGCACAACTTAGGTTTAAAAATTTGCATAGATTTTTACAGCTGCACTGATTAAATTTTCCATTTGCATGACAAGGTTAGGTACTTCGTAAAATGCATTTTATAATATGCAAGCAGCAAAAGGAAGCATCTCTCTTTCTGTAAGGTTTTACTGTTAGATTCATAAAGTTGTTGTATGTAAAGGTACATCCTTTTCAGAGGCAAATTATTATACTGTAAGTTGAACTCTATTAGAAGTCCACTAGATGTTCATACTCTCACAATACCATTTTGATGTGGAATACATTAATCAAGCTCCTGTGACTTTGGATAATGATAATGTGTTTTGTTTCCTCAGTGAACCAACTGGAGAGAAATCATTGTTTTAACATACAGGAGATATTTTACTGAAAGACCTACTGCCTACTTTGCACAGCTTCTTGCACATAAGTCCTTGCATAAACATGAAAGACCACAAAAAGTGATATGATTTAGGAAAGTGGTTTCTGCTGACAAGACCATTTCTCTAAGACACTCCAAGCAAAGGGCTGCATAGACCTGTGCTAGCTCTGTGCAGGACTGGTGTCAGAGCCCTGCACTGCTCCTCTGCTCCCAAGCAGAGCTATCAAAATAACCTGGACACAATCAGATGCATCTCAATGGGCTTGTTATTCTGGTTTCAGCACCAATGTGGCTCCAGCTGAGAGTCCAGAGGAGAAGGAAGTTGCAGGAGCAGGTCAGAAGCATAGTTGAGGAAATTGGGACAGAAATCCTGAGGCTTAGGTAGACTTAAGAAGGATTGGTAGATTTCAGAGCAGGGGCCAGGGACTAGGCAGACCTGATTTCACCTTACAATATTTTGAGCTGAGGTTTGGTTATCAAAGGGAAGAGAACTCCTGAACGTGGAAATCTAGGAGTGTGAGAAGATAAATCGTATACAGGCAAACTTTTCCCTGTCAGTTTCTCCAGATATAAAATGATGACAGTAATTTTTAGGGATTTATAGGCACTCTGAAAAGTGTGTATACCATAAAATATTTTTATACCATATTTTATCCTTAGAATATGCTTTCCAAAAGGAGATTGCTTATTTCCCTATTTTGAGTGTGGGGTGGGTTTCTACTGATGTGGAAACAGAACTGAATACTAATATTTAATTTTTTTAAAATAAAATTTTGCAGCTAGTTTAGAATCTGGACATCTGTTTTCTCACAAAGATGTTTGTCTATAAAACCAGATATGCCATATCTCAGTGTTTGGAAGGCCTCCCTCTCCTGCATCGCTTAAAGTATTCATTGAGATTTCCTTTAAATTATGCAGTGGGAAGAGACTTGTAGAGCACTGATAATTATGAGGAGAATCAGCTATGAAAGGGTTGTTCTATAATGCATGCTGCAGAATATATTTCTGTACATCTGTGTGTGCCAGAAACCTCACCTGAGAAAAACAAAATTAATCCATATTTGCACTGAAGAAATTGCTTTCAGACCAAAGTAGTTTGGATTTATCAGGATTCACCCAAATCCAGAGAGCTCTGCAAAAGCTCTTTCTCTATTCTTGTGTGGTTCTTATTAGAAGAAAGCCATGGGTAATGGATAGCCACAGAAAAGCAAAACCAGTGTGTGATAGGAGCTATGAGAAGCAGCTGCTATCAGAGCTTCTAAAAACTGCATCCAGTGAGGAGCTCACATCCAGAGTCCAGTCCTCCAGATCTTACTTTTCTGAGACTAGCACCTGGATGACCTGCATTACTTTTAAGTTCTCTAGGTAATTTTCAATGTTTGAACACACATTTTTATGCAAGCTAACAGCAGAATGGCAGAAAATGCATATAATGCAGTATTCATGATAAATTACTTCAGCAGTTCAACATAGCCCATAGAGTTTTTTCTATTCCAGTTTTAATGACAATATTTCACAGTGAAGCTAAACTGCTAAAGGAAGTGTGAAAGAAGGAGCAGCATCAGTGCAGTGGTAAAGGGAGGGAAAAATCACAATCAAGGAAATTTTAACAAAAGTCCATAGTCTTGGATAAACTCAGAAAGGATTAGTAGATGACAGAGGAAGGGACCAGGACAAGGCAGACCTGGATTCACTGAATCGTGTGACACTGGTGGTTTTTTCAGCCTTTTATCTGAGCTGAAACAGATAATTTTAATGCTTTAGGGGTTTGGTTGGTTTTTTTTTTCCTGAGTCATTTCTTGCTACTTCTCGCTCTTATTTTTAGCAAAGCTCTTAACCAAGAAGATAAAGCTAATCAACACACAGAATAAATATGGAATTCCTCTAAGCAAAATTCAAATGGAAGCATGAATTTGAGCCATCATTTTTTTTCTTTGAATATGCTTGGTAACTAGCTAATACAATATAATATTAAAAAATAAAGGCAGAGCATATAAACAAACAGTTATGAAGAGTGTCATCCTATTCAACAAAGTGTGGTTAATCTGTATAGCTTTGGCACTCTTAAAGATTTCTAAACCAGATAATAAGTTGGGAACAGTGTTTCTTTTGAATTGCCCAGTGGTTCACCCGTTCATTTCAGGACTAATTTAAAGGTGTTTTAGTGAGCCTTAAGTCCCAGCTGTTAGTTGTGGTGCTGCTTCGTTTGCAATGAATTGTGCAGTTATTAGCTGTCCTCCTTATCACTGCTTAGACAAACAGCAAGGGGTTCTGCAAATGAGAAAAACAAAGGATATGTGAAAAGAAAAAACAGCAATGAAAAAAATCATGTCTAGACACATGCAATTTCAGTGTCCAGGTTTTCATGGAGACAAAAACACGACTTTGAATGAACCTATGTGTATGGATGCCATGGAGCAAGAGTTTTACTTCTGTAGCTAAGCTTGAGCTGTGCTCCATTTGGAGATCAAGGTTTCAATCTCTTGTTATATGTAAAGAAAATAATGTATTACTGCATAAAACTGTATGCAGTTTACTTTCTCTTCGAATAAGTGATTGATTTTACAAGAAAGGATGTTCATTAGCTTTACATTTCTTTATAAAGTAGATTCTTGAAGAAACTTCACATATTTTGATAGGGTTTTTATTATTCCAGTTGATTTAATTAGAAACATTCAGACACCTTGAATCCTCTAAATAATTTACATTCAGTGCAGAGTCATTGTCTGTGTTGATAGTTCCTGGGATTTTTCCCCCTAATTGCTGGTCTATTTTTACTAATATTCCTAACTAAAGGTAAGTTATGCAATAAAACAGGTAACAATCTTTTTTCACAGTTTTATTTTTCTTTGAAGATCTAGTCCTCCTTTTTATTCTTTAGCCATTGAAGTACTTCTCCCCTTGATTAAATACATTACATATGTATCAACTCAACTGAAGTGCTGAGATGCACAAAAAATTCACAACCTGTCTCCCTTTGAGCCATGAGGTTGTTAAGAAATGTGGTGCAAGAAATAATGTTTGCAATGTACACTGGTAGGCTGGCCACATGATCATGTATTTTGCATTTGATTCACTTGTTAAAAATATATATTTATAGTTATTTCTAATATTTCATGTAGAAAGATCTGGAAATGCTTATATTGAGGTGATATTTACCATAGGAAATATAGTAGCTATTTTGGAGTGCCATTAAATATTTGCAAGAATGCAGAGGAATGGCTGCTGCAATAGAAATGACTGCGAGGTGGAGTTAAACAGGCAGACAGTAAAGGGTCCAGCTTAGGTAATTTTTAAGTACTTGAGAAAAAAGGCCACACGTGATTGAATCTTAACTTGGACTAGACTGAGAAGACATTGGGGATATAGCTACAGAGTCAGTTACAGAGACAGAATTAGATTGCACTGAAAATGTGAGACCATCTCAGGTCATCCTGGTCTTCATCATGCAGAGCATAGGCATGGAGTGGTGATGTGGAAACCTAAGGTAAAAATTGCATGACAGTCCAATCCCATTATAAGGATGCAGTCCTGAAAAACTGTTGCCTGTTCTTAGGAATTAGATATAAGGGGTATACCTAGTTAGCAATTTCTGAGTTCAATGAGGATTATTAAATATACTCTTCAGGAGTTCTGTATAAATTTCATACTTTTGTAGTACTAGTTTATGGCACCAGATGTTCCCTCAAATCACATAGTATTGACCATGTTGAAAAGCTTTGGAGCAGTTCATGGGTTAAATACTAAAGTTTGGAACTTTGATAAAAGTTGATTTCCATTTCTCTTCTCATATAAAAATTTTCTTACTATTCAGAAAGCTTTTATTGACCTTATTTGTTGGTAAGTAATGATAAAAACCTGTTAATTTAGAGCAGGGTTTTTTGGTTGAGAAAGATATCAACGGTTTACAGATATTGATTAAGAAGTAAGGTTGTAATAATAAGTAAAATGGTAATAAGTCTGTTGTAATTTTTTTGACAATGATATACAAATGCATTTTAACACGTTAGTTCATATGGTTCAGAACTATTTACATTCTGTATCCAGTGCAGACCAAATGAAACATGAAGGGCATAACTCAAGATGCTTTGCTCTTTATGGTGGTTCTTAATGAAGTAACTCCCCATGCTGTAGTAATCTGGTAAAAGGAACATGTATTAATTAGGCATTCCAAATATATTGGTTTTTTCTAAAGCTGTTCCTTATAAAATAAGTTGTGCCTGACTCCAGTCTTCTAGAACATCAGAGATAAAGTCACACACTTTTCTTGTATTGTTCTCTATATGTCAGAGAGAGGAAGATGCATATTTTAGTGTGTACCAGTGAGAAGAGGCTAGGCCTGTCTTTTCTGCAGTGTGCCTTTATGCAGGTGAATGGAGAATTAAACCTCTCCATCTTTTTTGACTCAACAATTTTCTCAGCCTCTTTTCACAAGAACTATTGGATAGGATGCTGCTCTTTGTGAGAGAACCAGGGAAATTGGTGGGATTTTTTTTTCACCTTGCCAAATATCATTTGCAAGACTTTTCTGCCTTCTTCATATGGTCTTAGGTAAACCAGGTGCAATGCCAATCAAGTATCAGAACAAGGTTTTATGATCACAGTCTCATGCATTTTAGTTTATGCATAAGCATACTTGTGAATTCTGTAGAAATTTAATTCTTGGTACCTTGTGAAATTATCTTTATAAAATCCATTATGACAAACTTCACCTAAATCCAAACTGAATCTCGTTCTAAACCACATCACCTTTGAGACAGTTAATAGAATATATCTTTAATCGAGGATTAATTTTTGCTGTATTTATTTACTGTGAAGATGATTATGAGAAAGAGACTTCAGATTGTGTAGTTCATGATGCAGAAGCTCTCTTCCCCATACTTAAGACAAAAACAAAGGAAATGGTGGCTGTATTTTTCTTTAAGTGGTAGATTTCTGGTGGAATTCAGATTAGAAGAACTGATCATGAGGTAGTGACTTATCATTAGTACAAAAACCTGTAGGCTTTCATCATCTTACAAGCATACAGAGAGAATTACTCTGTAATCTAAAATCTTTTTATTTTGAAATTCAAAATAAATCATAGTATAATAGATTGGAGGTTTGCATTGGAGGACCTTTAAAAGTTGTGTAGTCCAACTCCCCTTCAATGAGCAGGACTTCTTCAGTGGGAGCAGGCTGACCATACAACATGACTTTGAATATTTCCTGGGATGGGGCATCTACCACCACTCTTGAAAATCTGTTAGTTCAACATGTTCAATACCCTCATCATAAAAAACTTCTTCCTTATATTTTATCTAAACCGACTCTCTTTTAGTTTTAGTTTTTACCCCTGGCCCTGTCTCTACCGGGCCTGCTAAAAAGTCTGTCCCCATCTTTCTTATAAGCCCACTTAATTATTGAAAGGCTGTGATACGATTTCCCTGAAGATTTATATATATCAACACACAGAGCAGAGATAAATGGCACCTATTATTCTCTAGCCTCACCGATTTCACAAAGGAGAATATAAGCATCATATCTGAGCCCTTGAGAATCCATGAAATGTAGTATCATGAGCTGCTGCATCTCAGTAAGTAGGAAGTTGTTTGGAAATCCTATTCACAAAACTATGTGTTGCCACTGCCTTCTTGCCATCCATGCAGGGTTTATTTTGTGACAGAATATCTTACTCTGTGATTTCAGGAGCAAGCAAATGACAGATGCGCAGATGTTTCAATTGCATGTGTCATGATGCAGTGTCCATATGTCCATTATTGGTCTAGTGAATGATGATTTTCACCACAAATAATGACTTTTGAAAAATAAAAGACTTTAATTCTTCCTGCCTGTTACCTTACATGCAAGTATAAAAATCTTTCTGAATATTTCCTTAACAGAAGGTCATTTTAAGAACAGTGCTTTTGTTCTGGTAGTTCTTCTTCAAGGGATGAAGATATTTTTACTTCAGAGATTTGTGGCCTCACAATAACCTTCAGGAACTTTAGCAGAGTTTTCTAAAATTTTTGCCTTAGAGGAGAATAACAGCAAGGAGATTATTCTAGAATCAGTTAGTGTTTTAATATGTCCAATTCACTTCATAAGTGTTGGTTATCTATTTGGTGTTGAGAAAGTTACAGATGCTTAATCCAATACTTTTTACTTGACATCTTTCTATGAGATGACTATTACTAAAAATTAAAGGCACAAGGGACAAATAAAACTTGAGATATGCATGGATTTCACGGATCTATTTATTTAGATTGTTTTATGTCTAGAGGGGTTTGATAAATTAACACTCTCTTCTCAACTCAAGTCACGAAACAGATGTGCACCTTTGGATTAAATTCAATTACAACAAGTCATATTTTCTGCCAGATAAGCTTTTCTAAAGGGATAGTGGCATTATAATGAGAAATACCAGCATTTGCTATAGAGCTCATTAATGCCCATATCCTTGATAGTAATTTGGTAAGTCAAATGGTTGCAACTTCCTTGTTAGCTAGAGATCTCCTCATATGAAGGAAAATACATTCTAGAAGAAAAATACAAAAAATTCAGGAAGAAAGTGGTAGCACAAATTGTTATACCTTGATGCCTAACTGAAGGCACCAAAACTCGTATTTGGGAGTTGAAATATAGGAGCTGAATGTCAGAGGTTTTACATGTAGGTAAGTGTGAAGGCAAGTGTTTGATTCCTATCTTAATATTGTAGATTTGAAAATTTCTTCCAATACTTGCAATCAACTGTTCAACCAGTTCTCTACATGACACTAGATATCTTACAGCACTGCCAATTAAATCATGAAGGTCAGCCAAAATACAGCCTTGAGAAGTATCTTCACAATTAATCATGGCAATTTACTTAATTCAGTTCTGCCTTATGCATTTAAACACTTTGGGAAATTAATAGCTTTGCTGATTAGTGTAATAGAAACTGAAAAAATGTGGATCTATTTTATCTTTGATGTGTCTCTGCTAATGCCCATTATAGTTCTTAAAGCCTCTAGACATTTAAATGTCACAGCAATGGTCTTTTCTCACATGCACACTGTTTTACTTGTGCTGTCTGCTGTCTGCAAACAGTTATTGAGAATAAATGATGGAACTGACATGAATTTCTATCAGATCATGTAATTGTATTAGGAAAATATTTTTCTTTTAGTATATACTCATATAAAGTCTTGTCAAAGACAATTCTGTACAGATGCATTCTTCTAAAAGATGAGATGCTTTCAGGCTTCAAAAAATGCATGTTAACACTGTAAGAAACCTGGTTTCTCAATTAGTTGACCTCAGGTGCTTGCTTTTTCAGTGCTGCAAAGCAGAGTGATATCAGGAATGAATTTGCTAAACAAGAGGTGTGACTATTACAGCAAAAAGCTGACACACACTTGTATTTAATTACCAGTCAGGTTGCACTTTTCAGGACTTCCATCCCTGTTGGTACATTACTCATTTTGTAGTTCCACCTGTGCTCAATTAGTTTTGACTCTCCTTGAAGGTTCCTGGTACAAGAGCGCCTAGACTTGCAGGGATAAATAAGCTTCTAAAAACATTACTTGTCTGTGCTGAGTAAGGCTTGGTTAATACTGAAAAAGCAGACAGGGAACTGAAAAACCACCATCTTGGCTATCAGAAGGGCAGTGATTGCCAATGAATATTAACACTGTAACTCAGCTTTAACATGATCTCTACTGTCTGTTCTTCAAAACAATAATTGATGAAAGTTTGTTATTTGTTTTTAGAAGAGTTTTGACTAGATCTGCTTCCAAGCTGAATTTCTCAGTTCGTGGAATTTTCCTGTCTAAAGGTACACACAATTTCTGTATATTTTTTGATGTCTTTTGTCTGAAAAAAAAAAAAAAAAAAAAAAAGACTGTTTAAAAAAGTAAATTTAGGGAACTCTGATGCTGTTCCATAAAGGAGGAAAGTGGTTGCATGAGATAAGTTATCATATTAGGACAAATTGAATACTGAATACCATTGAAACAAAATGGTTGATTTTTACATTCACTTAAGCTTTTAGATTTTCTGATATTTCAGAGACAATGGCTTAGTACCTCCTTATTGTTAAAAAAATGCATTTTAACAGTAGCTTGAATATCTCAGTTATTTGTTTGTAAGTACTGGCTGTTGTTCTGCCTTTCTCCCTCTTTTGAATATTCTAGTTTTTGAAGTTATATTCCGTGTAGATTCTGTTCTTTTGTTATGTCAGTTCTTACTAAAAATTTTATTCAAGTTGAAGGGACAACTCTACAGTTGTAAGTCTGAAACAGATTTCCAGTCAGTTTTTCACTAGTGCAAAGACTCAGAACTACAGGAAAACACCCCTATAAATTGTAAACATGTGTTGGTATAGATAAAACATGTTGTTGGTGAGAAACTAACCTTTTAATCTTTTCCACTGTTAGCTTCCTTTGGCATTTTATCCACTCTTTGATAGCCTTGGATATTACTCTTCCCAAGTGTGCTTTTGAGCACCCACATCTGAACACAAAGTGGGCAGTGGCCACGAGCTCCTTCTCTACTCCTGATATCCCCAGGAAGGAAAGGTGGGCACGCAGGACTCATGGGGGTGGCAGCAAACTTGAAACAGGTGAAAGATATTGGATCATCACCCCACACACCATGTTTGCTTCCCAAGGGAAAGCAACGCATCCAGCTTGTTCTGTTGTTTTCATGACAGATTGTACAAATACCATCAACTGACAACTGCTGGCCAGTGTAGTGTTTTGAAACTGGAGATGCCCTTTTCTGTACCAAACAGCCTTGCTCCACTTCTCAATCAAGCTGGATCCCACTACTAATCTGAACTTAATAAAACTTGGGAAATGTAGTAGATACTGTGGTGAAGTGGAGCTAAATATGGACAGTCTTGGTTCAGAACCTAAGCAGCCATATGCTTCCTTATGTGTGCAGGATTAAAGCAATAGTTTTGCCAAGTTTGCAAAGTCAGCATGGAAGCCTAAGAGGATCAGATATTGTGGACTATGCCATGTGCTTACACAAAAGTGAAGGCCCTGATTTGCCCAGTTTAAGCTGTGATATCAACATGATAATTACTGTCTTCCAAGGATGTTACAGGGTGAATAGAATTACGTATCTCTTTTAAAATTAATATTTATGTGACTGAAGTGTTCCACTTAAAATCTGTACTCCTTTTTACATAGCTCTACAATCTATTTTATCACCAATTAAAATATATTATTCTCATATTTTATCTGCTCTGAAATAAAGCTGCATGACAAAACTTACAATTTTATGTGCTTATCTTCCGTCTTAAAATGAATGCACGTGCAATTTAATATCAGCACATCATACTGTGTCATCTTACTTTCAATAGAACTTTGGTTTGGAATCATCAAGAAGAGCACTTAAATGTTGGTGATATAATATCACTCAGTGAAACTAGCAAAATGCCTACCCATCATATGTGAGCAGGATTAGTTATGTTAGTATTGCAATTATCAAATGTACTCTGGCATGAATATTAACAATAAAATAAATCATTTGAATTTCATGAGTATATTTTGAAAAACAATTGTGAATTTGCTATCTCATGCCATGATTATCAAATTTATAAAGTGCACTAATCTAACAAAAGCCAGGAACTGAGTCTGGGGTTTTGCAGTTATCACTGTTTTCATGCTTTCTGGTATTCATGCTTCTGCTTTTTTGTTCTTCAAATAAGAAAAGTCTCTCTTGCAAATGTGAATAAGCAATATGTAGTCGTACGTTTGGGCACACGTCTATCCATTAGATAATATAAATAAGATTGCAAGACTATCAATATATATCTCACCAATCCTCACCAGCCTGCCATAATTCCTGAATTACTATACAACCATTTCCAAAATGACAGCGCTTCCTTCAGGCAATCATTTAGACCTCGGTTCACCTATTACAAGGTGTTTTCTAACATCTATTATAAATATTTCTTGCTGTAATTCAAATATTATTGACTCAGAAAACACTTGCAGAATGTTTGTGTTCTTATTTTCTAAAATATTAGGTCTTTGATACATTTATTTATATTTGCTCTTTTTTCTCCCTGTAGAGCACTTCCCTGTAGATTTTATTTTCTTTCCACTATAATTTGCAGCTCATTTGGGGATGATGTTTTCTTCTCTGCAGTCTTTTCACTTGTTTCACATCTTGTATGCATTACAATGGTTAGCAGTCAGCCTTATAATCCAGGTGGGGCTCTACCAATATTGAGCAGAAGTAATTTCATGATGAGTGTTACCTGGTAGTAATTGTACACAACAATTTCTATTTCATGGCATCACATCACTGTTGACTGTGTTCAGTTTCTGAACTACCTTATGTTTCCTATCCTTTTTCAAGGAAATGCTGTTTATGTGGTTTTCCTTTTTCAGAACTTTTGGAATAATATTCAGCTATATGATGAAGGAGGAATGTAGTGGATTGTGTTACCTTAGTTCACAATGTATTTTCATCTGTGCACTAATAATATATTGAAGAAGTACTTTACTGGAGGTTAGGTGTCAATATCTTTGGATGCCTTTTGAGTATTGGCTTCTGACCTTTACTTCCTGTCCCTCTTTCTCCCCTCTTCTTAATGCTCATTTTTTACTTTAAAGAACTTTCTAGCAGTGTAGTTTCAACTTTAATACATCATTTTATTGTTGGAAATTTACCCTAAGGCCTCAGACAGAACTTTAACAAAGAAGACTTTGAATTGACAGAGAAAAAAGATGACTTTATACTGATAGAAAAGTCAGTTTTAGTTTTTTTAAAAAACACTGTTTGTTTCAGTTGCTTTCCCTGGGGAGGTTTCTAAACTACTGGCTAATACAGAAACGGAGGTGTCCTTAAAGGAGAGCAAAGCACTGTCTTTCTCAGGAAAGTTTATGGATCAGAATATTCCTTGCTGATTTACTTAAGGTAAACTCATGCAAACTCTACATAATAATCAATTACTCCATGTATACAGATCTAAATTAGTACTATATTTACTGCCACTGCAAGTGCTGATAGTTCCTAAACTATGAAAGTTTGGAACAATAAGTATATATGGTGTATGTTGGGAAGCAATAATTACAGGCTATCCATTGGTTTAATTAAAGGGAAAAAAAGCTGAAAACAAACACCTCTTTGAAATAAATCCAGATGTGTCATGCCAGAATGTAGTCAGCTGAGACAATTACTTATCTGGGTCCCAATTTGGTAACGAGGAAACACATTTCATTTAGAACTTAGGAAGAACAATAAATCACTTACTCTTGGGAAAAATAGCATAGATGATATACACACAAACTGTGCAAAACTAGATGCAAAATCAAGTTTTTGTGAGTCAGGAATATTAGAGTACGGATTTCTTGGCCTTGTGAACAGAGAACTTGATTTCCAAGCTTTATTCCAGCAAATAATATTATGGCACTTTCATCTGTCTGACCTTGACACTTGTCTGACTTTGCTAATAGTGATACAATGGCTGTATCTTAATATTCAGACTTAACAGAGAGTAGCATTTCTGACTTGCTGATTTTCTTCCTTATCATGGAATTTTGTAAGTCCACTTATGATCTCCTGAAATGGAGGCAGTAAGAATACTGATAATATTGCATATCACTCTCTCCTGCAGTGACACCTGTTTATTTTTCCATCCCTGCTGGCACTGTTCTTTCCACTTTTAGATGTTATTAAGTCAGCACTCTGTACCAAATCATTTTGTGGGCTGAACTGGCTCCTCTGCTATACCTGGCAGATCTTTCCTGGTGTAAAGTTTAGACCAAAACAGTGTTTTTCAACTGAGCAGGCAGTGAGTTGAGAAGTCTTTATCTTCCCTTATTTAGTATGCTGCATATCTATTCCCAGCAAAGTGATGAGCTCTATGTAATTGAAGTGTGTTAGCTGAAGAAGATGTTGTAGGCTTGCTGAGAAGACTTTAGGGAACTCAGAACTGGAATAAATTCACTAGGAATGCATAAACAAGTACAGAAGAGAAAAGAACTCTCAGATCTTCAAAAAACAAAAGTAAATCTTTAAGATTAATTTTGAACATGATTAGTGACTTTTTTTTTCACTTAGGCTCTTCTAAAGTGCAAAGTATATTTGGAAGTAAGTTTTCATTTAATCTTTTTCCTTGATTGCTCCCTCCTTGAGGATGTATTTATTTGTGCTCATGAATCCTACATGTAGTTGTTCATGGTAGTGCCTACATTGTGTGACTGAGCAAACATATGTGGGCAATCTTAAAGATGCCTTTTTATTTCCTTGGCTATATAAAGAAAAATAGCTAGGAATTCCTATTGTACTATCATTACATTCCATAGTGCTGCTGTCTCCAAAGCACTGCCACCTGCACAGCAGGTATAAACCACTTTCTAGCAGCATCAAAAACAAGTGGAAGAATTGCTAGATACAGCAATGTAATTTTCCCTCTCTAAAACTGATGGATGAAAGCACAGATATACCCACAGGATGGAACAAGAAATTGCTACTGTCAGATGGAGCCATGCCACTCTGAACAGAACTTCTGTCTCCAAGAGTTTCCATTTCATTTGTACTCATTGACCTGCAGATTTATTTGATATTATTCTATCTGTCTGATAGAGTTTCTGCTTGAAAATGTACAGGCAAAATCACTCTGCTGGCATCCATTCTAGGAGCATTATTCTCTGTTATTGGTGTGTCAGAATTGCAATTCCTAATTTGAACAGCACCATGAATAAAATAAACTTTAAAGCCCCACAGAGTTATGAAATTTCAGGTGACACTCTGAATAGAAATTCTATATATCTGTATGCTTTTGTTATTAACTACTATTTACTGATCTGTTTCATGTTTTTACAGTTATTATGGTCTCCCCTTACAGTCATTGTAACGAGCTCAGAGCTACCCTGGCTGATGTAGATATTGCAGAGTTATTTTGTAAGATTCCAAGCATCTTCACTGGGATGAAGAGAGCTTTAGAGCCATACGCTGATTTGTCCACATGCCTCCATTTCACAAAAATTTGGAATCAGTGAGTGTCTGCGGTGGAACTCAGATGCATGACAAATGTATCACTTTTGATTTACTGAGTTAAAGTTATTTCAGTACTGTCAATACGGAATTGCGGATATTTAAAAAAGAAGACATTTTTAAAAGAAATATGTTTAGAATTATGTTAGTACATCAGTGAAAATTTTGGGTTCTGTTAAAGGCATTTTATTCCAGTCAGAGAGGCATTACAAATCTTCTCAAGAGAAGTTTTGATTATCTCAGTTCTCTTAAATTTTTCCGGGTCATCTTTTCTGTTTCCTAAAACTCTGTCTTTTTTTTTAACCTCACATATTTTTCTAGTGGTTTTGGCCCTAAGGCAAACGCTTCCAACAGTGACCCTTTCCCAGAGACACATTATTAAAGTCCTGGCTTCCTTAAAGAACTTGGGAGATTTTATCACAGATTTTGATAGAGATTGGCCGTTATCTCTTTAATATTTATTGAAAGGATAAAAATGACATGAAATTCAATACTACTAAATGCTACATAAATGTTAGATTTTACAGTGTATGGATTATACACTGCTGCATTATTAATCAGTTTTTTAAAGAATATGGGTATCTCATGGCTATTGTTTGACTTTTTCAGTATCATTATTTCCTGTATCAACAAATTTAACTGTCTAACCATGTCTGCTTTCAATTATGCCAGGGAAATTTCTGAAGACTTTTTAAGTGAAATATTTTCTGAAATTTTCATATATGTGAGCAATATCGTTTATGCTAGGCTGCTGTTGTAAATGGGTGGACTAAGATGATTTTTGAGAGTCTGCTTTCTTTCAAACATGCAGTTAACAACATCTTGTCACCACACCATCTGTCTAAATATTTTCAGAAACATGATTACAAATAGTTGCTATGTTACCTTTTTTGCTTGGCAAATGGCTGCAAGAAACAATGGCTCAAGTGTATTGTGGGTTTTGCCATTTTTTACAGTGAGGTAAGAATAGTAAGCTTCTCACAGGAAAAGAATCATTGAGAGGCTTCTTCCCCAGTCCTCCACAGTACGTGGTGTTTCTTTTGTAAATATCAACTTGAATGATATATACCCTGCCATTTGGAGATCACACTGGAGTGTGAATAACAATGATGATATACTCACTATAATAAATGAGCTGCTCAAAACAAGTGCTAGGTTTTACATCATAATATTGAACTTGGTTCAATTTCTTGTCCTCAGAAAGCCAGAAGTAATTGAAATGCTGTTTGTTCTTAAATTAAGTGGATTGGTGACAAACTCATTAGTGTTTAAGTGTTTCAGCTTTTACCCACCAAATGGATCATCTACAAATTCTAAAGCACAGAATTAAAAAAATTCCAGGCTAAATAGATTTAAGGTAGGAGTTTTGTCCTTAAAGCTGATTATGTTAGCACAATACAACTTTTGAAGGTGTAAAAGATGATGGTGATAGGAACAGGAAGGCCAAGGAATATAATCTCTGAAGACCAAAACTCTCTTTAACTTTTTCTTAAGACCAAAACTGTTCTTTGGTCATGTGACATAATGCCTTTTTATTACTTAATTAATTCCAGTGAAAAGTGTGTTCATCTCGTAGCACGGAACAGAAAGAATTTTTATTCCACCCTTTTAGATGGTTCAATTTTTTCTGCTTTTCCCAGCTTTCCGTTGAAGCTGACTATGGAGTTTGAATGCTTTTGTGTTGGCTAGAGAGGAATCAATTATTCCATGGGTAAAAAACGTCATTATTTTCAAGTTAAAACCATCTTTTGAACATTAAAAATGGTGGAAATCTAGCCCTGTGACGAAGAACTATTTAAAACATGGTCTATGATTTGCTTCTTGTAAACAATTCTTTACCATTACAAATGTGTTCCTGTATTGTCGTTGTTGGACACACAATGACACACACAAACACTGTCTGGTGAAAAGGTATAAAATTTCTTATTACAGTATCTGATTCTATATTTACAGTATTTCTACATAGACTAGAGATGAGAGAGGTGTCAGCCTTCTCCTCCAATCTTATTGGTGAAGACAACTGCCCATCAGTTGTTTTTTGCTTTAAGAGAAAGTATGTAAATAACTTTTGTCTTAAAATAAACATGCTTTTACTTATAACACTCATGTGTGAGAAAGAACTATGAAATATGAAAAACGTGAAGCTATAAAGTGCACTAGAAATCTGAAGAAATCAGGGTGACACTGTATTATGAAGTAAAAATTACTCACCAAGGATTTCCTACCTACTTGCTGTTAATGTTTTATGTAAACCTTTCTTCTTAAAATACCTTTCCTTTCGAGTTTGATCTGATCTAGTGATTTTGAAAGTAATTGATCGATGACAAAATCAATGACAGCTTCTCTGAGTATTTCTGTGACTATCTTTGAGGAGTCCTTTTCTGTTATCTATTGTTAAGTTAGTAAGAGAGGGTCTTAATCCTCAGAAAGGATCAGTCATGTATAAGAGAAACTCATTTTACATCCTGCTCAAACTGCATCTGTTTTCTTCTTGATTTCAGAAAAAGTACTTTGTGGAAAAATTAGCTGCAAAAGAAGAGCTAGATGAAATGTTTAATGCAGCTGCTACAGAGAACTCACACTGGAGAATAATAGTGACTGAAATTAATCCTCTTTCAGTGTTTCCTGTACTGCAAAGTGTAAGTTGAAGCCATTTGGCTATTCTTTATTCATCATTGCATTAAATTGAGGAATAAATAATTAATGTGTTTTTCTCCTTAGCATGAAACAGGGTGATTACAAAAGGAAAAGGAACTCAAAGATGTAGAAAGATGATTTGAAATGCTAATGAGTTTTGCAGAAAAGATTTGTCAGGAAAAAAGCAGTGTCACAGTAGATACAAATTGCTTGAAGAAAACTGTTAGGTTCTCAGTGAAAAGGTCTTAAAAAGGACACAGGGAAAAGTGACAGAGTGGCACTGTACAATCCTGTGTTTCTGTTTCTAGAGTTCCTAGAGACATATGCACAGATAATTCAGAGGAAATAGACTGTACGATTCAGCTCACTTTCAGAAACTGATAGGCCTGGATTTTATTGCTGCAATAGTCAGAGACAGCCATAGTGCTACAAACTAACACAGTATTTTGCTAACTCACAGAAGTTATTAAAGAAGTTTCTGTGTGATGGAAATCTGTTGTTTGATTATGTTCATATTATCTTAAATGATGCTGCTCTACAGCCACTGTATAAGAAAAACACATTAAACAACTTTAGACCACATAAATAATGACAGGTATATGTCTTGTATTTATATATATATATATATAAATACACACACCCCTCCCTGTACACATCTAACAGTATATCATGGTTATCTACAGTGTTTCTTCAGTGAGCCAATTCTGTAGTTAAATGCTATGGTTTAAGAGGCAAAATCTGAATTAAATTTTATGCCTATTGATGCTATTGCTTATGCATACTATTTTTGATTTAAATCTTGGTTGGTCAAATGGTGTATACTGAGGTCATTGAGTGATAATTGGTTTTCATTGCACTTGTTATTCTAATTTCAGTACCTCAGTGTAAACAGTGATCATTTAAAAAAAAATTATTATGACCTGATTTAAATACCCTTTCAATAAAAATATTAACCAATTAACAGAAGGGGTCTGAATAGTGATTATTTTCAGACTAAAACTACATTTTTAATTTCATAGTAGGGTGGCATCAGTGCAATCCTTGAATATTACCTGGATTATTTTTTCTTTTTAAATTTATGGTGAATGTAAGTATATAAAAGTGTAATGCAAATGAACAGGACTACTGGAAATGTTTGGTATTTTTCTAATAAACTGTGACTGAATTACAGAAAATACAGTATTTTTAGTTTCAGGTTGTTTGCCTATTCACTATCTCTTCTTAGTGTCTGATCAATTCTTAGTTCTTGAGGTTGTTTAGGCTTGCCCAGTAGTCTCCACATCTTTGAAGCAGAGAATTTGAAGCTGAACACTGTCAGTCATAGGCTGAATCAATATTTTATCATCTCAATAGGTGTCCCTATGTATAAGAACATGTCAGAGAACGTTTGGTTTTCTAGTGTTGTGACTAGACTAGTAACTGAGTGTTAGTGCAAAACCACAGGTTTTTTTCCCCAACTATTTTTAGATAAACTGGGCTTTGTATTTTGATGTGGTAAAAAATAAACTGAGCCTTATCCATGAAGCAATTTGTCTCTGACCCAGTTTTCAAAGTAAATTAAATTAATTTTTCATGCTGAAATAACAGAGAGTTTGTGATTATATAGCTCTATGCATTTGTAGTAGCTTTTGACCTTGCCTTTCATTAATGCTTCTATTTCACTTACGCTTACTCTGACATTCAGCAACTATGAAGTTATTCTAAATACTATTTGGAGACTCTCTTGGAAGGGACTTTTGGAGGGCACAAGAAACTTGCTCACAGCACAGTTTCCTGCTCAGACAGAGCAGCTCTGGGACTTGTATACAGGAGTTTTGAGTCCATTGGCAGGGATTCTACAACTGATTTGGGCAGCTGGATTCAGTGTTTAAGCACAATCCTTTAGGGGAATTTTTTCCTTCTCTTTGAAATTTCCCTTTCTGCAACTTGTGAGTCTTGCCTCTACTCCTTTTGCTGTGCACTTTCAAAAAGACACTGACCTTTTCCCATGTGTTTTCTCCATAGCCATCTACTTGCTAATTGAAAACTACAATTTCATACCTCGTTAGCCTCCTGTTCTTCAGACTGAGCAGACCCAATTCCCTTCACATCTTCCCATATGTCAGATCATCATGTGCTTAAGCCCCTTAGCCACCATGATACTGATCCACTGGATTCTTTCAGCTACTTGCACTCAAGTTTTCCTCCCAAACCAAGTGGTTCAACATGAATTTCTGGTAGAAAAAAAAGAAATAAGTTCACTGAGAAAAATACTTCTCACCATCGTCCTTCAGACAGAAATATATTTTTTGGTCCCCTTTAATTTTGTTAGCTTCTACCTGAAATACACTTTGTCTCTGCAGGATTATGAATTATATTAATAATTTGTCATGGTTTTTGCATTTTTATTCCCTTTGTGGCTTAAACACATGGCACCTTTCCTTATTTTAGTTCAGTAGCAGTATGGAAGGGTCCCATTGAGCCTGAGGTTTGTGAGCTAAAGCAATGTCAAACTGTCCTGTGACAGCGACTGGGATTTCAAGCATTGAGTTGCTGATAAGCAGCTCTGAATTTGTACCAGGTTGAATCAGGCTGCTTAGCAAAGGGAGCTCTATAGCTGGTACAATTTATGGTTTTGCTATACTAATATCACTTTATATTTTATGTCTTCCATACTCAAGAAAATTTCTGTCACTCTTACTTTTTCCTACCAGAAGCTGCTATGGCAAAACAGCCTAGTAAAGAGACCTCATTTCATCTCGCCTCAAAGCCCAGTGCTGCAATTAACAGTCCAAAAATAGGTGTATAAAACAAAAGCAGTGATTTATAAAAAAGTGTACATTTGTTAGCAGATATAGTCAAAGACCCCCTTTATTCAGGGCCCACCTTCTAAACATAAGAAAATTAACATCAAGAAGGCCAAAATCCTTCTTCTGCACATTTACTTTTAAATTCCTTCTCCTGTTTTGCTCATCTGCTGCCAATGCTTCTCTATAGCCAAAGGCTGCTTGGGAGAATACTTCCTTGTATGGGTAGAAAATGGCCACCACTTTCACACATATCTTTGTTTGCCCTTTTTCAGGGTATCTGAGGACCTATGCATAGCAAGAAAAAGTGACAGCTAATCTTTTAACAATTCTCTCTCCAAACCTATGAGTGCAGCTGGTGTGAGTTATTGCAGAGACCCTCTGTGGTACTGCCAAGCACTGTCCTCGCCAATCTGAGTTCCCACAGCCCGCATATCTGAAGAGATTTCTCAAAGAATCTTCACAAGCTTACAGTGGTTGTTCCAATGGAAAGTTGCAGCCAACATCAGAAGATGGATTCCCAATAGGTTGGATCCCAGTAGGTGAAGTGGAGCTCCGGGGTTTTCCAGCTGGAATCAGCTGAAGGGTTGAGAGAATATGAAGAAAGGATTGAGTTAGATTCAATTTCTACCTCATCTGTACATTGTATCTATACATGAAAAAGGAGGTATGGGGAAATTTTTGCACTTGCTTCTGACATTGAAAAGTCATTCTTCTAGGACAGAATTTCCTCAGAGGTGAGGTTTATATGGGAATATTCAACCAGCATGGTTGCATTATTTGTTAGAGCAATATTGGATTGTATGAAATTATGTTTGATGGTTTGCTACAAGATTCTAGAGGGTAGGTTATGCTCACCTCCAGCATTAATTGACTGTTTTTTTTATGGCAGACTCAGCAAAGCACTAAATATTTCTTAGGTATGGAACTTAACAAGACATCTCATTCCTGCACAGAGCATTAGAACATGGATCTTACAGGAGAAATTTGTGTGACTGGTGTGTTTTCTCTTTCCCATAGTTAAACACAGCTTCAGCTCAAACCTGGTGGCTTTTAAATGCAGTGTTTCCCTGAAAATGGGTGGTTGAAGAAGAGGATATTGATAATTGGGATCTTCCTGCTGTGAACTTAGAAGGGCCTTTTGGAAGAAATCAGGCAGTGCATGAGCTCAGAAAATGTCTAAAATATTTACAATAAGAAAAAGAACAAAAGGAAGCAAAAATTAAAAGCATAAAGTTAGTCCCCAGCCTGCAAACCACATATAATTAGAGATAAATTTAGCCTTTTTTGTATTATTCATTTTGATACTTATTTGCATTTCCACAAACTAATAGCATATGTGAACAATTTTCAGATTAAAGATGGTATGTGAACTATGTGGTTTGGATAGTCACTGCTTCATTTTCTTGTCTGTGATAACTGAAAAGTCTGCTAAGTGTATTGTTTCATTAGCTACATTTATTTCTTTTAATCAATCTATCAAATAAAAATACTGATAAAAAATGATAGCTACTTTGATAAATTCCTCAGGCTGCAGTGGATATTGTCAGTAGATTATTAAGTTTCTTTGATTGCTACTTTTTTTTTTACTTGGATTCTTATAGTCTGTTTTAAATTACATCTGAAATGAAATACACATCTCTTGCTCAGACACCATCTCAAGGGTTGTTGAAATCTCTCCCTCAACACAATAGCTGTTGAGAATGAATTCTTCACTCTTTAAATCAAACTCATCTCCTGGGAGATGGGAGATAACATCACATTTCTGTGTCAGAGGAAAAAAACCACTGTTCTACAACCTCCAGTCTGTACAAGTCTTCTTTGCTCTCCCTTTGACAGCACTGAACACGTGTATTGACTTACTGCTGTTGTTCTGACATTGGGTCTGTCCTGACAAGAAGGCACTTGAAAATTATGTGTGGCTGTACTGTGGGCCAAATGTGCAAGAGATTAGCTACCAACTGCCCAGGTTTGATAAAAGCAGAAACTGTCTTGAACCTGACTTCTGGTTCTCGTAAAAAATATTTCTTCCTTATCACATTAGTCTAAAATGCAACAAAATTGGTCTAAATGTGGAGTTGACAATCACACCTCAGATAAAAAGTAAGCAGCTATCAAAACTTCCAGATCTGCTTGGAAGTAATGGCTCAGCTGAGTTTTAGTTTGTGTGAGGAGAGATTATGTTCCTTTTCTTTGAACCAAGGTACCATGAGTCGTATTTATATCCCCTGCTGCATCAAATTAAGCAGAAACAAAGAAAATGTGCTCTACTTCATCAAACCTCTTTGTCTGCACTTTCTCTTCAAAACTTATCACTGTCATGTCCCCTGACAGCACACCTCATGCTAACAGCACTTGATGAGATTTTTTTAATATCATTCAAAGGAAAGCTGGAATTACTTAAAGGGGCCAATTTAAAATTGCCAATTTAAAAAATGATGTATTTTATTGATTTGCAAAATTGTTCTTTGTTATAAACAGTGTCTATTATTGTTTCATATTCTGTGTGTTTTATTTTGGGTTTGCCAGATTCTTTGCATATTCCAAATGGTACTGAAGCCCACACAACAACAGAGGAGTGATACACTCTAAAGGGAAGATAGGCCCTTTTTAGAAAAGCAAGTAGAGGAATATTTTCATGGTGAACTGAGGAAAAAAAGAGTATAGGCAGTGGTACAAAAGCTGAGGCAAATAAATAAATTAAGATATTGGGAGTAAATGAGTAGGGATCAAGGAACTTACTGTGAGAGAAAAGGATGAAGACTAGAAGAAGAGAAAAAGAGTAATTGTGATAAGGTTGAAGCTACAACATTGGTCCCTGTACTGCATCTGTGCTGAGAATTGTGTGGATGGGTTTTGTCCTTATAAAAGCATTTGAACCTCTCCAAGATCCCATGAAAGTTGGGATCTGGGGATGTGTGGTCTTTAGGATAATTTGAGCCCTTCCCTCTGTCAGGGCACCCATTGAAATTACCTTCACCATAGTTAAGAGAATGGGTAGGCAAAAGAAATACTCAGCTCATCTCTATGTGCACAGGAAGACAGTCAAACTCTAACGTGAGTCTCACATTAAACCATTACAGTTTTCTAAGGTGTTTTTTTTTTTACATCATAGAAGAGTAAGGTTTCCTGATGCTGCTGTATTTTCTCATAACTCTGGTTGGCTGGTGTTTCTAGTGTGAATCAGCATGACTATGAATTCTAAATTATTACTTTCTGTGAGTATGGCATATTCTTCTATTTGAGTGTATGCCAGAATATATCTAAAATATAAAAGAAAATTTTAAGAAGGCAGAATTTCAAGGAAAGGATACTGAAGTAACCTGAATTTATTTTCCCTGTTAGTCAGCTTCATTGTGCATTACCGTTTCAGTGGTCCTGGTTTCCTCAGATGAGTCAAGTTGTTCTCAGCTTTGAAGAACAAAAGAGTAATTAGATTAGTCAGGTCTAAAGATCAGTTGAGAAGAAAAGGTAGATAAATTGTCAATAAAATAAAAGATGAAATTAATTGCTGACTAATCCATAATAATGCATAATAGATACTATTTGTAGGCACTGTTGAATTCTAAATGATGATGTACTGAAGTATAGAGATAGGAATGATTGTTTCCAAACCAAGAAAGGCCTCTAGCAGCATGCAACAGCCCTTACGGAGGCAAAGATATATATTAAGAATAAAAGGGAAATAATCCTGATATTAATTAATAATTCAGTAACTGTGTTTAATAAATTGTGCATGCTTTCATTGGAATATTGTATGAAATTTTCATTAATAGACAAAATATAATAGAAGTTTCCTTTTTGTACTTGAACATATAAAAAGCTCCTTAGAGTGGAGAAATTGCTAACAAATTAAATACATTTTGGAAATTTAAAATAGTAAACATTGTAAAACAGTATTTGGTAGGGAAAATGAAGTTTTTCTTCATTTTAATGAACTTGAACAGTAATGAAAATTAAACTTACAGCAGGATATAAGAATAATTATGAGAAATGCATGATGGTGTGTACCACGCACAAGTGAGAAGTGAGTAAATGGATATGAAGAGAGCTGTGGCTTGGATTCTTTTCCAAGCTACTGTCAGTTGGACATCACAGAACACTGCTTTGGCACTAGTATTTTATGTTTTACTTGGTAATTCTTGAAGGAGCCTGAGACCAAGCTAGTTTCTGACTTCACAGATAAATGTAATAAGGAAGAGATGTCCTCAACTGGGCAGGAACACAAACTCTGAGGCAGTCACCGAGAATCCTGACACGTGTGTCAGTTGTGCAACAGCCAGTGGTGGGCCAGGGGTGCAGATTGTACAGGAGACAAGGGTAGAAGGAGAGGCAGATCATCAAAGGGGAAAACAACTAGAACAAGCAGCCACAAATCTATGTACAAAATACAGCAAGTGTCATCCTCTTCTTATCTGCATATGAGAAAGAGCCAATTTAGTGGTGCACGAACATATCTGCTTTGTTATAATGCCTTTGATCTACACAGTATCATCAAGTAGATAAATTCTCTCTACTGCTCTTCACAAGTGCTCAGATTACTCCACAACAGTAAAATATCCATGAATTTTCCCCTCCTGGGCTATTTCTGAGCAGTTATCAGAGAGACAACAATTTCTAGTAGTGTATTGTCATTTGCCAAGGAAGGAATCCAAGATTAATTCTTAAACTGGTACTAAGTACGTGTTCCCCACTTTTCCCTCTACTGTGTCATTATCCACCTTATATGTTCCCTCATTTTTAATCTATTTGTGCTTCTTCTGAGAAGAATCTGAGAGCTGCCCCTCAATATGCTCTGCTTTTAATCTTTTCCATCCTTCCCTGTGTACTGTGATCACGTCAGTTGTACGTCTGCAAATCACAGCAATTTGGTATGCCAACAAAACTAGAGACCTAACTGTGTGCGTGCACACGGCACTGTGAAAGCCACAGAGAACTCGTTATCCTCCCTCACCTTACCAGCACAGTCCTTGGGACTGCATTAGATCACAATGAAGATAAAGAGATTAAATTCATGCTCAGTATCACTCAATGGCCTTTCAAGAGCATCACACACATCAGCTGACTGAGCCTTATTGCCCTACCAAAGCAGTCTGTTTTAAATCTACTGCTGTAACAGAGGAACGAAACAGACTTGCTACCAGTCACAGTAACTCAGTAGCAGAGCTCGGCTCAAACTGTGATGTTTTGGCTACAGCTGAGTACAACCACCAAGTTATATTCTCTCCTATATGCAAACCTAGACTACAGGCAAGGCCTTGGCTGAGAGCACACTCCCCCAGCCTAAGGGATCCTGTAGTGCACAGATCCTGCACTACAGAAACAGCTCCCTCCCTTTCCATATATTCACACTTTGCAAACATTAGCTAATTAGTTAATCTGAGGTCCCACTTAGAACTGAGATCCTTTTTTTAGCATCTGATTTACAGCTAATTAATTAAGATAGGTTTTTGGCTTATTAAGCTCATCATAATAAGGACGTTATTTTGATTAGTCTAACATTGCTCTCTCTCTTATTTTTTTTACTCTAAATTCATATCATGCTTCATGAAAGAGTAAAAATTTCTTATTGACAATTTCACAGTGAATGAGAATAGCAGGGGACAAGTTTGCACTTATAAAAGCAATTGTGTTTTCCCATACTCTGTGATAACTGGAATGCTTTTCCTTGGTAGTAACTACAAAGCCCACTTGTCCTCTTATTTACCTCCAACACTGCATCCAGTTCAGTGGAATTTCAAAGCCCTCTGGAACATTCTCTCTAAGCAGACAATGTTTCTCTATATTTCTCTCCTCAAAAGCACAGAATTATGTCATTAACGATACTTGAAGGGAAACCCACAAAAAATGTATCAATCCTCAGTTCTAGTGAGGAGAGAACAGAGAGGAAGGACTTGCTTATCTATTTTTCCAGAAAGCTTAAATCTTAGATGCTGCTGAAAACTAAGCCCATTAAATACCTATCCTTTTTTTTTTTTTTGTCCACTTTAATTCACTGTCCATCAGGTTTTTACATTCCTGTACTACTGATACGATAAGGTATCACTCACTCTTACCTGTCTTAGAATAAAGGATTAAAAAAGCAAGTAAACAAGTAATGACCTCCAGAAAGCAATAGAGTGCTTAAAGCATTTTCAATGAAATTTTATTGACTACTAAGGAAGAAAAAGATTTTTTCTTTTTTGTAGTATATTTCTACTAGTCTGCATATATATTTAAATGGACAACTTTCAGGTAAACTTCAACAAAACTTACAGTCTCAGTAAATTAATGAACTTGCTCCTTTTTTGTTGCCTCATGTAAAAATGTGGTGCATTTTTAAAGTCATATGCTGCTTCACATTCCTCTGCTGCTTGTTAAAAGCAAATAAAGAATTTATTTTCTTAAATGTAGCTCTTCACTTTTCGAAGTCTCAGACTTACCATTAAAGTATCTTTAATATTAGTCAAGATTCATTTATAGAGCTAGAGTTTGGCTATCACATCTTTTCCATTCTAACTTCCTTTTTATTATTTTGTCCCTTCTGTGAAGACCAAGAGCATGAGCTAAGGTTTCTTTCCCTTGCTGCTGCTCTCCAAAAGCAGGCTCCCCTCTTTCTTCACCGTTCTTCATGTTTCTTTATTTCCTTATGTATTATCACTCTTTGAACATGCAATAAACTTCATCTATCACTCATCCAGCAGGATATTAAACATACACACATCTTAGATGTGTAACTTGCACATAACAGGAATCTTCAAGCAAGAAATACAGCTGCTGGAAGAGCTACTCTACCCTTAGCAGGACATTCACAAAACAATCATTAGGTCTTGGACTTCAAGGAAAACTACCAAAGTACCATTAATAGATAAGCCTAAGAATTGAAGCTCATAACTTTAATCCACAAAAAAATCATATAATGAGATCAAGACTTTAGAATTTCCCTTGTGCCAAACATCACTCCTACCTCATTGCTCCATAGGAGATAATTACTTCTTTTTCTGTATTCTCACAGGAGCTACTGAAATTCTCTCCTCCTCCCTTTGCTAACATATCACCCTATCTTACGACTACTAACTCCTACCTCTTCTTTTTTCAGACTTTTTTTCATAATTAAACTGAGACCAATTTTCATAAGCTGTTTGAAGTGTTTTGTTTTTGTTTCTGTTTTCTTACCCAAAAAAAAGTCTGTGCAAAAATGCTTGCCTATTTTTTCCATCTGTATCAATTGCTCTAAAAAAATACACTTTTTCATTCCAACTATGAATGTTCTCTGCTAATGGAGAGACTTTCACTGATTTTGGCAGAAATGAGATGACATTTTTTGCCTTCATGTAGTTATGACCACATAAACCAGGACTGTTCAATAGGACGCCAGCAACATAATTCCACTTGTTCTCTATTTTTCCATTAATACTTGACATAACCTCTAAAGATTTATTTGCCATCTGGTCAGTGAGTAAGATATCAGAATACAACCTGTCATCCAGTTTGTAATAAGCTGGGTGGTCCTGCAATACTCAGTGCATCTTAGAGCAAGGCCATGACTTAAAAAAAGGAGAGAGCTATATTGTGGGTGCAGGTATGAAGTAGCAACCTTCAGTCGTTACTGCTTTCACTTGCAGAAGAAAGCCTCAATGGAAATTGGGCTCCTGGAAAATTCAGCACTTCTTTCACCCATAGGCTATGCATGTATGTTTTCACCCATACATGCATGTATGTGTGAACTTAGGGACTAATTTGACAGAAGAAGTGTTGAATGAAAGAATGAAATGTCTGTCTTGAGATCAGTTGTGGCTGAGGAGCCATAAGTGTGATAATGGAGAAGGTATTGTCATGGTGTATTAGATTATGTCTGTAAAGCACTGTGAGGCATGTGAGCTGAGCTCGTTCCAGAGGGGAACAAATTATAAAAACAATAATAAAAAATATCTATACACTGAAATTCAAAAAAATCAGAATAATATCCTTATCCCTAAAGCTAATTTATGTGCATGTGCCTATGCCTATATTGCTTCTGGCTGGTTCCTTCTACAGCAGGGCAGCTATTTACTACATGGCCTACGTGGTATCCTGTAGCCCTAAAACACAATTACTTTCATGTTCAAAGTGCTTGAAATAATGTGAGGAATGTTCTACATTCCACCAACATGTTTTTATCACCTGGCACTGACTTTGTTTATGACAGGCCCTAGGGTTCTTTGGTTGTTAAGGATGGGGTGGTGAAGAATTGTACAGGGTGGAGAAAGCTGAAAGTGTTGCAGTCTTATGATCACTCTTTTTCAGTGTAATCCCTGATGTGAATCATCCCCAGATGAAGTGAGGGCACTTTGGAGAAAACTGGTCTGAACCATCTAGGCAAAGCCTGGGGAAGAAGGAACAACTGAACATTGCACTCAGCCAGGGGTCAAGCACTCAGGTTAGATTTTCATTTTACCATTGCATACATCCTTGAGGTTTCACGGCTAAACAATTTTTCAGACTACACTTTTGAAAACAAAAGGTCACTGTGAGAAAAATCTGTTATAGTAAGGCTTTGCAAAAGAGGATGGAATAGGGCTGTATCAGAAGGGAAAAGAAAATAATATTTGGGGCACAGGGAGGAGAGCCCTATTCCTTTTGAAAGAGTGTAAATAGAAGGCAGGAGGAAGAGAGCTGAAGAGAGACACAAAGGTAAAGAGAGGACAAGGCCAAATAGATTGTACAAGAGAGATGTGCAAATAAGAGCACAGAAGGAGAAAAACCAGACAAAATTAATCAAGCTGGGAGCAAAGTGGAAGCTGGCTGTAAAAGGTCACAGCAAGGTGTTCTCATGGGATTCAATCAGGTTTTAAAGGAGGCAGGTGAGTCAATCTGCAAAAAAAGTTGCAGATGGCTGCAGGAAGATGAGAATTTAATCCAGAGGAGAACTGGGATAGAGGGAAAGCAGCATGTTTAGGAGCAGTAACATAGAGGTAGCGCTGGTGTTATCTTTTTATGATAATTAAAACAGGTGTCTTGGGCTTGAAGTGGGCGAAGTTAAAGTGTTGGTAGTTATCTGTAAGTAGCTATTTGCCTCATTTGGTCTCACTACTAACCAGATGTACCTGATATATACTCTGATGGCTTTCTTCCTCTCTCAAAAGTTTTCCTTCGTCTAAGGAATTCAAGCTATAGGTGTTGTATGAGTCAGGCACAGCTGCACATTGATGCTGATGGCATCCCAGGGCAAGGGCTTAATCTCAGTGTGATCTCTCTTCAAGGAGTACCTGAAACCCAAGCTGAGGTAACTGAAAAAAGCAAGGGTAGACATTAGTTTTTAATTCTAAGAATCAAACTTTCAAGTTGCAGACAAGCTCAAGTCAGAGTTCTCTGGATCAACCTGGAGATCACCACCACTTGGATAGCTCTGATGCTCCCCTGAAGCAACCTCGAATCACTCCAGCTGACCTTACAGCATTTGCCAACATCCTTGAAACTAGTCCAAAGCCTCATCTAACTCTTCAAGCAAATGAAAAGAAAACAAAAGTACCACTAAAAAGAACTTCCAAGAAAGGTGAGGGCGTCAGGATGGATGGATGACTCAGTGTAAACACACCACCCTCAGAAATAATACTGAAATCCCAAGCTCATTGTAATCTTAGAGAAACACTGTTCAGCACAGGAAAATAAGATTATAACAGAAGATGTTTGGATTAGTCATTAACTGGCTAGACAGATATATGTCTTGATGGCAATCTCTCCAGTCAGAATCACAAAACATATGGCCTTTCATTCTCTTTATTTCAACATGTCAATCACAACTGTGAAGGATCCCCATCTTCTACCCTTCTTCAAAATTAGTATTGGGAATAAGCATAGACACTGTGCTTTGTTTGGTCATAGAGGAGATCACCACCCCAATTCTATTACTACTAGTTCATTTTGAGGACTATTATTAAATTGTGAAAGGAAGGTGAACTAAGCTATGTATAAGGAGAGGACAGACATATGGAAGTAATACCAGAAAAAAATAGGATTCACCCTGCCCACCCTGTGACTGATAAAACGTACATATTGCATGTTTTGCTCCTCATATACATTTGTCACACAAAATTGGATGACAGATCTGTTGCTATCTCACAATATACTCCCAAACAGCCTTGTCTCCAACTCCTGTGTCAAGAGGCTGCATTTTTCATCACATCCTTTTATTACAAAAAGAATTCAGCTATGTGTCCAAAGACACACCAAAATTGGAGGAAATTGATTATTTTGGCAAGCAAGAGATGACCTTTGGCTTGTTGCTAGGTTGCATACAACTGCAGGTATCAGCAAGAAGTGCAATCCAACAGGAGAGGGTGTGTAGGGAGCAGCAGTTGATGCAGAGGATGCAATGACCAGTGCTGGGCGTGCATTGGAGGGCATCTTTCAGTTCAGTTTCACACAGGTGGTCTCTTGTACGCAGTACAGCTGCTCTGTGATGTGAACCAACCCATGATGATGCACAGAGCATGAAGAGGGGATTCATTTCAAAAGCACACTCTTGAGCCAAACTCAAATGTGAATGTTAACAGGCCCAGTGTGTGCTGAGTGACTTCACAATGCCAATGAATTTACAGGACACAAGAACAAATGCAAAAATGGGAAATAGCTAATTGAAGACAGCAAGAAGGGAGCAAGCAGTTTTAATTGAGACAAGGACTCACAAAAACTCTTAAAAAGCAGCTAATACATGATAGAAAACTTTGCCAACAGTTATTCCTGCTCTTACACTGCTGGTTTGTTGTTTTTTTTTTCTTCAGCATCATGTGAATATATACTGTAAACAAAGGGGAGGATCTCTGATCTATAACACACATTGAGCCACTGCCTAGAATAAAATAATCCATGCAGGACTGGAATAAAAACTGTATCTGGTGAGATGTCAAAGAGGAAATGGTCTATATTCTCTTTTCAAATCAATTTTGCACAACTGTGAATGCCTTGGCTCTGATGAAGTTTCTCCGGGCTTTCATTGTTTTATGAAACAGAATATCCAAAAGCGTCTTCATGTTAATGTCAACCAAATTAATACCTACATTTCATCTGTGTTGTTTTAGTTACGATACATTCTAAAGCACCATCTTATTCTGTTTACAAACACTGCATGGAAGTTGACTTTAATTTTTAAAATAATTTGAATGTGTTTCTGTCTTTTAAAATCAACTTTCCAGATTTAATAATGCACAGATTTTGTGCGCAAATAAATTCTTCCACATATTTAGAATCTGCGAATACAGCTCGTGAAAGAAGGTGCCAGATAGGCCAGAAGTAATTATTGGAAGTTAGCTAAGATATTATTTACAATTTATGACTGAAATCACAATCAGTTACAGTTTTGTTTAACTTTTCTATTGCTTAAGAATTTATTTAACTCCCTTTAACATTTCATTTTGCATGTGTCCAAATACTGTATACTAAGAGTACTACTCATAGATGACAATATCACCTAAATTCAAAATGCTTTTTTTGGTATATTCTCTTTCAGAGATGATAATCTTTCTTCTATATTTGCATTACATACAGAGGGCACCCCAATCAATCACTGTAGAAATATATGGACTTCCATACAAATTTTATGGCCGGAAGAAACAATTGTACCACCACCTTTTGATAAGCTATTTAATAAAAAGGATATTCTTAATCATTGCCTTTTTAAATACCAAAGCACAATTTTGTGTGCTGCTGAGTAATACCTAGTGGGAACATTAAGGGACAACTTTCCAGAGCTGTCATGGATCTTCCTTTATGTAACTGTAATATGATTTTGCAATTTTAATTTATTTTTGCTTTCAGGAGTAAGTATCCATGTGACTGTACTCCACCTGAAATCTTCAATGCCTGCTTTTATGTAAAATAGCACATACGAGAGGAAAATGTTCTTTCTGAGTATATTTTATTTGGTCATTCTTATTTCTCATCTTCATTAATCTGAGTTTAGAGTTTTTACCTAAAATATCAGTTACTTTTTGATAATGAAAAACCACAGTAACTAGTGTAAATAATGCTAAAATAAATTTAATTCAATTTTACTGATAAGTAAAATTTTTATAATACATGTCATTACAATAGTATTGGGGATTTTCCAGCTTCTTATCAAAAAAATTTATTTCTGGCTTTCTTTGACAGGCCAAAAATTCTTTGTATGAGATCAATATTACGCCAGAAGAATTCTGACCGGATTGTGTTGAATTGGCAGGAAACTGCAACAAAATGCTGTAAGTTTTATTAATCTTTGTTATCTTTAAAGAGTTTTCTTATATCAAAAGGCCTATTCGAGGGGACTAAAATTAAAAGTTGGCTAATGTTGGTTGGTAATCCTTTTGCAAGCTTTACTCAGTCTTTTTGTCTGAGCAAAGCTGCAATGCTGTCTTTGCAATGCTCAGCTTGACTTTTCTGAGCCCTGAACAGCTGATGGTTATCAGTACATTCAGGGTACTAGTAACAGTACTACTGAATGGATAAATTATTTATTACTCAAGACAATTCTTACAGCAAGGTCAAAATCATCTTCATCAAAGCACTTTTTCCTTATATTAGAGACAGCAGTAAAACGAACTGATAAGATCACTGAATCTTCCACATGTTTAAGGTAGCCTGATTATCTCCAAGTTAAAAACTAGCATTTTGTTGGTGTTGGCTTTTGAGCTGGTGATTTATTTACTCCCCTTTATCTCCCTTAATACTCAGCTCTGAGAATTAAATTCATGTTAGAAATTCTTCATTCATAGGTGGTAAGTTCCTTCTACTTAAGTCAGAATTCTTACTTTTCTTCTTTTCTTAATCTCACATATATGCAATTAAATACTCCAGAACCTCTGGCAGTAGCTTTCTCAGTTTTCCAGCAGACAGTTTGGAATCCAGCCAAAGCAGCATTTTGCTTTATAGAGCAAAGCATGATCAGCACTCTAAGTCCAAAAGGTGAATTGGGTGCAAAGTGGCCACGTGGTGCTCTGTGACTGAGTGCATGCATGGTATGTATTGGGGTAAGATCAGGCTGATGGAACTCATTCACTGTAGTTGCAGAAAGATAATGAAACAAAAAATAGTTGCCCCAGCTGTAATAAGTGCACATTTGAATGATAAAAACCTCAAATACTCAATGATTTGTTTTGTTCTTTATGTTAACCATTTTGACAGGTTAGGATGACTTAAGGTAGCTTACTGTTTTCTGAAACTTGGGATCTACTTTTATTCTTAAATAAAACAACTTTCCAAATCTTATCCTGCATAATAAAAGTGTAATTTTCAACAATAACATAGATCTATGTGTTCTGAGAGGCTTAGATTTGCTTATAATTGCCTAGAATCACACTAGTGATATTGATTTGCCTATGAAATTGAATGAAATTTTATTCTAACATTATTTACACTAGTTACTGTGTTTTTTCATCAAATATGTACTACCTGTATGAATTAAAGATCACATATAGCAAGAAATTAACCTATTATTGACTAGATACTCTGATTTCTTCTAGTTCCATCCTTCTGTTACTGCAAAGCAAGTCTCTTCTGCTTTTAGAGGTAAAAGTTGCATGCATAGTGTCAACTGACTTGCTCTTTAGTTCTACTAGAAGTTATTTCCTTGGTTACTTTTTTTTTACACCATTTAAGATAAAAATTCTGCTCTCTTTGTAAAATTTCTAGGATTTCAATAATGTGGATGAATTATTAAAGCAAATTTAGGAGCAAAAGCAAAAAAATGCTGAGATTTTTACTTATTTCACATGTATTTATAACCACATATTACAAATACAGGGATTTACATTATATATATTCATGTTTGTGCAGTATTTAATTTTAAAAACCCTGAACCTATCCAGAATACACATTTTATCACATATCTGGTGACACTATTCCCAACAGTGCTGTCTCTCTTCACAGAAGATCATAAATTGGTGCAGTCATTGTGTTCCTCGTCATTCTGTGGAGAAATAAATCCCCCTTTTGCATTGCCCATCTTCTCTAAAAGTATGGAAAGATCCACTGGGGAGTCAAAGAACTGCTTAAAGTGTGACTCACACATAAAAAGATGGGTCAGTCATTGGTCTGACTTTGGAGGAGAGCTAGAAAAGTGAAAGAGGTGGGAATTTCACTTACTTTCATTTGCAGACTTCTGCTTTTAAAAGAATGAGAAATGCTGATGTGGAACAGACTATCACTGTTTCAAGTTATGCCAAGAATTTTAAAATGAAAATAATTTTAGGATTTACATTTATAGTAAAAATAAAAGCAAAAACCTTGAAACACAAAAGTAATGTACTCAGTCTTGCAATTCATTAAATATGATTACTTTATATGTGTTCACATATTAGCATTTATATGTTTATACACATAACCATGAAAATATGGCTTAGTAACGATAGAAAGGATATAATTAAGTCTTAATTTCTTTAAATCAAGATTGTTGCACTAGGGCTTGTGAAACAAGGGAAAATCAAAGACTGCTGAGATTAATATTTTTTACCTGGTAGAGTTTGACTTCTGCAGATATGGTTTTGGTTAGTTGTGGGGTTGTTTCTGGATAATGATATTATGATTTGATAGACATCTTTAAAGACTGGACAGCACAAGTTAAATCCTTGGTGCAAAGTATCTAAAATGATGTTGGTTTTTCTGAAAATATGCCCAATAAATAATTATCTTTTATTTTTGCTGAGTGCAAGGAGTGAAAGTCTAGGAAACGGAAGGTCTCAATCACATCTCTGTGTCTTCAAGTTGTATTATTAGGAATTAATAATTGATTTGCAATGAAATACCACAGCTGTGAGTTTGGCATTTTTCCACTTTCTTCTTTAGCTTTTTCTCGGTCCTGCCTTTTATCTCCCATACACAGAATTGTAATCTGCTCTGGAGACAGTGAAGAAATTCCTGAACTGTTTCTTTTCCTACCCATATTTTCTAAGTTCTGTGGAAAACTCAAGGGGTAAATATTCTGAACGCTCTCTAAGCCTTCTGATAACATTAAACTTTGCATGCCTTCACAATTGTTTCTCCTCTCTCTTCTGCATTACAATGGCTCCACATTCAACATATTAATTTCTACATAATACATCTTGAATGTGAACCCTAAACCATGAATTCTGAAGGAGCTCCAACCATTACTTATTTTGACTTTTGAAAATACATAATTTTCTTTTTAATGTTATCCAGCTTTACCTTCCAGTCTTTGAACACTCTTATGCTTTCATCTACTAGGCTTGTTGCTGGAAACAACTAGATGTTGTTTCCAAAAATATTTCTCAGAAATATAGTTATTCATTGTATAATCATGTCATATTTTGATTGAAAATGTCAAATGCTTACAATCCCTCAGTGTCTGTGGTGCCTGTTGACTTTTGTACCCAAGTTTGCATTGCACTTCAAAACCTACAACTGGGTTTCAATTTTCTTAGCATATCTTTATGTCTTACTTTACATAGTTTATATCTTATTTTTTTTGTGAGATCAGGAAATCAAGATGCCTCCTTTTTACTTTTTTCTCCTTTTGTCCTCTAAAGCTTAAATTAAAACACAAATAAGGTCTAGTTCTGTCTGAGATAATATTGGAACACTGAATAACTAATTAAAACTCATTCTCTATGAATACCAGTAAATATAAAGGAAAGATTACATGATGACATAGTCTATGTCTTCTCAGAGATTTATTTAGGAGATTTTCATTTCCATAAAAGATGAAAATAAAAGATAAAAAATATGCTTTCAGATCTGTGCACAACTTTTTCACATTTTACATGGCCTGAAACAACAAATTTTAATTGTTCTCCTTACATACACAGAGAAGCATCTTGTCTGAATAAAATGATTATGGGTAATACAAAACAAACATTAAAGCAACCAGGATCATATATACATGAATTCTGGAGAGCATCATCTCTCAGTGTTGTGACATTTTAATGAATTACTTAAGATAATTGATGCAATTAAAACATTTCAGCCTGATCTTTTCTGTTCGGGTAATCTTCAGTTTAAAAATACCTCATGCAATTGGGTCATTTTTGATGAAGGGCGAGTGCTGGATTCTGCCAGCACTTTGAGGTTAATCAGAAGACCAAGCTTTCCCCAAAAGAGGAACACAAGTCTTGATAATTTTATAAACCATAAAGATTCTAGGCATATTTTTATACAGATCATAGAATCACAAAATCACAGAATGGCTTGTTTTGGAAGGGACCTTAAAGATCATCTAGTTTCAAACCCCCTGCCATGGGCAGGGACACCTCCCACTAGTGCAGGCTGCTCAGATGCTGCAAAGGAATCACAATTTAGATTACACCATATTTCTATATTTTGGAAGCTGGGTTCAGATAAAATGCCTCTTCTCAGGCTTCTGTGAATTATGCTCAACTCTTTACATTATGAGGTCCTTTGTAGCAATTCATTAGTCTTGAAGTCCTGTCTAATTTTTTGCTTTTTTGAGGACGTAAATACAGCCTGATATACATAAAATACTGCAACATGTAAAGATGTTGATATGAATGATAAGAGTTCAGATTTATTCAAACTCCAAGGCTCTATGGTTTTAGACAATTTTTTTAAGTGTACATCTCATGTTTTAATTGACAGTATTGAACAACAAAACTGTTAATTGGAATCCTCTGTAAATTCCCATTAGTGCCAGGAAAGATGCTGTAGTCCAGTAGCTTACATTGCTATGTTGTATTTAAAAAACGAAACATTAATATTTAATAAGTAAGTTTATCCTTTTCATCACCATTCTGATAGTTATTTTTCATTGTGCAATTATGTTTTAATTGCTTTCTAACACTTTAATCTATCAGTACCATTTGAATTTAGTGAGGAGAGGTGCAGCTGTTCATACGTTCATGGCCAGCTTCAGGGAGGCCATTACATTACGAGAATAGCCTCTAATCATTTCTAAGCACTAAGTTCTCCTGGGCATGCATGGGCTGCAACACATTTTTAAATCCCTTGCTACACTTCTCAGGCCAATTGCAAGCAGCATTGCATTAGACTTTGCAAAAAATATTCTTGTCCCTCAAGTACTACAGTTACAGAATATTTGGGAATTTTTAGTCTAAAATTGTAGTTCTTCAATATAGATCAAAAAGATTTCATAAAGAATAAGACTTTCAAATACTAAATCAGAACTAGAAGCTCTGAATAGCTTCTAACATGTTTGCTACCAAAATTACCTTTGTTTCTACAAGAACAATGGGACAAATTTAGCCAGAATATAGTCTAAACTTCACAAACTTCAGAATTCAGACATTTCAGGGCTGAATGATGGTCAAAGTGATATTTTCAGTACCTCTTCTAAGATGTTAGTTTTGAAAATACAAAGAGAAAATTTTGCTGAAGCTGTGCAAGCCCTACAGGAATTTAAGCAGGATGAAGGGGCAGGTTAGCAAGGTTCACAATATAAGCCATACCCTGGCTTCAGAAGTAAGCAGAACAGACTTCATTATGACACCTGAAGTTATGAAATTTGTAAAATATACATTAACATTTCTTCAGCAGTAAAAACCAAAATAAAAATTTTAAAACCTAGAAAGAACTAGCTTTCTTGTCAGACATATTTTGATTAAAATTTAGGTTTATTTTGTCTCTATTTAGATTTTTTTTCTATCATTGTGATTTATTTTTTAGCAAATTGTGCCAGTATTTTGGTATTAAAATACATTGATAGACTAGAGAATGTATAAAATAAAACAGTTTTATGCTTACAGTCAACAAAAACCAAAGTCATTGCCTTTCTCCATCTTTCTGCGGTCACTGATATTGCAAAGCTCAGGGAAAAGTAGGTGACTAAAAAACCCAACAAACTCTCAAAGTACCAGCCTCCACACTGCAGAATGTACTTTTCATTATGAATGTTTTATACAGGATATGTTCAGTATTGTGGCTGCTTCATTAGCCCTGGGTTGTGCAGTACCCAAGTATAAAGTTGGCCTCATTTTCGTAGGTGCTTACAGCTCATTATCAAGTCTGTGTAGTCTTACATTTGCTGTACTGCTCTGTAAATCAGGCCAGCATCTTTCAGTAGGGGTAGTAATTAAAAAGGAGACTGGTGATATTTATCAACTTGAGTGAGAAATAAGACTGAATAGAAGTATGACTTATTTATCACACACAGTAGGGTATTCATGTTGTTGAATAGTTCTAACAACTGTTGACGAATCTAGTAAAAGAAAATTATATTCTGTAGAAAACTGAAGAAAAAATGTATTAAAGTATGTACACAAATATACATATATATCCTCTAGCCTACTGCAGACTCTGCCTGTTAATCCACCATCCCAGCATATTATCTTCTCTCTCTTTAACCATTTTCCTCCGAGTTTCTACTTCATAATCCGTAGTCATTGATAATTCCCTGTATTTCGATTGTACATCTCTGCTTTCCTTCCCCAAATTAAGACCTGCACAATAGTCCTTCAGCTACTTAAGTCACATGGTATCTCTACAGCCCTGTGGTGTGGACATCCCCCTTGCTCTCTTTCTACATCTTGAAGTAAGGCATTTTCTGAGCAGCTTATATTCCCGCAGAAGCAACCCTACCAGCTCTTTAAAAGATATGGCCCAAAGCAACAGCTCCAATTTACCACTGCATTCACAAAGAGTTTTAGAATTTCCCTCCCTTACAGTGACTCCAGTTCTCACATCATCCTGGCAGAATATTTCTTATTCAGTGTAAGAAGCAAACAGTTTGACTTTCCCGCGTCACTGAGCTGTGGGTTATTACTGGGTGGGAGCTTCATATGCAGAGTGGCTTCCGTTTTGCAGCCCTCCCTGCTCCTCTCTGGAAGTGCTTTGCTGCCACTGCTCCATGGGGTTTTCATTGCCAGTACCACTAGAAGACACAAGCCCAAAAGGCACCGTGATGCATGCGGGGACTGCGCTTCCCCTGCTTGGAGAGCTCTGGTATGATGGCAGTGAAGCAGCAGCAGTGGAAGTCACACTTTCATTTCCCACTCTCACAGATACAAAGAGTGTGTCTTGCTTCTAAGTGTGCTGCCAGCTGCTTCAGGAAACATTTCCTCCAGACAGATGAAGAGTTTGTTTGTAACTGCCATTATTTTAATTGTGTGTCATTTGCTTGTGTAAAATCCTAATCCGGCAAAAGCTCGCATCATTTTAGAAGCACTGATGATTTAAGAGTGATATGTATATACTTTGAGTACAGTCTTGTTTTTTAAGAGGCAATTCTATTAACAAGAAAACATTCTCATGATTTTTAGAGCATTATAAATAGTTGAAAAAAGAAAAAAAAATTTGAAGAGTTTGATAATAATTATTACCAATCAGGAACCACCATAAGTTGTATTGATAAACAGTGACCTCTTATTTGTAAAAAATCTTTGAAAATGTTCGGAGTATATTATTATAAGTGTATAAGAAAAATATGTAGTTTGCGTTTATTCAAACTTTGATTTCATTTTGTTCAGTTTGCTTATGTCCCAGTTATGCACTGGAAGGAGATTCAAGCCAAAATTTAGAGATTCTGAGCTGAGACAGAACTCTATAAGGAAAGGATGACACATTCTCTCCTAATGTCCAGGTCAGACACCTCTCTGCTTCTAGTCCTATTTTGTTCAACACCATCAGTGTCTGGGGGATCATCCAATTTCACAAATTACTGTGAAAAACTCTCTGGCAGCCATCTCAGCCAAAGGTCTCCAAAGATCTCCCTTGTGTCCAGGCAAAGCAATGTATAATTGCAAGAGTTACACATCTTTTATGAACTAGAATTTTCCTGTTGGATCCAAAAATTTGTCCTGTGCCTCAGAGCCAACTGCTCAGGAGGAGCAAATGATCCTGCTGAGGGCTGGGATCATAGGGGCCTCACAAGAGGAGGTGACTCTGCCCACATGACATTGCAAATTAAACACTTACTGCATGACTCTGGCTGTCTCTCTGAAGTGGATATGGAGTGGCAGCTACAGGCCTGGAAGGAGAAGGTGGGGAGAGCTTGGGAGTCAAATGCTAAACACTATTTGCCACCTGAAAACTAAACGTGAACTGGCAGGTAACAAAATAGTACACTTTTCAATACTTGAAGAGAGAGTTTAATTACTGGATAGCCTGGAGCTATGCATGAAGTTGCTACCTAAATTTAATAATCTAAATTAGGAGGTTAGTGTGGAATTCATCTCACCAATTTCTGGCATTTACAACATAAGCTGAAGGCATATGCACTTAAGAATGTAATTTGAGCCTTCTTTTTAAGGTCAACGGGAGAAGCAGAAAGTGATTCATTAGACCTATTACAGACATGCAGTTTAAAGATTTACTCCCTATTTTTCCCACTGACCTTGAAAAGAAGCCTCAAATGCATTTGGTCAGACAAATCTCATTTTTAGGCTCCCTGCATAGTCAACTTTCAGTAAGAAAATCAAAGAAGCCACCTTTAGGTACTTTGAACTGTCTTCTTGCTCACTACTGACCACAAAAGAAAACCAAACACAACTAGATTTAGCATTTCAGTTACATATTTAAAAATTACACATCAATAATTCCTCTGCCTTCATTTTTCACTGTTTAATTTTGCCATTGGTGACAATCTGAAAAGTCAGAATGTATTGCATGTTAATAGTAGGTTGAAGATGTAGATGCTGTTTACCTTACTTACAGCTAGAAAGGACAGAATTTAAAAGATTTAAAGCAAAGATAAAATTTAGTAGTGTGACAAGCAGAATACAAGAAATGGGAACTCTGGAGAGTTTAAACACTAACATAATAAAATATAGATTTTATTACAGGTATTAATAACGTTGAAAAGAGCAGAATGTACAGAATGGCACAAATTAACCAGTGTGTGACCAGTGTCATCTTCCTGTCTTTGAGGTCAGCTGAGGTTGAGCATAGCTGTTTTAGTAAGAAAAAACACAGGTTTATGGGTTTATTTGTAAGGATGCAAAGATTTAGGTAGGAAGGTACTCACTGGAATGTAATCTTGATATTTAAGGATAGGTGAACTTTTAAAAGAAAATTATTAGGATGAGAGAAGTGGTAAATTCTCAGCTTATCCTTATGTGAAAAAGAATTTTATAAGGAGTGGAAAAGTGAAATCTAAGCCTATGGTGAATACAGTAGAAAATTCCTGTAAGCTGCTCTGCTTATAAACATGAATGAGTGCCCACAGCAAAGACACCAATTTCTGTGAATTTAGAGACACTCTGAGAAGGTCAAAGTCATCCTCCTGAACTTGAACTTGTCGAAGGAGATAAAAGCTCTCCAATGCATCACGAGATTAAAACTTTGATGGATGCCTGTCCTTTGGGAACAGTTCACAGGAATCATGATTTTACAATGCTACAGAATAATCTTTGTTGCTGTCAGACAAAGAGATGATAAAACAGGGTCATGCTCATATTTAGTGTGTTCCCTTGATGCTTCGAATTGTCTTTGTGTACTACGGGCTGTAGAGTCTTCTAGATTAAACAAGTTGCATAAATCAGACAGAATATGAGGAAAAACAGGGTTTTCTCCCTAGGAAAAGGCTTTTGAACTGAATCAGGCTAAATCTAGGTCAGTGCCTGAGAAGAATCTGTCAGCACTCCACATACTTCTAATAGTTATCAGCAAAAAGTGTAAAAGCTTGGCCTACAATACCACAGCCCAGCTTCCAGCTGTGACCACAGTGAAAGCACTTAGAGGCTGAAGCCTTTTCTTTTTTTTTTTTT
>VYXF01007458.1:669722-687641 GCA_013397295.1 Polioptila caerulea
TTTTTTTTTTTTTTGATAGACCCATTTTGATCACATCCTCCAGGTGGAGAATGTAATACATGTGCTGCTTTTTCCTGAAGCTTGATCCAACGTGGTTTTTAAGGATCCTGACACCTCAGCAGGTGGCTTTTGTGACTTGCATCATCTGAACAGTTCCTCTGTCCCTTGGAATTTTCAAGTGAGAAGATAGCTTGAAGTGATATCATTTGATAAATTAATATCCAATTACCTCTGCTGTTCTTTACATATATTCCAAAATAGGTGATTCAACAAACTTATCAGATACTTACTTTTATAACCACTAAACCGTGTTTACTGCAATGATTATTTGTATAGAGATTTTTAGAATACACCTATTTTACAACATTAATTACAACTATCCAATATATTTATCTTATTTATTTTGTTTTATTTTTAGGGGTAAGTATAAAACAAAAACTTGGTTTCCTTAGAGCAGAAATTGATTTCATCTTTTACTCCTTCATAAATATCCTGTTATATGTGTTAGATTTTTCTGCTATATACATTAATAATATTAATAGAATTCAAAGTCAGAGAAATATTTTAAATGTCTGTTTGATAATATTAATACTGAATCGCTGAAAGTCATTGCTACCTCTGACTTGCAAAATCCTCATTTGAGTGAATCTTTTAGAAGGACATCAATCCTGACTGAAGGTGATGAAGAATTCATCATGTTCCATGATATTCACCCTCACTGTCTCATTGCTAAATACAGCATAATTTTTCCAGTTTAAACTCTTCAGTTGTTGATTCAAATTCTGATTATCTCAAAAATCCCTTAATCCTTTTCTTGACATCATGATCTTGACACTTTCTAGGTGAGAGAGCAGTTGAGGGAAGCAAAATTTGAAATCTATTTGCATCTAACAGGGGATTTGATCCTAAGCATCTCTCTTTTGACTCTTGGTCTCAGTCTAAAATGAAGCCTCTTCCTCCCCCTCATGTGGAAATAGCAACAACAGTATTTTTAAGTCACTGTTTTGGCAACCCCAAATTTCTGTTTCCTCCAGGTATTTGTTCATTTTTTTGAGGCCATGGAAAATAATTTATCCCATTGCCATTTAATTGTTCTTCTCACGGGACTAGGCACAGTACAGATTGAAATTCATCCTCTGCCATGAAAATATTATTTAATGGAATAAGACTAACAGAAATAGTGACATATCCTCATGTGGGTGTTAAACTGTTCAAAATCAGATCCTAAAGTACATCCTACAAATGACTAATTATTTTTTATATCTAAGCTCCACTTGAAAATAGTATCAAAGAATTGTCCATTTATGCTCCCATACTCAATGTGTGGGAGAGGAAATTTTATTTCAATATTTTAGAGTATTTGAAGCCCGTCTGTTAAAAAAACCCCAACCACAAAAAATCAAAACAAAACCCAAAAGGATAACAATTATGTTCTACTATTCAAAAAGATGCCAGTTACACCACATGCATGTTTAATCATTTGCAACAGGCCATATGATAGCAACTTTCTATTTACTGTAATAACACAAAAGGCTGACAGTTTGCTCATGAGTTCTTGTCCAACTCCGAAATTCCGTGGGGAAAAAACCCATGAATATAGAAAGAAACTGCCTTGCCTAAATTCCACTATTGTTGTATGTCTATGTTTTTTCTCTTCTTTCTCATTAAGAAGATCTTATATACAATTTACATACACATACACAAACATGTAAATTTTACACATTCTTATTTTTTTTAACTAAAGGATAAATTCAAAGAAACAACTATCAATGAAAATGGTACACCAATATGTGATCTTCAGAACTGCCTTCCAGCGTGTTACAAGAGCAAGTTCATGCATATATTATCGTTTTATAACTTCCTTCTAGTTTTCTCTTGGTAACTTTGGTAAAAAGTAAAATGCAACAGGACCATTACAGGATGGAAATAAAAGAAATTGCAGACAACAACCTGAAAAAACAAGAGCACCTCAAGGCCTCAAGTGGGTAAGTGGGTAACGACACAGTAGATCAGATATTACTCTGATTCTGTACCTCAACATACCCAAAAAACAATAAGCCGATATGCATAATATATTTTGAGCATATCCTAATGTAGTTATAAGAGAATCTTAATTCTCAGCTTTCTACTTGCTGTCTGTTTTTCAAAACTGCCTTCAAATTTCTGCTTCTACACTCTGCAGCAGCCTTTTAGACTTTGATTTTCCTTGTACTCTCTAAGAGCAATAAGAAGAGAAAGTGCTCCTTAATTACTTTTTTTGGAAAGAACTGCAGAAATATACTTCTATTCTTCTTTCTGGCCTCCTGGCCATGCTCAAATTTGCAGCTGCAATATTGAATAGATCTCTTTTGAGGATTAGATACTACTACTGAGGTGACTTCTCAGATTAAAATGCCTCCTCCTTCCCCGACAACTTTGGTCTTGGAAATAAATTGTAATATTTTGGTTTGCTCCAGTTGACATTCCATTTGTGTTATCACATCCCAGACTAACCCATATTCAGAAGTTATTGCTAGGAAGGGACTTGTTACTGATAAGAAATGAAACAAACTGATTGTAAATGCAATTAATGCCAATAGAATATTAAAGAGCAAAAGGTTTTGTAAGTCTAGTTCTGTACAGCACCACTGGTGGTCATCTCAGAGGTGTATACAAAGCAAATTCATATTTTTCCCCATATAAAAGAGAAGGAAATACATTAATAAAATACATCTTTTTTCAGGGTGGACCGGATTATGTTAAGTCAGGATATTTCTGCTTATGTATGCTTAGAAGATACTGGGTAAACAATCAAAATTTATTACTTATGGAGCATTTTTAATTATGGTAGAGAATATATAATCAGTTCTAGCCAAGGAAAAATATATTAAGAATACTCTGTAAGAGATTTATTTATGATAGTAGCATAGTATTTGCAGCTTTAATGATGGTGCATAAATTTTCACTATATCAAAGCACTGGCATTATACTATGGATAAATCCTGATGTAATATGTTTTGGCCTTTATTTCTGAGAGTAATTTTATATTAACTTTAAATAGCATCAATCTGTAGGAACTCACATTGGTTGTTGTGATTAATATAAATTCTTTCAAGCCATTTCTCCTGATCCTAGGATCATAGAGCAGTTCAGAGTAGCAATAACAAATATTTTTACCGTATTTGTGTTGTTTTATGTGTTTCCTGAGTGAATTTTTAAAGAAGACTAATATTTTTATTTATTTTACTGATAATAGGGACAATCTCAAAGTCTGTATTATAAAAAATGTGGTAAAAATTTGTTTAGCTACAGAAGAAAAAAGAGGAAGCTTGCACAGCTTTTTACAAGTGCCCAAATGCCTCTCTCAGCTATGAAACCTGTTGGTTTTCCTGCCTTTCTTTGACAAAAGAGATTACAGAAAGGGAGAGAATAAGCTTGAATGGTTTCTGCACCTAAGCACTGATGGTATCTGCAGTCCAGAATAAGCAATTAATAGACTTGAGAATTACTAAGCTCTTTATTTCCCTTGTGTAGAGAGAGAAGATGGAGAGATTGTCTTGCTTGAATGCAAAATCCAGCCCATTACAGAATTTAAAAAATCAGAAATGTCCATTGAAACAGCAAGAAACTTCCCAGGAAATCCCAATCAGATTCTATTATCTATCTTTTTGCTCTGTGTGGTGTTGCTAGATTGATGTGGCTGCTGGCATTAGTATAAACAGAAGCTTGGAATGTTTTTCTGAATTTCCTCCATTATGACTTAATCCATTTAATGATAAAGAATTTGTATCTCTGCAGACTTTAGAAAGATTACTAATTTACTAAACAGAGATGAAACAGCAGCAAGGGGAGATAAATTGAAGGACCAGAACCTTGGTGTTCATTAATTTCTATTATTTAAATATAGGTTTGAGGTGCTGAAAGAGAGCCTTCTGAACTAAGCAATGTGATGAATAGGACTACTAATGTTGTGGCTACCACTCATTAACACCAAGGAAACACAGCACTATCAGATAACAATTATATACTCTACCTTCTCTACCTTCTCTGGACAAAATTTTGAAATGCTCTTGAAAATGTATTTCAAGCTATTGCTGAAACATAGGTGCCAGTCTGTTGCTGATGCTTTTGTATTCTACAGCTTGCATGCTTTTCCTGACAAAAGGCACAGTTTTTCTCCTTGTTGTGGCCTGGGTCTGGTTTTGCAGCCAGCAGCTGGAAAAGTTGGGCTGCTCTTAGTAAAGAGTGCAATTTAGGGCATTCATTTAGTACTGTCTTGTGCAACTGCAGTTCTTACAGCCTCATTTCCAGCTTGTGATAATGCCCTAAGGCTTAACTAGTGATGAAAATACCATAAGGCTTTGGGAAAATGAAGGCAATATTACAATATGTACTGAGATGTTTTCTAAACAAGGATGAGCCTCGGAACAGGAGCCCTGCTGTAATTGACCATACAGGACAGAAGTAGTGAGGAACCCAGCACGTTGCCTTAATGATCTGGGGGTGGTTTGTTTATTTGTTTTGCATTCATTTTTGTTGCTCAAAATAATAATCAGAACAGCAAAGTCAGAAAAAAATCAATGCCCTGCAGTTTTTATTCAGTTGTAAATAAATTTGCTTTCCTGTAGCAAAAATGTAGAAGCATTTGCATATGTAACTACCAGAAAATAAAAGAGAAAATGTTTTCCACTGACAAAAACTCTCTTCACCTCGTTGTTGGTTTCAATTTCAGAAAATCTGGTTTTGTATCTTTTGAAACATGCTCTTTCCTCTAGGTCAAGAGAAATAAGGGGTTAATTTTATTGTGAAAGACTTTTATGTGTTGATTATGTCTAACAGGCAGAGGACTTTAAGAAAGCAAGCTATCACAAAATGAATAGTTAAAAGGTTCAGTTCAGCATTTTGTAAAATCTGTCCAAGTAAAAATGTGATATAGCTTTAGAGTTTCCTTTTTTCTCTGTGAATCTAAGAATGAGCTTCAGTACTTGTGGTGTTTCTGAGCATCATAGAAACCCACAGACAATAAAACTGTGGATCAGTTTTTTGAAGCATGTATAATGGTTGCTTTTTAGCTTGTTATGTAGATACTGTGCTCTCAGGTACGTAAAGACACTCAGGGAGAAGTTAGTGAAAATACAATAGAATTATCCAGGACCTTTCTAATGTAGCATTTCTATGGACTTGGAGAAACCAACATGCTTTTTGAGCAAGTTTTTATAAAGTTTCATAATAATCATTCATGAGAAAGGTTAAAATATCTAGTATCTAGCTCCAGAAGTACATGGAAAATACTCTGTGCATAATTTCTAATAAACAAGAACTTATAAAGTATGAGTTCACTAAAGTAGAGCGTTAATAATATGTGCAAGTAATTATAACATGTCATAAGAATTCCATTTTTCTTCTCCTTTTACGTTGTTAATTTCTCATAAGTCTCATAACTCAGCAATGAAATCATATTTATTACAAACTAGTGGTAATGTGCAAGCCAGTAAATAAATTGTTAAAGAACCTCAGTGCTGTCAGCATCCTAAATTAACTAATATACCTCTTTAGTGAATATTTTGCTACCATTTTTTCATCCATCCAGAAACATGCATAAAAACCTACTGAGATATGGTATACTATGCACGAAAGAAATATCAATAACACATTCATTGGCCTTTTAATTCAACCATGTTTATGAGGCCAGTATTACACAAAGTTGCACTTGAATGCAGCTTATTAATATTGTTTCAGCTGGTTGGATATTGAACTTTACCCAGTCCCATACAGAACTGGAAAAACTAGAACCACCTTTGCAATTTACTTTTCCACAATCACTTCAGTTATGGGTTGGGTTATTTAGTTCTTTTTGACTGAGGAATTAAAACTGTTGTCCATGCAATGTTAACTACCATAAAAAATGCATGCTGTGATGGTGATGGAGGGGGGAACATAAGGGACAAACTTTTCAGTGGCACATGACCAGAAACATACGGGACAATGAGAATGTGGAGGCTGTGGACATGTCAGCAATCCCTGGTTCCATCACTTCTTCAGCACAACTTGTGTTAAGTGGGAGAAATATTTTAATTTTTTTTGTGGACTTACAAATATCATTGTGAGATAGAATTATAATTTGCCCATCATAAGAGGAGATGGAACAATTGCAGTTTTGATAGCTCACTGATAACCAGTGTTCTTTGGAAAATGTCAGAAAGAAAAAGAAGGGGGAGTTAACTTTGTATATTCCCTGTTGATTAATCTTGGGGGAGACAGATTTTTAATTTTTTTGTATCTGTCTTTGGAATTGTGTGAATTAAATCTGGATGCTTCTCAGTGGTTCAAAGAAAATATAGGCATATTCTTTCAGAAAATTACAAAATGTGGTTAGCAGAATGCAAAATAGCTCATAAAATGTTCAACTACTTTCAGTTTAAACAACGAATATTTAGTTTGATTTTTATTATGCATGATACTTTTTGATGATCCAAAAAAATACTTGGCATTCAAAAATCACATCTTCAAAGACTTTGAAGACAATACAGAAAGGCAGTAAATACCTGTTTGTACTGATGTCCATAAAAATAGAATCATGCTCCATTCTGTATGGGAAGTCTTTCCCTTGTGAACTTAGAGAGAATACTGTTAATCAAATATGAAAAAGAAAGTCTGGTGTTTGATGCAAAATAAGATTGCATAATTTTCTCCCATTTTTTTCCATCCAGCATAATTTATAGCCCTGTGCAATCTCAATGAAAGAAGGTTAAGAAAATTTGGAGCTGAAATCTCAACTTGAAATCTCTTCAGCTCTGAGTTGCTGAAAATGTAATTTTCATTTTTATATCATGAACCAAGAGGAGACCCAGAAAAGGAGATTGCTAAGAATATAGTAATTCCAACTAACATGCCTGTTCGCATTTTAAAACTACCTAGACACTTCTTGAAATATAGTGTAGTGTGATTATTAGTCATTTATCATCAATACTGGCTATAAAGCACCTGCTTTAATGTCATTTTTATGGAATTCATTAAGCACGAAAAGAATAAGATTTCTAACACAAAGTCACTGAAGAAAACTGCAAAGACCCATCTCCATCTTCTTTATTTCATTTTGCTTACAAATTACATTTTAAATATGTTAATAGAGATTTCATTTACTTTAGTACAGCAATGATCACTTGAGGCATTACAAGCTCTGACTATTTAAGAAGTGGACAGAAGTTCAACTTCTGCAGAAAAACCTTTCCCCTTTCTAACTGTAAACGGAATGAAAATGAATGAAGAGAGGAAGGGAAAAGTGTTGCCTTAAGCTTAAAGATAGTCAACACTATTGTTTCTGTAGAAAGTTCTCACTTATTTTGAGCTTTTGCCTTCTTTTGTCCTGTGAAGCTATGTCCTACTTCCTCTTATGAGTCTTCATGTCTCCAAAAGGCACCAAGAGCGAGACAGGAACTTGGATGTATACAGTAAGACCAGTGTGTTAAAATTAATGTGATTCACAGAGAGGAGAAGTGCTACAGGCAGCAATGAGAATAAAAGGCCATTTGCTTTCCTTTTGCAGGAAGAAAAACCCTGCAGCCTAAAAAATGTGCTGCTGCTGCTTTTTTTAATATCCTTTTCTTTATATCCTTTTTTTTTTTAGCTTATTTTCTTTGTCCTTCTCCTCTGTGGGAGGTCAAGTGGAAGCAAGGTAGAATGTTGCTCCAAAGTACAGGAGTCACGCTGGGAGTTCAAGGAGAATTCTTAGTCCATGCACAGTTGTGAGCCCATCCATATCAGTGTCCCTCACTGGGAGCAGGTAGAAAGGCAGACAGAACTACAGCATACAGGCCTATTTTGCTATATGTGGGAGACAAGCACACAGTGCAATGACTGCTCCTATCCTCTGGGCTATTGATTATTCCACTCTGTTCTTTGTACATGTCTAGAAACACAGAAAAGTCCCACAAATATCTGCTTTCTTGCCTTCCTTCTTTCCCCTCTCCCCTTGCCTTGTCTTGCCTTGCCTTCTCTGCCCTATTGTACAGAATGAACTGTACAATAGGGAAACATGGAAAATAATGAAGCTATTGCTGTCCCAGACAGCAGTTTGTGATCAATATCCTAACTTCCAAGCTTTTCTATCTTGTTTCTTTTCTATTTTCATGCTCTTTCTGTTTGTTTTTCAGTGTGTTGTTTTTTTCCTCTTTAATACCAAATGTCCAATAATGCCAAGCAGAAGACTGGCAAATGTTTCAGCTTTTAAGGCAGGCTCTGTAACAAGCTATTAGCTGTTCTTATCCCACTATACAAAACTACAGAAGTTATAGTTATGTACTGCTGCCACAAATATTGCAGCTGATTTCCAGGCCCTAATGATAAACCAATCCATGAATTACAAAAGTAACAGTATTGTTCCTCACTCCTAAAACAGACAGTCTGGGAAACCACAAATCACCTCGGGAACTGCTGTCAATGGCCTAATTAGTAGTATAAAAGCAAGCAACTGAAGGTATCCAGGAAAAAAACCCCTTGTATAACATTATTGACAGATTAAATAATTTAAAGAAGATGAAACATGGTATATCCGGAAATGCCATAATCGTTGGCAAAATGGATCTTTTGTATTTGCTTTCTGTTTCTCTAAAACCGTGAGGTGCAACGGGGTCATATTTTCAGGGTTTCTTCTACAAACCTAGGTTACTCCTCTCCCACAGATACGCAACAAGAAAAATTCTAACTTGTTTGCAGAAAATACTTTGCACTGGATTCTTTGCTCAGTTGTTCTTTTTTAACTGAATATTTTGAAGGCCATTAGATGGTCTTCCAAATTGCCATGGGTCAAACAGCTACTTGATGATAACTTCCATAGGCTGAGTAATAAAGACATGACAGAACACAGCAATGGGAGATGCTTGTGTGAGATACAGTGGCCCCTGTAGTGTGCTGTGAGGGTTAAGGACAAGCTTTTCCTATTTTTTTAAATTAATTTTGAAATTTTTATATTTGAGTTTCAGAAGCACATAGTGAATGATGGTTCTAAATAAGAGGGCTGGGTAGAGCAGCTGTTCACAAGGTGAGGAGACTGCATTCTGCAGTTCAGCTTGAGCAGTTATGCATTAGATCTTGGCATTTCTGCATAATCTGGCCTGAAGGTAAAGGAGGATGCTCCAGATCTTCCTTACTTTTCAACTGTTACCTAGGTTATTTTACCCTGAATGTAAGCATCCTCTCTGCCAAGCCCTACCCATACCAATGTTTCACTTTGTTTGTGAAAAAATCTGGAGGCACATCCCACTGCTCTTCCAGATGAGCTACATCATATGTCTTTCCCAGCCAATTATTTCAGTTCTTTAAAAAATATATTTGGGAAGAAACTGGCGGAATATCAGCTCACAGTGTCTGGCTCTTTGCTCGTAAGCAGTATGTTAGGTGTTTATGGTTCAAAGAGTAATTTTTACCTTTTTATCATGCTTTTCTTGTCTCCATTTTGAACTGCTTTATTACTTGTAGCTTGTATTATTATTAGCTTGTATTACAAGAAGAAATTATATAGGTTTACTGCTTTGTTAGATTTGGAAGACATATTCATTATTATCAATAATCTAATTTTTGAAAAAATATTCTGTAAAGAATTGTTCAAAATAGATTCCCTTAACATATTAATAAGTATTAAGGTTTCCTTCTGTACATTACTAGTAGAGAAAAATAAACATAAAACTTTTACAGAATTTAGTTCTTTCTTTTGAGATGATAACACTAAAGAGTATTAGAAGAGTGTTGAAGGTTATTTCAAAATCAAATGGAGGTAGTGATATGCTCATCTTGAATTGTGAATCTCTCACAGCAGACTGAAAAATGTAATTACGGTTTGAACAAAGCAAGTCCGCTTAGGGAGATCATTACATCACAGGCACACAGCTAAAGGCTAAACTGTTTTCCCCAGCCTCTCTGGTCTCTCTTAAGTCTGTTTTGCTCGGAATCCAGCGAGCAGGTTCCATAATGTTGCTCAATGCTCTTCAGGCTAGTCCATCCTCTTTGTTTGCCATGCTCAGACTGGGGCCCCACTGTCATTAATAGACTTGATAATGACTTCACCCTCAGCTTTAGTTAAGAGATGCCCTCAAAGCAATCAGCAAAGGGGGAAGTGATGGCCTCCTCTCTCTGGTGACCAGCATTAGGACACAAAGAAATGGAATGAAGCTGCATCAGGGTAAATTCAGATTGGACATCAGGAAAATGTCTCACCCTCCCTGTGAGAAGGTGAATCATTAGGCTTCCCAGGGAAGTGGTGGCAATCCCAAGCCTGCCAGAGTTCACGGGGCAGCTGGATGACACTTAGACTCAGTGTTTACTTTTAGGTAGTCCTGCAAGGAGCGGGGATTTCAACTTGATGTGCCTCATGGGTCCCTTCCAACTCAAGATATTCTATGATTCTATATAATACTGAGATTAGTTTATAGATTTTGGTATGGTGCCAGCCAGGCAGTACCACATTTACCTAAAGTTAGAGTTACAGGGAAAGCTGTTGTAGAAGTAACCATGGAACCAACAAAAGGAGCTTATGTTTGATCAATACTTTGATTGTAGGGATGTAGCATTTATGGGATAGCCCCAAAACAGTATGTACTGAATTGCAGAAAGACAAGCCTGAGTCTTTCTCTAAAAGCAGACTCTTGTCTCTTCTGGTGAAAACCCCATGAATGCCTTAATTCCTAGAAAGCCAGTCCTAATTATCTCCTACTTTGCTGTTCACATTATCAGAGATAATATTCTATTTCTAAACTTCCTTTCCTTTTGAATAGACTCTTCTGTGTTTTATGCCTTGCTGTTAAGACAGAAGTTCACAGAAGAGAGAATCTTTTCTAGTTCTGGTTCCCAACCCCACAGAAGAAACACAGACCAAAGAAGCCTGTGAAAACTATGCTTGGTATGTGATATTCAAGTATTCTTTACCTATATAGTTTCTTAGAATTTCATGTGAGCTCTAAGAAGGACATAATGAGCAAACTGTGTGAATTAGATGTACAACATTGTCAGTTGTGGATGGATTTTTACAAGAAAGGAGGAAGCACGTTCATGGAAAAAAAATCAACCCCTTGTAAATTCTACTTCTCTTCCAAATCATGAAGCACATTAAAGCTCTAAAAAAAAAGATCCCTAAAGTGGCCTAACTTTGATTTCTTATAACGTTTCAAGAATTTGAATTTGCAAATTCTAGAACACCTGATAAATTTGGTTGATGGGTTTAAGCATTTATGTAACTGCTTCAGGTTTTTCGGCTTCTAACTTTCATTACATAAGGGTAATTAAATACTTTATAGAAGGGAGGTAGAGTGCTGCAAATTAACTGGAAAACAAACAGCAGTAACCTAGTATACCTACTAAATACTAAGATACCTTACATTACATCAATCTTTTCTACCTTTTCCTCGGGACTATCACAATTTGCAAATAATTTCTGCATGAACAAATCTTAGTGACGCATCTAGGGATTATCCTTCTTTTGCAGTACAGAAAGGGGTCATATGCACCACGACAGTTTTCAGGAAAGGGTAATACATACATCAGTATTCAATAGCTTGAATATTTACAGTAATTTCTAGGCTTTGCAGATGATTAAAATTCCACTTTGAAAAATGTACTAATTATTTTTTATTTTCAGTCCCCTAAAGAAATTTGGATTTTTTTCCTTTCTAGAGTAGAGTACACAAACTGTGATGACTGCAGTTCTTCCTCTGCCAGTTTTCTGACTTCACAGGAGTTTTAATATTTCATTTCAAGAAGATTTGGTTTAAGGCATCAAGAGTGTTTATGAGGAAGAATAACTTCCCTTAGAATACATTTCCTGTGGATTTTATTAGAATGAAACACATTTTGTACCAGAAGTCAGCAAAGTTCAGCAGGAGCGTGTCTCACATATCTTACATGTGGCTGTAATAGATTGGAGCTGTGGCAATTCTGCCTGGCCCTGCATCCAAGGGCCTAACCATATGATACAATGGAGGAAGCACTGCTTGCAGAGATAATGTCCATGATCCCTCATTCAGCTTTTGTCTTCCAAGTGAGGGTACAGCTAAGTGAGGATGAGCTAAGACTCTTTCTTGGAAGCTGTGGCTCTAAAGGCAAATGTAATGTCTGTTTATGTTAATCTGATCCCAGAAGTTCATAAAAAGTAAGACTACCTTATAGCCCAAGGATCTCAGACAGGTTCAGTCCTTTCTGAATCATAGTCATCAGTGATTCAGCAAAGTGTGGGTCTCTTTGGTCACATTAATCCAACTGCACATCAGTGCATACTCAAATGGGCAAAATTAGGTGTGAACCAACAGCTTTTCTGGCCAGCTCAGCATTTCTACTTCTCCTTTTCAATATGTTAAATATAGCAGAAATATATGCATGAGGAAGAAAAATAGCTTTAGGGCAGTGAAAAAGACAACATCATTCATTCTTTCTCATTTTTCTGAAATTTGAGACACTATATACGTATATGTTTCAATCTTCAAACCAACTGCTGCTTCTTGGGGAGGAAAGCAGTTTGTCAGAGACAGAATATTGGCATCTTTGGCTCATGTCCCCTAATACAATAAAGAAACAAAGCAGAGACAAATGAGGAGATTTACACCAATGAAAAACCTAACCTTGACTGTTGGTATTTGCATTTGTTTCCTCCTTTGAACTAATTTATCTTGGTAGAAAACCCTTCCAGTTCTCTAGTTGTAAATCTTTTTTTGCTAGCAATCAACTTCATTTTTGTTGCCAAGGTAGATGCACTTTACTATAAGTTTTTATTTTTGGCTTGTATTGTTACAATTCACAAACTAGTACACATTGCTTTATTTTTATCACCATCTTAAAATAAGTGGGTTTTTTCCTGTTAGTATTTGGCACCAATAGTTATTCATTTCCACCTCCTTCAAATAACAGTAGACATATTCTGTATTTTTGTTCTTCTGTACCTTAATTCTCCTTTGCTCTTGTGTTACTTTGTGAAATAGCATCAGGGTTGTAAAGTAATCAGGAGTTTGTAATGCGGCTGTCAACATCACAGTGTGAATTTGCCAAGTCCTGTTGAGGCTCTACCTGTTTGACAGCACATCTATAGTATTTTCAGCACCCTTGCTGTACTTATGTTAGTAAAGCCCTAGTAGAGAAACACAGTGACATCCTTACTGCATAACCACTGGGTTGGAATTTCCTCTGTTGTGTGTAATCATCAACACAAAACCATGGGGCATTATCTGGCTAAAGAGTAGGATGAACTCCAGTTCTTACCTCAATCTTTAGGTCTTTTACAGGCTTCTTAATAACTTTTGGCAAGTCTTCTTTGTATCTCAAGTTTTATCTGCTAAAATGGAATAACTGCTTCCTTTCTCTGATTTCTCTCTTGTTTATTCAGATAGAAAGCCCAAGAGGCAGAGATTATCAATTATATCTATGCAAAACTTTGCACAAAGAATCCCAAGGTCTCTGTCACAGCAAATGTGAATGAGACAGTGTCTGTAATTTTTTTTATATTGTACCTGAGCCATAATATATGCTAGGCACTGATGAATAATAACCTCTAGAAAAATTGTCCTAAAATGCTAATCATGTGGGTAATCTGGGTCAGGAAAGCCTTATATAAAATATACTTATTTGTAAGGACATGATTCTCTGTAACTCAATCCACTCTAAATCCTGGCTGCCACAGTCCTCTCTCCTGCACCAACCACGTGAGAACATTGTCCTCCAACTCTGCTCTTCTGTGTGGAGCTGGTCTGATTCAAACACAGCTACCCCAAATGCTGTTAGATCAGTTGGGTCATGGTACAAAGATGAGCTTGTAGTTAAAGAACACGTGTCAGGATGCCTCATGGGTCTTATTTAATCTTATTTTAGGTGCTGTCACACCACTAAATATCTTTCTGGCCGCACAAGGAAGTCTGATGTCTGATGCAACACGACATGTTTCTTGTGGGGAAAAAACATCTCTCGTGACATAACTTTCTGCTTTCTCCCAGTGAAAAATATTTCAGCAAATAATGACCCTTTCACCTGTATTTCACTGGAAGCCACCATCCAAATGCTTATAAACACTTCAGTGAAAAATGTTTTAAATCAACTTTATCTACAGTAGAAGGCTGGCACAAATACAGATAAATCACTTTTTCTTCTAAGTTTTATTGCAGTTAAGAAAACATGTTGTGTTAAAGCTTCTGAAACTCTAGCCTGCAGTTTGACATTATTTAGAAAATTCTGAGCTAATTTCTAAAAGGCAATTATAATTTAGATAGTTTTAACTAATTTCTAAAAGGCAGTTATAATTTAGATAATTTTCTTAAGTTGAGAGTAATATCTTAAAAAATTAGGCAGAACATATTGAAAATTAATTTTCTGTGCTTAAAAGAAGGTTTGGATTATTTGAAAGTATATTCTTTTCTATGGTAGAAAAATATTTTGTAGATAAAAAATGTCTTATATGTAAGATTGCTTTGGATAATTCCTGTCTTAATATGTTTTGTGCTGAAAATTTTTCTGAGTAAGTACAAACATAGACTACAGAGGTACTCTGCTATTAAAAAAAAAATCTTTGTGTTTTTTCATTCTTTTTGAAATAAATTTCTTTCTTTGCACCATATTAAGCCTTGTGAGAATATACTTATGGGAGGTTTCAGAGTGCTAATCTTAGAGCCTGTTCTTTCATTACACTGCCCTACCAATCCATCCACAAAAGAATATTCACTAAAGTTTCCTTCTCTTTGTTTTACTTCCCCCACACCCTCACTGAATTTATTTTCTTTACTTTCTTTTTTTTTGTTTATGTGGCATTTAGGCATTGGAACAGGCTGCTTGGGGAAGTGGCAGAATCACCATACCTGGAAGTATTCAAAAGGAGTGTGGATGTCACACTTGGGGGTATAGCTAATTGGTGAATAAAGTGTTAAAGGTGTGATTCAATTATCCTAGAGAACTTTTCCAACCTTAATGATTCTATGATTCATGAAAGATTGTTCAATTTTTCTCTCCTGTTCCTCCCTACCCCTCACATTATGCAGATGTAGAGAATATATTATATTTTGTTATCAACAAAAATGTATGTATATGGTGAAAATAAAAGTTAAAAAGCATTCCTCTATCCCTGAACAAGAGATAAAAACATTGTCCCTTACAGTGGTTTTCATCTGCTGACTGTCACTTCTCTGGAACAATTTTAACAACTCACTTCAGAGCAAAACTCCTCAAGAGCTCAGATCTTGTCAGCAGGCTACTTATTGCACTTAGCTGCACCAACTAGATAAATTCAGCATGAAGAACCCAAACTGAAATACATGTGAACCTGCCCAGTAAACAGAAAAAATAAAAAGCCAGGACCCTTCACACAAGTGTAAAGGGTCTCATTCTCAGGGTATGTGGACACCTATTACTTGCTGCAGATTTATTTTAAAGAAATGTAGGCCAAATTTTGCCCCCTGGTTGCAGGTTCATTATACAATTATTTTTGTTTCTTGACTCCAGTGGGACACAGAGGTGGAATAGAGGACAGAATTTGGCCCAATTAGTATGTGCCACTAATGAAAATTATTTTAAGGTGCAGGATGAAATCTTGTCTGGACAAGATTACTGAGGCCCAGAACTGAGGATGTTCTTTGACAATGTATGAGTGGGTGTGGGGGAAGGGATGAAGGAGAGTAGAAAGAGTGAAGACATAATTTGATTTGTGATGGAATATATCATACATTATCTCACAATCCCTGGTGAAAGTGAGAGCATCCCAGTCCATGCTGGTATCCATGCAGCACATGACAGACCCAAGGGGCCAGTTTAGATGAAGGGAGGCCACAGGAGAAACATTCTAGCCCTGGACTTCTAGGTGAAGTGGATGTTTTGTTTATACTTACAGAATAACATTTTATTTCAGATGGAAGATGGATTAGTTGAAGTCTCAGGTAGTTTTTATTTGGTTTCTAAAGGAAATAAAGTTTGTGTAATTACACTATTTGTCTGTCAATCCCAGACTAGTATGTTCTAGGACATGGATTATTTCAACCAAATCTGGCAGAGAAGAGATGTCTCAAGACTAATGATGTTCCTAACAGGTGGTTGTTCTGCGTGTTAAGGTTTGTTATATTTTTTTTTCTTTCTTGTGGGGGTTTTGTTGTGTTTGTTTGTGGTGTTGGGGTTTTTTGTTTGTTTGTTTGTTGCTGGTTTTTATTTATTTTGAATCAGAGATCCTGCAAAGAAGAAAGAGTTTGAGGTTAAAATTTCAGGCAAGAGGCACAGAAGAGTTTGTTTAATAGTTGAATTCAGAAAGGGAGGGCTAAAGCAGGGAACATTATCAGTATTAGATGATGTTTCCATGTTATTTCTGAGGTAGGTGCCTGATATACCAGAAATCTGAAGCATCTCCAACCCCAAAATTTCCCTTTAACTCTAGGTTTAACCCTCACATTTCATACTTGTAACTGCAATTCTTGTCCAAAAACTGAAGATAAAGGTATGAAGATTTCATATTATGCTACAAAGGATTTGACAAAGAAACAATGCAGAAATTATTTATAAATCTCCATGTAACAGTCTAGCTTTTTTCTTACTTTTTTCCTACTGCACGTATAGTGAGTTTTACTATTCTGACCTTGTGCTTGGCACTGTAGGACATTGCACTATAGGGAAAAAAAATATCTTTTTTCTTTCTTTTTTTTTTCCTCTCTAGTCCTTCCCTATAGCAAACCCATGTTTTAGTGATTGGCAGCTGCAGAGAGGCTTCGAGACATGTCCAGTGTATCAGCATAGAGGAAACAGCCTGCTACAATGGTTTTTTTTCTTTGTAGGCTGATAGAACTTGGGGGGCTAAGGAGGAGCTGGTGTTTTGGTAATTCTAAAAATTGTGTGAAAGATGGTTAATTTAATCTGGAACAGGCCAGTGTTATTGGGAGTTTAACAAGATCTCCCCATCTGATTATTTTTGTCAATTCCTAGATTAGAAAGCAAGTTCAGCTGAGCTGGGTAAGCAGGTGACAGTTCCCTTCCTACCTGGCTGCCAGGCCCAGGACTGCTGCTAGAGCTGGTGTCAGTCACAGCCCTCTGACTGGACAGCAGCTGAATCCTGCAAGGCAATTGCTGCCTGCTGTTCTGGTCAGCTTTGGTACATTCTAAAAAGTGGGCCAGTGCTTGTGTGCAGCCCAGCTCTGCATTAGAAATTACTGCTTTGTAAGGAGGCTTTGAATCTATTTCAGGTGCACACACACAAGGATTGGTATGCAGCCAAAATAAAGTTTTGCTATAGCATTTCTTATAGTTTTAGGTATATGACATTTGCTGATAAAAGGTCTAAGGTTCTTGAAGATATGTTGAGCTGCTAGAACTCCTTCATTGAAAAAAACTGTTTAGAAAGCTGGAGCACAGGGAGCAGGTTCTTTAAAACTTATCTGGATAAGATTTTTGGAAGAAATAGAAGCTGTCTTTTTAAAAAAGTAAATTCGTTGTAGCCCTACCTACATGTTTCCACTTATATCCTGATTTTCTTCGCATTGGCCTGAGTTAACTCTGCCCCCTACAGCATTCATCCTGTTGGTATAGAAAATGGAAAATTCTGTAGATTGCTTTAAAGGAGTTCCTCTGAGTCTTGATAAGATGGGCAGCGAATTGAAGAAAATTGTAGCCTGAACCATGGTAAGGTAAAATCATATTATGATATGCATGACTTGCATCTATAGCTAATTATAAAAGTGTGATGTTTGTAATTTCAGTCATCCTTGCTGCTGTAGTCATCTGGGTATGGAAGCAAAGGGCCTTGACAGGAGCAGGTGTTTGGGTAATTCTGAAAATTGCATGGAAGAGAAAGACAGCAGTTTAATCCAGCTCATACAGCCAATTGGAACTGCTGATCTACTACAGAACTGATTGAATTTTAATGAGTTGAATTATCTTTGAATTAAATTAGTTGATATGCTTGTGGTTGTTTGAACAAAACGGGGGGGGGGGGGGGGATTTGTC
>VYXF01007458.1:690392-718767 GCA_013397295.1 Polioptila caerulea
ACAAAGGCTTCCAGGAGAGGGAGTGGCAAGCGGCCGCCCAGCCCTCGGCGGGCTGCGGCGGGTCGGTGCCGCGGGGACGGGGGCAGAGCAGACGAGACAACTTCCCCAGGGGCACGGGGGGCCCCCGGAGGGCGGCGGCGGCAGCTCCTATCGAAAGGAAAGGGCTCCCCCGTGCCGCTGGCCGCTCCCCCGAAGGTGGCTGCGGGGCGGGGAGGCGGGGGAGGAGCCGGGCTCATCCCCGGGCGGGCGGCGGCCCCTCCACTGCGCCAACCTGCAGGCGGGCTGGAGGCGGCAGCCCCGCCCGGCCTCGGCTGCCGGGGCCGCGCCGCCCCTCGCCTCCGTCCCGGGCAGAGCCGCAGGCAGCCGCTTCCCGCTGCGTCGGTCCTGGACTGCAGCTTGCTGGCGGCCAGGGCAACAAGCAGCGGCATCTTGGAGCGTCTTCTTTCCCGAGTGCCCCTTCATCTCTCCCAGCCCGCTCCCCTCTCGTACCTTCAGCCTTTCTTTCTCCCTCCACTCCTTCTACCTTATTTCTGCTTGTCTCCCCCTTCTCTTACCATTTTTGGTTTTAAGGCTTTGTTTTTTATTTCCTTCTCTTTCTTCTTCACCCATCCTGTTCCCTTTTGGACCATCTTCGTTTAGTGCCTCTTAATTTCTTGATTTCTTCTGATTTTTTCCCCTTGGACTTTGCCTTGTCATGTCAAGATGGAAGTCAGGCATGACTGGCTCTCCTCATCCCCCCATGAGGGCTTCGAGCAGATGAGGCTGAAGAGCAGACCCAGGGAGCCTTCCCCAAGCCTCACCAGAGTAGGTGCGAACTTCTACAGCACTGTCAAGCAGCAGGACTACAGTGCCAGTGTCTGGCTGAGGAGGAAAGACAAACTGGAGCACGTAAGCTAGCTTCTTTTTCCACCCCACCTTTTTTTTTTTTTTTTAATTTCTAGACCTCTGTCTAGGTACTCTGTTAGGCTGTCTGCCAGCTGGGACTCCAGAAGAAAAGTGTTGCTCAAGTAGTTGGGCATGGCATTTCCCAAATGATAGAGAAAGGAGCTATTTAGAGGTCCCATAGTGGTGAGATCTGAGGTAAATGGAATGTCAGTACTGTTCCAAACTACTGGAAATATTTTTTAATGTTCTTGACTGATTCCTTCTTTTACTCCAGCAAATTCAGCACTGATGTGGGAGGAGAAAGATTAGGATGGTGCAGATGGAGGTTAGAACATTTATCTCACGGTGATTATCTTGTAGTTTTAAAGTAGTAATAAGAAAATAGCTGGTGGTTGTTTTGTTTTGTTTGGTTTTTTTTAATTTGAGATATGATTTGCATTCTCCCCCTCCCCCATCTTTTTCTTCTCCATGCATGGGACTTTGAACATACTCTACCTATGTGGGGTAGAGATTTCCTTGAAGACTTTTCTTGCTGCAGCAGTAGTACATAACTGTGTTTGAGGCCACAATAGGACTGATACTGTGGATAGCTCTAGTGAATATTTTATGAGAATTTAAGGTGCTTCAAAGTGTTCCTGTCTCAGATGATGTTTGAAAGCATTTTTCATGTTACTTGTAACAGCAAGGAAATGGGTCGAGATGACCTGCATGCTGTGTAAGTTTCCTGAATAGCTTATGAGGTGAAACCCATTGTTAGAGCATACAGTACAATCAAGACAGGAAAGTAGCTGCATTTACAGGGATGCAAAAGAATGTGGTTGGGCTTGCATAATGCAACAGTCTGCTATTCTTTACATTAGTGAGTAATTTGCAATCACAGTCACATTGACTTCAAGAGGCATAGGAAAATATTTCTTGTGGTACAGCCACCTGAAGTCTCTTTGAATAGAAATGGTCTGATTAAAAGAATAAATTGCCTTTATTACATGAAAATCCTAGATGGCATAGTAGAGTCCTTCAAAGATGAAACCTGAAAGGAAGGTCCTTTACCAACTAGCTAATGGACTGAAACCCTCCCTTCCCCCTAACCTGCAAAGTATTTTATCCCTCTTAGTGAAATCTTAAACTTGAGTTGTTTTTACTTCCGGGGTAATGACAAGAACTGATGATCTGTTGGAAAGATCACATTTCAAATGTTGAGGAAGGTATTGAATTCTGTCTGCCTTTTAACACAATGTTGTGATTCTTCACACTGACAACAAGGCTTCACAGTAGTAAGCCTGTAAGTGGAGTATTCTCCCATTGTCAATCAAGAATAAAGGTCAGTGCCTTATCTCTTTAGCTTTAGTGCAGCTAAAACATCAAAAGCACAGAAATCTGGCTGGTGGCTTTTGTTACAGATTTTGCTACATGTTGATATCTATGATCAAATGAATAATTACCAATTGTGGGGGGGATTAATCTGTCAACAGTTTGATATCTGGTAGCTGAATGGTCAGATACCTGTATATTAAACCTTGTCACAATATTAGCAGGAAGAAAGAAAATCACATTAACTTGTTTGAAGATTGAAAGGGAAAACCCTTTATTTTTTGTGTGGTTTTGTTGCTGGGTTTTTTTTCTTTTGTTATTGCTGTTCTTGGGGTTTATTATTATTTTTATTAAGTCAAAATTTTATCACAATAGTAGTCTTCAATATCCCTGCAGCATTTGTGTGAAAAGCTTTCTCTGTAATCTGTAATGCATGTTCTTCTGGGGGTTTCCCTCTCATTTGATCCGGTCATTTTTCATTCCCACAGCCTGTCTGAACAATGCGAAAAGGAAAAAGAATTGGAGCATTGATATCCCTTGCTTGCCATAAAGTATTTATTTAGTTTACATTTATTGTGGCTACCCTGCAGTACACTGATATGCTAACAGAAGATACATGAAAATACTTTGCTTTATGGTTTAAGGCAACTGCATTACTCATGAGTGTTGTAACAGATGCATTATTGCATGAATATAAATAAATTGTCTATTTATTTATAAATTCTATTTTGCTTATACAGTTTTAGAGCAAGGTTGTTATTTTTTGCTTTCAGAATAGTCTTTGAGGGTTTTGAGTGTTCTCTTGCTAAAGAAGGTATTTCCTACACTCCACTCTTCCACTCCAAGAGCCAAACCAATTACTTTGAGATGCATCATTTTGAATGGGATAGTAATTGACATATGGTAGCTTATGGCCAATATTGTATAATGAAGGTATCCATATCCTCCATCCCCCTCACAAAGTTTGCATAACATTTCATTACAGCTCCCTTCGAGGTAATCATGCTAGTTGATACCTACAAAGAAGATCAAAATACAAGGAGTGGGCATTCATGGAGGCACTGAATTTAAATCATCACAGACTTGATGCTGCACAATGACAGGTTAGGCAGAAGAGGGGTATATAGTGAGTGCAAATCAAGAACAAATAATATGAATGTGCAAATTACATGAACAGATTTTGAAGTTTCATATGTACTCTTTCAGCATTGTGGAGGGGGTTGGGCTTTGCTTCATTGAAATGATTTTCTACATTGATTTCAGTTGTAACAGGGATGAAATTGGGCCACCATATTTTGTTAATTACTTACAGTAAGACTTTGTAGGCCTGAGCAGGTATTTTATATTGACTTTTGTTGAAGTTAATAACCCAACTTAATCATGTGCAACACTTACTAATCCACATACAGTTTGGTTAAAAGACATCTTCTGAAGCCAATTTGTATCAAATTATGTAAAAAGATTCTCAAATATAGAAACCAGGTGTTTCTAAATTTCCAAACTGTCACAAAGTTTTGGGTTTTGGTGTTGTGGTTTTTGGTTTGTTTTGTGTTTTAGGCTTTTTCTTATACAGATGCCAGTTTGAGGACTGTGGTGAAGAGGTTCAAGACTATGGTAAAGACATTAAAAATTCAACTGCTTTATCTCTTCTGAAAGCACAGAACAAGTTCAGATGCACAAATGTGATCGAGTTTCTTTAAAACTGATCAATATTTAATTATTGATTGACCACAGAGGAAGTGAAAATCTGGAACATCCTGCTGGTGTCTTCCTAATTAATTTTCTTTAAATGGATCTTAATGTAGTGTGGCTCATTGGCTAGCTCCTTTTTGTATGGTTTTCTTTTTCCAGCTGGCAGCAACAGTTCTTGTACTATCAAAGATTTGAACACAACGCACCCCTGTTCTTTTGTGAACTCAGATGCTGTGTGTAAGAGTAAATGAATTTTCTGTGACCTGTTTGAAGGCCCAGGGAGGAGTTTTTGCTGAAGTCAGGCCTCAGTGTACACGCATGCTGCACCCAGTGCGCTGAAGAGCCGTGCATTCTGTTAATGGAGAAATTTACATGAAATGTGAGCAACTCCAACATTGTAGTTGTGACCACAGTGATGTTGCAAACCTTTGCCTGGAATCCCTGCAGAGCTGAAATTGTTCAGATTCTATGTATTTGCTTCAACTAGTTCCTTGTACCTCTTTGTGAAATTGTTTGCCTGGTATTGGAAGTGTTGGAGAGAAAACAGTTGTGTGAAATACTCTTAAAGTCTTCTTTGCATAGTGGGTTTTTTTGCTTGTTTATTTCTTTCTCCTTGTCTGGTGTTGCCTTTTTTTAATGAAATGTGAATTCATTTAGAGAAAAAAGAAGAGGTAGGGATTGGCAAAGAGTAGGCTTTAGCTCATAGGAGCTACTCAATCTGGTTTAATTTGCAGCAGCTCTCCATCATGTCTCTGCATCCCACAGTAATGACAGATATTGAATAGCTGCTTTCCTGGTACCTCAGCAAAGAATTCTAGAGAACTTAATTTCAAATAATAAAAGCTTCAAAATTGAACAGATTTCTTTCTAAGCTATATGAGCTATGCTTCAAGCATATATTTGTTTTTTGACAGATACAGGTATTCTTTCTCAAGAATTTAGTGGTAGTCTTTCTTTAATAACTTCTAAATTTAATTATTTGCTTGATCATCTTAAAACATTTTCAAAATTCTCTTTTAAGAAACTGGTTCAAAACTAACTTTTGGGGAGACCTGATATCAGGAAAGTGTTATTTTCTGGCAATCCCTAGTCTGTAATTTTTGAAGAATCATAATTAGGAGAAGTTATTGACAATTAGTGCACTATTTTTGGGGGTTTTTTACTGCAATTCTGGTTAGTAGCAAGGGCAGTGTTGAGATTTTCAGATTCTAAGTGCTCTTGCTGTTACTTGACCAGTTGATGCTATTGCTCAGCACTGCTGTGCCTTTGGCAGCATTGCTGCTCAGGGAGAAAAGTGGCCATGAGGTGCAGGGATAGCAGTGTCACTTGGCAGCAGAGGCAGGTATCTAACATGCAGCTGTTAGGCTGAAGACAGTTTACAAAGGTGCCTGACAAGTCTGGCTAGAATATTTCTCAGAGCTGCATGAGCAAATCATAAATAAAATATAGCTTTAATTCACCTGTTGAAATACCTTTAGAAAAGTTGAAATTCCAAATCTCATTTTGCCAGTTTGTTTTTATTATTCAAAAACCAGTAAATCTATTAGGCAGTTTTTGTCTTCCTCTTCTTTTTTATGATATTGAAAATTCTTAACAAAAGCATTGTTGGACAGTTTCCAAGTGCATTTCTGCTCTTGTATTAAAATTAACACTAATGTTAAAAGTCAGAAGACAGATTTGTAATCTTCAGAAGGATGCAGAAGACACCATGTGCATAGCTATAACCTGCAGCACCCTAAACAAGGAAGGTGGACATAGCTTTGTGTAAAGCATGGTACAGGAGTAGAACCCAGTCAAGCCAAATCAGTTGCTGGACAATGGCAATGGCTTCAGTCAGGGCACCCCAAGGATCACACCATGTGCCCTGAGACCATTGTCCAAATGCTTCTTGAGCTCTCTCAGGCTTTGTGCTGTGACCACTCCTCTGGGGAGCCTGTTCCAGTGCCCAGCCATCCTCAGGGTGAAGAACCTTTTCCTGATATCTACCCTAAACCTCCCCTGACACAACTTGAGGCTGTTCCCTCAGGTCCTGTCACTCGTCACCAGAGAAAAGAGCTTGCTCCTCCATGTCCTCTCATGAGGAAGTTGTAGATGGCTGTGGGGTCTCCTCTCAGTCTGAACAAGCCAAGTGACCTCAGCCCCTGCTTTTGTGGCTTCCCCTCCAGGCTGTTCACCATCTCTGTTGCCCTCCTTTGGACTCACTTTAACAGCTTTATATCTTTCTTGTATTGTGGCACACAGAACTGCAATCGAGGTCAGCCCACAGCAGAGCTGAGCAGGAGAATCCCCTCCTGTGCCTGACCAGCAATGCTGTGCTTGGTGCACAGTTGAAAGAATCTTTTGCACTAGGCAGGTATAAAGAATTTGTCATTTGGATTAATGTCAGATACCAAGAAGAATGGCATGTGCCATGTAGGAAGGTACATAGATGGGGACAGTTCAGAGGGTTCTAGAGAGTTCATTTCCAATATTTGATGCTTTTTGATGGTGTGGTTGCAGGTTATAATTCCAAATGTCTGTCTAGTCCTGGAGCTAGAGATCTATATATAGGTTTCATCATTAAAATAAAGGAAACAAACTCAATTAAGTTAGGGGGATTTTTGCTTTTTCTCAACAGGAGACTGGTATGTGGATTGCCTGCCTGGAGCTGTGGTACTTAGCATGACTTATGATTCTTCCTGAAGTAGTAGCATGCAGTTTGCTTCACTGCTGACAGACTGTGTGTGGAGGGGAATTCTTATGTTGAAATGCTGATTTCCTTGCAGGTGTCTTTCTCCACTAATGTTTTGAAGGCAAACAAAATTAGAGAAAATAAATGTTCAGAAAAGTGGAAAAAGGGGACCAAAATAATTGAGTGGTGTTGGGAAAATACTGGATAACACTTTAGAGCAAAAAGACAGAAAATATTTTCTTTTGAAAGTTGCATGGGGAATTTCAGATCCTGAGTAATTTATTACTGTAGTTACCATACAGAAAAGTAATTTTGTATTGCAAAGCAGTGAAAATACGATACCTAATAGTTTTTTTTTTTCTCTTTTTAGTTGTAGTGGGTTTACCTTGGTTTCCTGCCAGCTTCCCACCAAGCTACTCTCTCTCTCTCTCTGCCCCTCCTAAACAGTATAGGGGGAGAACATGAGATAAATGATCTTCTAGCTTGAGATAAAAATGGGGAGATCAGCAATTACTGTCACAGGCAAAACAGACTCAGCTTGAGGGATATTAGTTTAATCTCTTTCCAGTTAAATATAGGATTGGATAGTGAGAAACAAGGACAAGAATAAAATCACCTTCTCCCTTCTCCCCATTTTTCCAGCCTCATCTTCAGTCCTTTGTTCCTGAATCTTCAACCTCCTTCCCTTCAATCCCCTGAGTGGCACAGGGTATTGGGAATGGGGGCTGCAGTCATTTCATAACACTTCATCACTCCTTCACAGTTCCCTGCTGTGGTGTGGGATCCCTGGCACGGGATATAGTCCCTGTCACACTATCCCAATGTGGGTCCTTCACACAAGCTGCAGCTCTTCAAAAACGGTACCAGCATGGGTCCTCTCCATGGAGTGCACTCCAGGAATGGACTGTGCCAGCATGGGCCCCCCATGGGCTGCACTTCCTGCTCCTTTGTGGGCCCTCCACAGGCTACAGCTTCCTTCAGAGCACATGCACCTGCCCTGGCATGGGCTGCAGTGTGGATGCCTGCTATGGCTGCTCTGGTGTGGTCCTCCATGGGCTGTGGGGGAACAACCCACTCTCTTTGTGGGTAGCAGCAGAATGCCTCCTTGCTGTTCTCTTTCACAGACATTGGTGTCTGCAGGGCTGTTTCTCTCAAGTTTTTCTTGCTCTTCTCTCATAGCTCCTGGGCAGCAGTTTTTTTTCTTGTGTGTGTTATCAACAGAGGCACCAGCGAGTCCTATTGATGGGCCCAGCTTTGGCAAAGAGCAGGTTTGTCATGGAGCCAGCTGGAACTGGCAGTGTCCAGCATGAGGCAGCTGCTGGTCTCACAGAGGCCACCTCTGCAGTGGCCCCGAGCCCCACAAAACCTAGCCATGTAAACCAAGTACACTAATCCTAGGAGCAGCTCTTCTTTCTCTGGTATACGAGAAAATCAACATTGCATTAATCTAACACATCAGCTCTGATGATTTCAACATCAGCCACTTTCAAAGTCCAAATCTCTAAAGCTAAATTTAAAATATTTGAGAGACACATTCACTGTAACAAGCTTAATTTATGGTGTCTGACTTTATGTTGTTGCATAAGAATACAAAGTAACTTAAAGCTTCAAAGTTGCTCTAAAAATTAATTTGTATATGCATGTATAAATTAATTTATAATTTAATTCAACCCATTCAAGACTTCTTAGAAATTAAGTTTTCTGGTTTCTGAAAAAAAGGCATATATCTTAGTCTACATTTCTTCCAGATGTTAACTTCAGTGTAGGTATAAGTGCTTTACAGTCCTTTGTTTTTCCTAATGCTACTAGCATTAAGGAAAACCCAAACTGCTTTTTTTGCTGTCATCCTTTATTTTAGCAGCATTTACCATCCTTGTTTAAGGATTTTGAAAAAGGAGTTGCAGAAACTTGCAACTTAATCTCCTTGTCTGTTACACAACCAAGTAACACTGCAGTCTTCAGTGATTTGGGCTTGTAGCTGACCATTGACTGTAACACACTCAAGGGTAGTAAGAGTACTTTAAATGCCAGGAAAATGATGCTTCATGAATATCTCCTTACAAATGCCATCAGTTCACTGCCTGTAGATGATGCCCATGGAAGCTAATTGCTATGACTGGTTGGTTGTTTAGCTTAGGCCTTCTTCTGTTCCATAACCAGGAATGCTAAAATACTGAAGGTAAAATAACTTCACTAGACTGTTAAAAGGATGCAAACAACTGCCCAGCTCATGCCAATGATTAATAAACCCTGCTTTATTGCTGTTCATGGTGTGAAATCATATAGTTCATTTTTCCTTAAAACAAAGTCCTGTGCTGGCAGTAAACTCCCTAGATCTGTCTCCCTTGGTGAAATGTTTTCTTGAGGCACAAGTGATGGGTTTCTAACAGCCTACCTCTTGCTTTGCTTTTTTAAATAACTTTATTTCAGGTCTGATGTCCATGCCTTTTTATAGTTTCATTACTGAGAGGAAAAAATACAGGCACCCTGCTAATGTCTTACAAGGTCCATATATCTATATACACCACAAAGCTCCTCTGTGGTATTTCAGAGTCTGAAAGAAGGTTTCTTAAAATGAAATTTGGATGCAATTTGTTTAATTTTCACAGTCCTAGATGACAGCTGGTAGAGTGGAAAAGTGTAACATTCCTTTTCCCATGCAGTGACAATCCTCTAAGGTCTGTAGGATTGTGTAGTCTGAGTGGACAATCAAGTCGTTTACAACTTACCCTTCACAGTTTGTGGGAACAAAAGTAGAGTACCTGAGGATGTATCTGTTAGGCAACAAATGCCTGCTGGGGTCCATATTCCCTAAAGAGCCAAATGCAGGACGTGTGCTGCTGCTTGCTAGAGACCTGCATGCCCATGTGGCAGTGGTGAGCTGGGTGTGTCCCTAGGTGCTCCCTGGCATGGTGGGGATGCAGCTGATCCATTCGTTGCGAAATGGGGCGCTCACAGATTCCCTGCTCATTTGTGTTTCAAGGGGAGACAGGTAACCCACTGTCCCCTCAAGTGACAAAGGCTGGGCTCCTTGAGGTTGCTTGACTGTCTACTGTGCCTGAGTGGGCACAGGGGCCACTCAGCTGAAGAAATGTGTGCAGGGAGTTGGCACAACCTCAGAAATTCAGGAGGGGGAAGGGAGGAAATGAATGATACATTGGTGCCTGTTAAGTGAATTGATTTAATCGGAAAATAATTTTTATTAGATTGGAAACTTATTCCTAGAGGTTTTTTGAGTGCTTATCCATCAAAGCTTAGTCCAATTTTTTTTTTTTCTTAATAGGATTTGCTCCTCAGAATTCTTTGACTTTTATAAAGGCTTTCCAAATATAACATAGGATTTGAGTATTTTTGTAGGGATTTGTCTTCTTTTGTTTTGATCAATGCACTGTGAATTTGACTGTATAGATTGCATCTAGCCCTGGACAAAGAAATATCAGAGTGGTATTTTTAGTAATACTACTTTGGCTTGCTCTCTGAGGATGAAGAAAAATTTCCCTATTTTCCCCCACTTTTGCACAGCCTGTACAATCCTCTATGTGCAGTATTTGTAATTGAATAAAGTGCATTTTATTAATTTCTCATCTTAAAACAAAGATTTTGAGAGAATTTAGTAAGCTTCATTTTTAGCTGCATGATGTCAACATAATCAGCAGCTTGTTTTGTCACTGATAAAGTTGTTGCAGCTCATAAATACCAGTAGTTCTATTTTTATTTTTGTTGCTATTTATATATCTCTATTTACAGTTGTAATTAAATGTTTAATGGAATAAAAAAGCCCATGTATTTGAGAATTGCTGCTAATAAAACAAATAGTGATTTAGATAATTCCTGGCATTCTGATACATTAAATAGGCTGGATTTCCCTAAGGCATTTTTTACTGTTTGGAGCAGAACCAAATGTGGAGCAGTGACGAGATAGTGATGGTGACCATCGTAAAATTCTTGATCCTGTTGTTACTGCAGGAAAGGCATATGTACTTGGGGTTGTACTCTTAATTTTCTAATAGCCAGTATATGCTGTAAAAAGCCTGCCATAATGAGCAGATTTGTGTTTGTTTTGAAACACGGGAGTGTGTAAAAGTTAATAAGGTCTTCAGCACTTCCAGACACAGTAACCATGCCTTACTCTGCTTTTCATGTTTCAGAAATTCTGCTGCTGCCCATTAAGTTTCAGGACTGATCCTTTCTAGGCAGGGTATTTTTTTGATAAAAGGGAATATGCTTTATGAACTGAACAAACTTCAGGCATTACCTCAGCTGAGGCTATTTGCTTCTGAGAATGGTGTTTAAGGTGACACTATTTCCTAAATGCAGCTTGTGCACTTTTGTTTTGACCTTGTTCCAAAACCATGATCCATTGACTCCATTACTATGGATGCAAGTTGTATATGAGCTCCTTGAGAGAAGACTGTAAAGACTGTACATCAGCTCGGCTGTCACGGATTTGGAGCTAAAAACCAAGTTCAGTATCTCATGCTAAACAGTTGGAGGAAAAAATCTGTCTTGGAATCCTCACCTTTTCTTGAGCTATAAGTCTCTGGATCATCAGGCTGGTTGCTGTATAAATTATTTGAGAACACTTTGCAGGTAGCACAGGGCTATCAGAAGAACAGAAGGCATCCTAATATAACAGAGGGGATGTGAGAAACTCTAACACCTATATGAATAATAGATCCAGTTGTTCACTGTTTAAGCTCGCCTTAAGGTGTTTCAGAAGGGAAAATATACAAGGAAGTCAGATTGATGCAGGGTGCATTTGAAACTGCAATTATGTGCAAGATTAATGAATGGATATCTTAAAACTCAGCAAAACAAAGCTACCTGTGAAATTATTTCTTTGTTTTCCACTAGAATACTTCTGTACTTTAGAAGGTGTAAGTGAAAAACTATGCTGATCATGCTAAAAAGCAAATCAAACCTAAACTGGAATATTATTTCAGATTAATGTTAGCAGGTATAATCTGTTTTCATGTTTTGTGCTGATTTAAGTGGAAATGTGCACCTGCTTCAGTGGTAATAATTGAGGGAAAAAAAGATGACAAAACACCAAAACGTCTTGTTGCCTCTTGTGGAAAATTAATTAGATGAGCAAATAGAAGAATGTCCATTGGAGTGACTGGTGGCTACAATAAAGATGGGGACTCATGTCATGTTCTGCTATTTCCTGATAGTTGTTTGTTGGAGAGGACCCATGAGCATCTAGAAAGGCTTGTATTCCTGGAACATGAAAAAGAAACACAAGTGATTAAAGGTCTTGTAGAAATTCTTGTGACTTTCTGACAGCTGCTGACAGAAGTTGGCCTGTTTAGTCTCTTCGTGGGCAGTGATAAAATAGCCAGCATAGAAAAGGTTGGGAAGATGAGTGAAATGGAATATATTAGAGCTCTGTCAGTTTGCTCTAGGGCTGGAACTGCTCAAACAGACTTTGAAGTACAGTGGGTGGGGATTTCTGCCTTCCAAAACAGATGCTGATGTGCATTTGTAACCCTCTGCTGTCCATTTGCTATTACCTTATGGAATAAAGTGTTTCAAATGTTTCAAGCCAGTGGGTTGGCAGAGAACATGATGTTTTCTTTCTTCCCCTGAATCAGTACATTCCATAACTTCTTCCTGCTTATTAAAGAATTATCTTAGGCCTGCAGCCATGTGTTTAGTCCTATAAGCTCTAATACTGAAGGCAGCTTTCTGCTTACTTTTGTGATGCCTAATGGAAAAGTAGTGTCCTCGAGTTTTCAACAGGATCCATAGTGCTACATTTGGGTAAAATAGTGATACTCTTCACATCATTCAGGCATGTTTTGAAGGGTTTGCTAAAGATTCTCTGTGTATCTTTTCATGGAAAACCAGTGTGTTGTGTGACATCTGACTTTTGCTATTGACTACGTAGAGTTGCTCGGAGTCATGCACACAGCCTTGTGAATAAGTGTTGCTTAAAACAGAATGGGATGAAATATATTCAATTCTACTTCTCTGTTGGAACTGTGCTTTTTAGATCCTTCAGAAGATGCATCTTTTGAGTAAATCCTGGGACATCAATAAAGACTACATAACTCCCCCTGGTTAGTGCAGTGGATGAGATGGTTCTAAGAAAAGATGGCTTGAAAACAAATTACCTAAAACAAGCGGACAAAATTATCACTGATGAATGAAAGCCAAACAATTTTGAAATTATTTGCAATTTTAAACTGTTTTTGAGTGACTTGTTTGTAGAATGTGAACCAAATCTACAATGCTGAAGACTGATTGGTGCTTATTTGGGATGTTGTGAGCAATAAAATACATCAACACACCAAATGCTGTTTTCAGGCTTTTACAGTGTAAACAATTTATTGTTTGAATAACAATTCCTTTGGGTCTGGCATGAAACAAAACCCTTAAGTGTTTTGGAAAACGTTACCCTTTTGAACAATGCAATTTCCTTTGCTAGTGTGAGCTGCTGTCCCTGCAGACTTTTCTTTGAATTCCCAATTGGGCTTGTGGCAGGCAGCTAACCCCTTCTGTGTTACTTTATCCCATTTTCTGCAATATTGTTCTCTCTGAGCCTTTTTGTCATGGCTTAGCTGCATCAAACTCCTGCTGCAGAAAGTTGGAATGTGTCACACTCTATTCTCTGGCTCTGTGTGTATGGTCTTACTGCACATCAGCCTAAATCAATTTGTTTCTGAAACAGCGGAAACCTTAGTCTGCTGGAAACCTCAATTTTTAAAAAATACTTTTTTTTAGTTTCTGCACTTTGTTCCTCTAGTGTGTATCTTTGCTAGGGTTGTTCCAGGCATTCTGTTTGGCTTTAAATAACAATTGCTCATATCCATTTTTTAGAAGACACTTGCTGTATTGCACAACTGTTTCCCTTTTTACTTCTCCAAGGTTTGGATTTACATACCCAAGGCCCTTGTGTTTTAATTTTTTCCTATTTGTATCAACTCATCAATTCTTTCATGATGCTTACTTTTAAATTATTTTTCTTTATTCCCTTGTCCCCACCTTCTTGCTCTGTCCTCTCAAATTCTTCTAGCGAATCCACAGCCTTGTTTTGGTATCACTTGCCTTGTTCTGTAATGCACTTCATGTGAAACACCCAGGGAAAATATGGTGAGCAAAATATATATAGGATTTGCAAGAATGCACTTCTCTTACAAGGTTTATACATAATTTTTGTTCTGGCAGGGCAACACTTTCTGAAGTTCTTAAGTGATTCAAACTCATAAATCCCACATATGCACCTCTGAAAACCTTGAGCTTGCAAGCAAGATGGAAGTTTCTGAGTTGTGTGAGTGTGAGTTGGCCTTGCAAGTGTGGTCTATAGATCTGGTATTATAAAAGGCAGTGATTACATGAATAGCAATAAACTTTTCACCACCAGTGTGACTTTGTCATGTCAGCCAACAACATGTTCTTTCAGACCCTTTTTCCATTTAATTAAATAAGGGCTCTGAATTTTTTTCCAAGCAACTGTACCGTTGTGTCTTGAAAGGGATGAAAAAAATGTTTCTTTTTTTTTTTTGTGGAATCTTTTTTTCAAGTGATTGCACATTTGTTTCTGTTTTTCAGGAATAGGAAACTGAGAGTGCATCCTTTCAAGTTAGTTTGTGCAGGTAATAAATAGGATTTTCTGTGATCAAGTGAGAAATTTATGGCAGATGTAAAAATGCCTGTTTATTATAGAAGTACCGCTGTATGTTATGCCTTCTGATTTACAGGCCACAGTACCTAAGACATACATGAAGTACTTGAAATTTTTATTTGTTTTAGCTCTCAGGTTACCAATGCATGTTGTATTTTTATTGTTTTGTTTTTGTTTTTTTTTAATATATTGATTAAATAACAGGGGATGAGGCGTGTGGTGTTTTTGAAAGGCTGTAAGATCCCTTCCTGTTTGGACTAATCTGGTTGTTGTATTTCAGCTGATGCTTTCTATGATTTCATTTTTACTAAAAGTCTCTCCCTAACAGCTGTTTGCATTTTGGGTTTTTTAAATGTGTGTTTCTCCAGTATTTGCAAGATTAAAAGTATTTTACAAGAACCTTTGGGAATTTTTGTTGCTTTGTAAAATTTACTTACTTTGTGTGGCATCAGATGTTCTCAGTTTATTTCTGGGCATTATTAATTTTTTATAACATATCTAGCTAATTTATTCAGGCTTATAGTGTTGAACTCCTGACTTGGGTAGAACAGCTTCATGAGGAACCAGTTACTGATGGGTACCACCATGAAAGAAACACCTTCCCAAAACACCATTCTGGACAATAACTGCATGTCTAATTTGAGATAGGATGATGGTGATATAGTCTGAAAACAACAAAACTTCTGGTAGTGGCCTCTCTTCTCTGAGTTTCATTGCTTTTAGAGCTTGTTCTAGCTCTACTTAATTAACTTTGATTTCTATATATGTGTGTACTTTTAACTATTGAGCATTATAGCTTTGTTTAGTTGTATTTATTGCACATTTACCATTCACTGTGTTGCTTTCTTTCTTTAAAAAAGGAAGTGGCTTGGCAGCAGAAGGAAGGTTCTCCTGTTAGATTGTCCTGGCTGCTCTGCTGTGAAGGGAGAGATGAGTGATTTTTGAAAGCCTTTGAGCCATGAGGCCCAGAGAGGCTTTTAGAGTGGATGTAGGGCAAGCAGAGAGGGAGAGGAACAATGAAGCTTGAAGGAACTGAAGGAAACCATGGGCTGGAAGATTCCTGAAAGGAGCAGAGAGCTTGCTTGTAGGAGTACACAGAAACATGGAAGCTCTTTTAGGGTTCTGGAAAGGAAAAAATGATTTTTCAACTCAACCTTTGAAAGCTTTTGACTTGGATAGCCAAATCAGAGGAAAAGACCTGCCCTGCAAGATGAGAGGGCCAAAATCTGTTTTTTTCAGATTTTTCCGTGCAGTAGGTTTGAGTTCTGGATTCTGTATTAGCTTAGTACTTTCATGCAGGCGATTAGAGTTGTGTCCGTTTTTGTTTTGGTTTTTGTTTTCCTTTTTGCTGTTTGGTTTTGTCTGTTCTTTTGGTATATTCACTGTGGCAGACTGACTAATTTCCCCTCAAGGCTCTGCCTGAAATGAAGCTCCATCATGAATCTCCAAACTGGCCAGATATTGCAATAAGACAAGAACAGCAAAAGCAACTTTTGTGGTTGACTCCTTGGAATAGTGGACTCTAAAAACATACATGGATGCTGACGCAGAGATTTATTTTCTTTTTTCCATGTAATTTGTGTCATGGACACTAGTGTTTTCTTGAGATGGGTGGAGTCACTGGCTCATTGAACTAACTTCTGTTGCATAACTTTAAGTGAGGGATGTGGAAGCTACAGAAACAACCAAAAAGGGAAATATTAAGTATTTAGAGTGAACAGAGGTCACTCTTATGTTCCACAAGCTGGGGATATTCTAATTGTGAGTTAATTTTATCAAAGTTGTAATGCATCTGACAAGCTCTTTAGGATTTTCTGTTGGTTTAAATTATTTATTTATTTGCAATTCACAGTGTATGACTGGACACAAAAAATGCTGTCTTCACCTTGATCTCTATTTTTTATATTTTCTGTTTGCAGAGAAGGCACATGGGTAATTTCTAGATGGCCACATGAATACTTTAGACATAACCCTTTGCAAATGTACATTTGCACAAACATTTCTGAGGTGACTTTTTTTTTCAACCCCAAAAAAGCTCATTCCAAAGGTTATATGTATGGATGTCACCTGAAAACAGAGGTAAAACATAATGGTCTCACCTGTATCTTATTTTGAGATACAAGATTTTTGGTTTCTTGCTGTAGTCTTGATATCAGGCAAATTGCCATTTATTTATGTAAAGGTTCAAACAGTTTTCCTATCACTTTGCAAAGAAAAACTAGATTAAAAGTAGAATTACTTCCTTAGGACTCTAAAGCAAGATTACAGAAATGAAATAATAGTTTTTCTTTGTTATTGCTTACCATATAATCTCTAAGATTCTTGTACTACTTGAAGCATGTAGGGAGGACAATGCAGTCACTTCAGTCATGATTTTTTTCATGTCAGTAACTTATTGCATGCTATGACTAGTCTCCATTTGTCATTTGAGTGACAACATTGTCTTTCTGAGAGTTGAAATGCCTCCCTTTCTATTGTGCTTCATGGGCACTTTCACTTGATAAGGGAAACGGGGTTGATGATATTTCAGATAATCAGGAAGCTTTTATTTTCTTCCTTCCCCTCTCCTTTATGTTGTGGGACAGGAACATATAAAGAGTACAGATAGGAGCATCAGGTCTGATGGGGAAACGTGTTTTATGACCTAGAGTTGCCTCCAAGTACAGTATTAATGCCACATATGGCAATAGCAAGAGTTTCAGTTCTTACATTACTTTCACTAAGTTTGCATTTTCAATAAAATTAATTGTTGGTTTCATATAAAAAGCACTGGGAACTTGAAATAATACCAGTTGTTTCATTTCCTCAATCCTGAATTCCTGACTATGTATGCAACCTAATGGACTAAATTCAGAGGGAGGGGAAGATATTATTTAAACTCCTACGTGTTTGCAAAAAGTCCTTTAACACTCTTAGGAAGCTGTGTTTTCCCCTGTGCAATAAGGTTTGAGGGAATAAAGATGTGGATTTTACACTGGCCTTTTCCTTTTGTCTTGTCTTTTGGGATCATAAATGCAGGACTCGTTTATTTTCTTTCATATTCTAGAGGTTGTGGCAGATGTCTTGTTCTTGGAGACCTGTTCCTGAGCTGTTTTAAAATTTTTGTTACCTGATTTAATTTGATGTGACTTTTAGAGTCTATGGTTTTTTTGCATCATGGCAACCTTTAATACTCCTAGGATTATATGGGAGACTGTCAGAAGCCTTGCCAATGTCCAGCTATGCAATATGATAGCTTTCCCCTTGTCCACACAGTTCACAGTCACATCACACAGAAGGCATTCAGGTCAGTTGAATACAATTTGCTCTTTGTAAATCCAGGTGATGTCCACATCATCTTCCTCACTTGCTGCCTTTTCTCTTCGGGTATGAAAAGTCTGGCCTCTCAGTGGCAAATTCCTGAGCTTGACCTCACTTTGACTGTGGGAAATGTTTGCCATTTCCAACTCTAATAAAGAGGTGGGTGTAATTTCTCCCCTGCACCTGCTCTTAAGTGCACCTGGCTATTACCTTCCCAGGATTACTCCCAAGGCAAGCTGTCTGCAGTTAGGCTGACTGCAACTTTGCTTCAGAGATTTCAGAACATATTTGTGACTAATTCTTTTTGTAGTAGAGAAAAGAGTATCTAAAAGTAGAAGTACTACTTCAAGAATCAAAATGTTGACCAAGTTTCCTCATATGCAAGAAGTTTCTTCTGTCACAAAGTTAACTTTGCTTAGCTTCCCTGAATTTTCCAGGAAAATGGCTACTCTTTGAAAGAGCAATGGAAAGGAGCAGAGAAAATATTACTCAATCTTCACTTCATTATGCTTTTATATTCAGTTTCTAGATTCAATCTCTTCAAGTTGGCCTAGTGTAAAGAAATGTTTTGGGCATAGACAGGGAATAAAATCTCAGGACAGTATCTCAGGATTACTCCTTTTATAGACAGAGTGGAAACAAGTTTTGTGTTTTTCTTGTGACCTTGTGACCTTGTTCTGTACTCTTACTGCAACTTGTTTCTCTCTATGTATAATGTACTAATAGAAATACTCAGCTTTCTGGGGATGTGTCCAGTAAAGATGATAAAATGTACACATGGACAAGTTGTAAACCATGTGAATAGTCACCAGCTCACCAGAATAGATGGTACACTGGAAATTTTAGATGCAATTCTAAGCATGTCTCCTCTGTAGTTGATAGTGAAATAGGGTTAGCCACATTCCTTGTGTTGCTGCTGGTGATCTTGTGACCAGAGGCTAAGCCGATCAATTTGCTGATTTTTATGGAAAGTTTAATTAGTTTTCTTCCCAAATGGAATTGCTTCCTTTCTTTCAGATAGGTGAACAGATCTAACATTCATATTGCTGAAGAGTGAGCAAATTTGATTAAAAGAAGGGAACAGGAATGTGAGGAGAGGAGCTGAGAATAGGAGAGGACATCCAATGTCCCTTTTGATGGCTGGTGTACTCAGGATGGTTGAAATGTGAAGCAATGTGGCATCTTTAGAGATGTGTTTGACTTCATCTTGGCCTCGTATAGAGTATGCTTTTTAGGTCTCTGTTTTTGTCAGAGTAGGAACCTGGATGGATGGCTGTGGCTGGCTGTTGTACTACACAATGATATTTGAGGACAGATTACTTCAATTACTTGTTTGTTCCATATAATGATCAATCTTAGCCATTAAGCAGTTAGTTTTCATAAAGTGGTATTTGACTTACCCTAATCCAAAGCATAAAAGCCTAAAATATTTCCCAAAATGACAGGACTAGGGTATTTCTGTAGACCTGCCTACTGACTTTTGAGGTAGGGCTCTGATGTGCTTGGGAGTTTTTGAATTTACAAGATGTGTCCTCACTGCCTTGCAGAACTTGGGGTTAAGAGCAAATTGGAGCATACAATTGTGTTCTGACAGGTGAAAAATGCTATCGAAGTACATTTTCGCATTTTGCTGGGGCTCCTTCTTAGGCTTATTTATCTGAACCAGGGGTTTTGTTTGGCTTCAGGGTGAAGGACAGTCTAGGTCCTAGTTTGTAAGGCAATATTAATATGAACAATTCTTAATAACAGCTACTTCAGAGAGCCTTAATATGATGTTATTCAAGTTCAGATTTCTTGTCTTCTAGCATACTGATTTAGCTATTGTTTCCTTACAGGAAGGATGAAACTTTGAAGCATGTGTTATTAGACTTCTTTTGATTGAACTTGCATTGCTAGTACAAATTCATAATATTGCTTTCCAGTTACTTAATTTCTCACATAAAGTGCTACTCATCTGTCTCCTTTGAGGAGTGCACTTATTAAAACATAGGCACACAGGACACACACGCTCCAATACCTTTATAGCATTTATTAGTATTTGCATACCCTGTGTGCCCATAGCTTCACACAGCTAGGACAGCTTATCCTCAAATACTTGGATAAACAGTGCAATACTTGGATAAACAGTCACTGGACACCACTGGTAAGTCTTTCTCCATTGTCTCTACATCTGCTTCAGACATTTTTACATACTGATGAATTCTCTTAACTGTCTTCTTCATGGCCCTTTGCTTGACTCTCTCCAGTCTCCCCATGTTTCTGTTGTACACAGCACTCGAGCTGTGGCCTCACCAGGGCTGAGTAGAGGGGGAAAGAACCCCTCTCTTGACCTGCCAGCAGTGCTTCTTGTGAAGTAGCCCAGCGTACTGCTGGTCCTGTTTGTCACAAGGGCAACTTGGTGTCTGTTGGCATCCCCAGGGCCTTTTTTCAGCTGACTGCCCTCAGCATGTATTGACTCATTGACTGCTGGGATTGTCCCTCTTCAGGCACAGCAATTAGCAGTTCTTTTGCTGAACTTTTGAGTTTCCTCCAGGCTATCAATGTCCCTCTGAATGGCAGCACAACCCTTAGGCATATCAGCCACTCCTCCCTGTTCTGTATCATCTGCAGACTTGCTGAGGGTATACTCTTCCCCATTATCCACCACCACTCTCTGGGTTTGACCACTTTCCAATCCTCACTGTCTGCTCATTCAGCCCATATTTCATCAGATTCCCTATCAGGATCTTGCAGAAGACTGTGACAGATCAGTACCAAACCATGTTTATTCTTGAACAGATCTGTAAAATGGAAACAGCTCATTTCATTTTTCTCAAGTCATTGGAGCAATTTAAACCAACAGGTGGTCTTTGAGAGATAGTTATTAAAATATTTTATTACATTTCTCTGCAATTTTATAGAATACATTTTTTCATTAAATTGTAAGCTATATATACAAACAGTGTGGCACAGAAGCCAACTATTAAGCTGTTGCACTGATAAAAGATCACTGAACAAAAATACATGTAATAGGTGTACTTTCTGAGAATATAAAGGTTTCTTTGCTGGGAAATGGAAAAGAAGAAAAATGGCATAATAAGATAATGTATATACTTTTTGTCAACTTTTACAATCATGTATGTTTTATAATTGGATTGCTGGAAGCATGCCCATGAAATATATCTCTTTTAAGTAAATCATAAAAAACAAGACTGAAAAGAAGATTAAGAGTCATATAGTCCATGCTTATGCCTCTGGAATGCATTAGCTATAACTAAGTGTAATAGTGAACGATGGTGTAAATTAAATTTATCATCAGTGTAAAGACTTAATCATCAGGTTAAAGACTTAAAATAGTGGTTTATTGTAAAACAACATTTAGAACTTACATTTAGTATTCTTGCATTTTTGCCAGAGTTATGACTAATGTATCTAATCTTTTTCATTACAGTTCATATAAAATTGGTGATATTTTGTTCTTTGCTTACAAAATTACTGAGTCCCTGTGGGTTATAATACATTTATTATTAATTTTTGTATTTAGTTTTACTGTTTTATCTTGAAATAAGCTAAAGATCTTGAGTTCAAAGAAACTGCTGCCTCTTGCACGCAAATGTAGCCTGCAGTATAATTGTATTAGGATTTTGAAGTAAAGCAGGTGTGCAAATTGTTTCTCAGGAAATAAAGTAAGCTCATTCTTACTGTTAATGTGTTTTTCTCTTGCCTTGTCTTATATTCCAGTCTGCTTGTGCCTGCTTATTTCTCTAGGACATAATCCAAAGCCATTGAAAACTCTGCTAATTCCAGTGAACTTGAGATCAAGGCCTTAAAATTCTCAATTTTAAACTCTGTGGGAAGAAATGTTGATGGCTGACGTAGTGCTGATTACTTTGGAGCCCTTGCCTTGAGGGCTTTAGGCTGTGTTTAATTTTTAAGATGATATTCAGCACAGATACCAACTTGGTCTTTCATTTGTCATAGTTTGAAATGGAGTCCTTTTCTTTATAATTGTGTTGTATTACAGTTAGGGCTTGGGGCTTTGGCAGTGGTGTGTTTTTTGCTTTTGTTTGTTTGTTTGTTTTCCTTCAATTTGAACATGAATGAGTAACCCTGTACATAAGGTATACCTTTCCCCCCTCTATTAAAAGGAAACACATATCAGAAGGCTATGTTTTACATAATGCTGTAAACCAGAGACATGACAAAATTACATTACCTTTTTCTCAGAAATCGAATGTTGCCTTTATTTATTATTTTTTAATGATGCAAGTAGGGCATATATTTTTAAGTACATTTACACCTCTGTGAAGTCTTTATGCTAAAGCAAGCAAGTACTAGTTTGTGATTTTAAAAAATAAAATTAAAAAAGGTAATAAAATTACCTGTCCTGCCTGCCTGACACCTACCTTGAGCTCTTCAGGTGACCTGCATTGTTTGCCATCTGGAGTCCCAGTGTTTCCAGTATCTATAGGTTTGGAGTACTGCAGAGTAGGCAGTCATGGTGCAATAGGTGAGGGGCAGTATAAATCAGGCAGTATTCAAAGAACCTTTGTGGTGGCTGCACTCCTATTCTTCAGAGAGGTAATTCTGTTTATTCAATTTTTCAGAAAATTGGAGTCATTTTTTAGTAAGATGGAATTTGAAAAAGCAGCTTTGTAAAAATGTATTGTTATCAATCAGCAATTGTAGGGTTTTTTCCTAAGTAAAAAAAGGTAGAGACTAGGTAAAAATGCATGAGTACAGTAATTCAAAGGATGATTGACTGTCTTGGGTTACAGACTGCAACAAGTATGCTCTGCTTACAAAGTGTATCAGACAACACCTATTTTATGTTCATTCTTATCAAACTTCCATTACAGAAAGGGTGAGTTTTCACTTTTGTTGTAGAGATTTTTTCACTGAAGACTAGTGATTTGTTTTACACCTCTGTGCAGGCACATATGCCAGTTAAAACAAAACCCAACCATTCTTGTCTCGTTTGGTAGTGCCATCAGACTGCTACAATTCCACTTTTTTTTAATGCCTGTTAAAGATTTCTGCACAGTAACATGGAGTTTGACGGTTTTTTACATTGCTACAGATTGTCCATGTTGTGGTAGATGTCCAAAGGATAATGTTACAAATAAAGGCAGAAAAGTATGAAAACCATGCCTTTATTTTGGATAGAAAGAGAATCTGAACAATTTCAGATGATTCACTTTATCTTCACAGTAAGAAAAGCCTCTTGGCTTGGGAGACTGTAATAGCCACTTTATATAATATTTTGTATGTATTCAATGGTTGGAAAATGTGAAGGTTACCATTGAAGCATCTGCCTATTCTGGTGAAATTGCTTTCTGTTTTTTTATCCAGCTGCAGAAGTTGTTTTGGTTCAAACTGAGTGGTAAACCTGCAGTTAACTCTACAAATTTGAAGATACATTGGCATCTATCATAAATTTTTTCAGTTCTAGTAGCAGTGAAGACGGAGGGACTTGGCTCTGGGGTTATCTTTTGAATACATTCAGAGATTTGGACTGGCTCCACAGGTCATAGCAACAAAGTTGTTCCATGCTCACTGTATGACACAATCTTAATTTGTGAATGTATGTATCCTAATTTCACAGAAATTAAATTGTTTGAAAGCATGTAGAGAAAGTTGGAGGTCACCTTTATATTTTTAACAGCATGTGGTAGAATGGGGATTAGCACACTCTGCAGAGATCAGGGCCTTTTATGCAGTATGCTGTGCAAATGCAGGGAGAGGCCTTGTCATGAAGGCTGAGGACGTGAAATAAAGGCAGAAAGTGGCAATTTGTCTCAGTTTGTTGGTTTTGGATTTAAATTAGCTCTCTAACTCCTAGATTAATGTCCTAGCCACTATATTTCACTTTTGGGCTTGTCTTCCATTATTACAAGTGTCTGTAAGAAGAGGCACACTGCCCTCAGTTTTCATCTGGCCCTGGCACTTGCACAGACTCATGTCTACAATCACAACCAGTACAGAAGCAATGTAAAATTCTAATTAAAGTACACCTATCATTTAGCTAAAAATAAACTCTTCAGGAAAACAAAGTAGAGTTTGCATTTGCATAACATATCTTACAATTTCAGTTCATGGGATTGAAGCTCTGGTCCTTGGGTTGGGGAGGACATGGTTTTGGTTTTTCCACGGAAATATATTCCGTTTTCTTCTTAAATCAGGACTGAGTTAGCTGGAGATTTTCCTGTGTTCAGAGGGCTCAATAAAGTTTTGAAAACCCCTTACTGAATAGTGGGCAGAAGAGATTTCCAATGGGAGTATGTCCAAGTATTCTTTTTCTGAGAGCCTGGTTTTCATGAAGTAATGACCTGCCTTGTTTTGAGAGAAAGACACAAACTGTAAAACTGCTGTCAACAATTCCCTTCAGATTATAAGAGATTAGAATATATTCCAAATGTAGTTAGTTTAATTGTAAGGACATAGCAAAGAATAAATTCAAATATTTAGATCTGTGGAACGAAATTTATAACTCAGACTAATCTGATTTGTGGTTTTTAATAGTTCCTGTAAACTATGTGGACATGCTGTGGCTTTTTCTCCAATTAGTGGTCAAATTATTTATAGCAGATTCAAAGGCTGATACTGTCTTAGGGAAATTTATATATACAGGAAGCTTTATTTTGTTGTCTACAGAAACATTACATGTAATTCTTATAAATAATGAAAATCATTACATTTTCCTCTCTCTCCTGCCCAAAAGAGACTTACCAAAATAGGAAGTATTATGTATATATATATATATATATAATACAGAGGATTTTAATTGATTTAAAAATTAAGTCTGAGCATTGGATCTTCGAGTTCTTTATTCAAGATACCTTTAGAGACAGGTTTCTCTCTGCTGTAGAGCAATGTGTGCAGCAAGCAGGTGCAATGTGGAGGTGTCTCCATCATGTTTTTACTATTCAGATGCCTGACTTAGGGATTCTTCAGCCCCTTGTGTGAGGTATTCGGGTCTGCTCCCACCGAAGCTTATCCAGTCGAGGCTGAAAAGACGACAGTAAACAAATGTAATGTGGAGAGCACTGCTGGATGCTACTTCAGTATGCTGTTAAATTTAGTAGTCATAGTTTCTGCATGTCATCAGGGCAGAATTTTCCAATAGTTTATCTGGTTTTCATTTCTAATAAATTTTCTGGTTTATGAAGTCTTTGTGGTGTTTATTTTACAGACAACAGAATGTTTTTTTTTTTTCCAGCTTCAGCCGAAAACTTCTGATCTGGCAAAAAGCAGCATTCAACGTGGCTGCTACATATTTTCAATGTAATATTGTGAGAATAATTCTTCATTTATGTTCAGATATGATTTTCCTTTCCCTGCCTTTTGAAATACAGTAATTCTTAACTGTAGTAATAAACAGCCTCTTCAGGAATGCACCAAATGTGTAAGTCAGTAGTGGAAAACAGTAGTGCTGTGATTTAATTGTAAAATTTCAGAGAGATTAGTTGGGCTTTGCAGAGTTTTGTGCATTACCTGGGAAAGCATGTTATTAGGGTTTTGCAGGTAAGCAAATAGCATCAAGCTTTAATGTGTGTGTGTGTGTGAATACTGATTTTGTCTTCTGAAGAGACATTTGCAAAAGAAGAACGGGAGAGATGAAGACATCTTTGTGCAATGAGTGACATTCTCTCTGTATATTTCTCAGTCCTTAGTTTTTCAAAGGTTATTTTTGTTTTCCTGGCAGGTCATTCTCAATCTCAACAATGCCATATTTTTTAGTTGTGTAAACAATTGAAACATAGCAACAAGTGAAACACAGCTGAAGCTACTGACACTGTAAATGTACTATGGCAGCCAAGAATTTGGCCAGGAAGAATACCTAGGCCTTAATTACCTCTGGATGCCTTAAACTCATTAGATGATTAAACTATTAATGAACTTAAGCTGTGCTTTCAGTTCAGCTTGACCGGTAATAAGTTCATTAAGTTACTCATCACCCAACATTAAATGTCAGCTACACTGCTAAAATGTGGGTATTAATTTAAATTACTATAAATGCATATTATTCCTTTCTTCCTCTGCCAGTGCAGTATAATGACTGTATGCACCAGGCACAGTATATTCTTGTTTTGTCTCATGCTTCACTGCAAAAATGTTCTTTACTCCGCTACTCAACCACTATTCCACTGTCCAATCACTTCCTGCTGGCCTGAAAATCATGGCCTTACAAGCAATGATCACTTTTCGTCTGGAAGATCTGTCCAGAGAAGTCAAGCAGCCTTGATTTTGGCTTTGGGTTTTTGCTACCTTATTGATAATTTTCTTCTCACTTTTCTTTCCTAACTGTAGCTCTTATGTCATCCTACCAGCTGACTCCAGAGAACCACTAGAAACATTTTATTTGAGAAGTAGGTGATGCTTTGGTGACAAAGAGCAAGGCTGGGAAAGTTCATTTATCAAGTTACATCTGATTTAATAATTTATTTCTCCATAGAGTCTTTGGAGTTAACACCAACTCCATTCCTGGTGGCTTCAGGCAGGTTGAAACATTCTCTCTTGTGTTAAGACCTGTCTAACATGAAGCTGTCCATATTATCCAGATTGCTCTCTTTTTCTGGTTGCCTGTCTTGACAGTTAACTTTCTTGCAACATAGTTGTATTGTGTCCAGCAGGGATGTAGTTAATTTTTTCACAGTACTGTGTGGTACTGTGTTTTGGATACATGGCTAAAACAGTGTTGATAATGCATAATTGGCTATTGCTGAAGAATGCTTGCACAGCACAGAGGTCTCTTTGTTTCTCCATCTCTCCTCAAATTCAGTAGGAAAGTAGATGGGGAAGAGGTTGGGATGGGATACAGCTACAGCTGCTCACTTGGCAATAGAAACTGTGGGTAGAAGAAGGAGGGTGTGGGGGTGTGTGAGTGTTTTCCATGGTGGTTGTTGCTTGAAGGGTATCCACACTTGTGGGAGGTAGTGAGTGACTTCAAGTCATTTGCTGCTTTGGAGGTGGCATGTCCCCTCTTCCTTTCACCTGTTAAGCTGTCTTTATTTGATCCACAAGTTTCCTTGCTTCGTTCTTCCTTTTGTCTCCTGTGTGCCACTGAGAGGAGGGAAGTGAGTGAGCAGTGGTTTGGGTGTTGAACCACCACTGCTTCTGCCAGTGCCATCCCCCCACAATAGTTGATGTGAGCATGAACCATTTGCAGACCAGTGGATGGAGCAGTGTTGCTCCCCAGGCACCTGTTTTGTGTGCCTGTTAGGTCAAGAGGATCTTTGCTAAGGCAGATTTGTCACTCTGATTTGTGTCTGTACTTCAGAGCTCTGGGCCATAGGACTGGCAGCTCTGTGCATCAGTCTCCAGAGTGAGATAACCTATTCTTTTCCAGCAACTTCTTTTGTTTTAAAAACATAGATTTACAGAGTTTATTGTAGGACTCTTGACTTCGCTTTTTCATAGGTTGGAGCCTCTTACCGCTCGGGACATGGAATAATCCACCCTGTGATCCTATGTGGAATGGACAGATTTTAAGCTTGATCAAATGAGTGAAAGATTTGGTCTGTTTATCTCACTGTATTTGGCCTTAATTAGTTTAGGGTAAAGCTGTAACTGCACTGTTCCTCTGTCTTTTAAGCCAGCAGTCCATCCCTTAAATCAGTTTTCTCCTTATTGCAACATGGATAATATTTTGGTTAAAGAATTTAGTACACAAGCTTGTGCAGAGTTTTTAGAATCTTTTCAAATACCTTGCCACTAAAATCAGCTCTTCCCTATTCTTTCATGTATTCTTAGTGCAAGTGGGCCAGATTGTCGTCCTCTGCTGTGATCAGTTTTTCAAATGATCTGTCATTTCCAGAGATTGTTTTTGTTCAGCTGTCTGACCACTTGCTGTGTCTTTTCACAAAATGCTGTCAGGTAAGGGGGATATTGAGTTTGCATGTGTCTTTCAGCACTGTGCAGGTCGTTTTTGCTCAGCCTGTGCTGGAGATGCATATTTTGTACACCTACACTCCTCAAGTTTTCACAAATCTGTAGCAGTCATTTGCCTGCTTGATTTCTTGCTCATGACTCCTCATTTGGAAGTAGGTTTAAATCAGCATCACCTGCTTCATAGTGTCTGGTACCTGAACTAGTGCTGGTGCTGTTCAAATACTTTTCATTTATTTCTTAAGATTGGTCCCTTTCCTGAGAACCACTTGTGCTGACTCACGTGTTGCGTTTCAAAGTAGGTTTTATCTGTCATTGAGGTTTTTTCACTGGAATAGTTTGCCACTCTCGTGGCCCTGTTTGGGATTTGCCACCATGTCTGACAGGTACTGTGTCACACAGGAATGTGAGCCTTAGACATCCAGTGCCTTTCTGAGCATTTTGTTGTCCATATGAGTTTGCAGTCATACTGTGCTGTGCCTCCTATTTCGTCTGGAGTTTTCCAGAGCCATCCATCTCTAGCATGTGTGTCAGGCATTTGCTTTCTCAGGGAAAGTTTCATTTGTTTTGGGGAGGTGTCACGGTCAAGGAAGCCAAACAGATACGGTAACCCTGAGGTCACACAGATAATCTCCTTAAGAGGCTGCTCCATTTTCTCCACTTCTGTATTTGACTGTTTTCAAACTTAGTGGTAGCACCGTTTCTCCTCCTGCCATTTCACGCCTCTTCTACCAGAGTTTGAGACTGGCATTAGGCAGAGTATTGCAGCAGAATGAAACGTCTTTTATGATCCAGTAAAATCCCATTAAGTGTAATTTCACATGGAAACAAAAGGTAATTACATCCACACAGCTAATGTCGTTACACAGGAGGCCAAACACTGACCGGCTATTTTTAGTGCCCGCGTTACTCGGCCCTTCCCACAGAAGCGCGGCCCCGCTCACGGAGCGCTGCCCGGCGCCGACGGCGGGCGGGGCCCGGAGCGCGCCCGCGGCGCTGCAGCGCCCCCCGGTGGCGGCGGG
>VYXF01007458.1:718792-776717 GCA_013397295.1 Polioptila caerulea
CTTGCTGAGCTACGCTGATTGTACTCTCGGTACTGAATGTTGTGCCCGATCTTCACTAATGATGAATATAAGCAATTTGGTTTTTTGTTTCCTTTTGCCTAAAATAAGAGGACCGTGCTCTTTGTACTTGGCTTTTTTTTTTTGTAGAAACGTCTCTGGAGCTACTTTGTGATGGAAGGATTGCTGCAAAGTTGCAAAATAGTGATCTCTGATTGGTGGTCAGAATACCCTAAACTTCTTTACATGGGACTCCTTCAACACCTGCTTTTGGCTTTAGAATATTATTACATTGTGTGCTAATTTCAGTGGTTAGATCAAGAAATGCTGTGCTGCTTTGAGCAGTTAGGCTGCAGCCTGCAGAGAAGCAGTGGCATCACCTCAGCTGACGCTGCTGACAGACGTGGAAGCCGCCCACCCTCTCGGAGCAGCTCTGCACCTCGCCCTGTGCCCTGTGTGCCCAGCCATCTCCCTGCAGTGCCTCTGACAGCCCGCCTGGCTGCTCCGGGTGGAGGGGTGCTGGGACACCGAGTCTCTGTGCAGAGAGAGGGTCTGTTAACTCTGCTTTCCTTTGTGAGGCTTGGAGGGCGGAGATTCATGTGCATATGAGAGAGAGAGATGAATTCAGCTCTATATTGAAGCTGATACCTGTCTGTGCTGTTTAGGCAATACACAGACCCAAATTTATGTGTGACTTGAGCTGGGGGGGATCCAATGTTACCCCCTCAGGACAGTGGCAGAAATAGAAAATGTAGTTATTGTTTCTCAGCCCTTGGAGATTTTCTTGGCCACTGAATCACTGTAAAATAGAAAGACTTGTTCCAGGCAGATGGACTCTGGGAGGCAGCACTCATATGTTTTTTCAGCTGCATCTGATAGATAAGGAGGCTTTCTATGTCTCTCTCTCTCTCTTTTTTTTTTTTTTCAGAAAAATGCAATGGACTTTCTTTTGCAACTGTTCTTACCTTTAACTCACACTTTCAGCTCCTCAAAAATAAAGGGAAAATATTTCTTTGAAACATGTAAGCAATAGTTGTGCTTGATGGCAATGACAGCCCATCATCCTCTGTGTATTGATACTGCCCATTTAAGTTGTTGCCACCTGCTCCAGTTACAATCTGTGAGCTGGCACATCAATTTAGGGCTGGGTAATGTTAAACATCCAGGGCCATGTTTCAGTCTTTGGTTACTGCTTGAGCAGAGTTGTAATTGGTAAGGAGCCTCTTCTATTCTGTGGATGCTGTACCAGTTTCATAAGATCTGAATGTGTTTCTGCTGATTCAGAATTACATTCCTACTGTGTGAGGTCCAAATCTCTACAAGCAGAATTTTGCATAAAAGTTCTCTTTCCTGCAAGGCCAGTAGAACATCTTAATCTTCTGCTTCAGAACATTATTTGAAGTATTTCAAAAGGCTGTGCTTTTATAAGTCCTCTTGAAGAACAGGATTTTACCTCTTGAAAAATTCATTGATATTAATATATGAATTGTGAGTGATTTCAGAATGTAGCTTATCTCTGAGATTTTGGTAAAGCTTCTTGCAAGGTGAAATACTGCTGTGTTTGTGGAAGGTTAACAGACTAGGTGGGGATATCAGTCTTTGATTTTTTGTGTAGTTGGTTGTTTTTTGTGCTAGCTATTTATTTGTAGGTCCAGCAAGTCTTGAACCAGACTGAGATACTGTGAAGTTCTGCCCCTCTCTGCACTCTACCCCACCTCTGCCAGCTCTTTTCTTCCATCTTTCTGCTTTCTTTGTCTTTCTTTCATACAACTTTTTTTTTTTCCTGCAAATCCTGTCACCTTTCCACGTTGCTATTGAAACCAATGAAGAATGGAGAGCTGATACTGGCATTTATAGTTGTGTCATTTGGTTTTGGAGCTCCTGTTCTAGTTAGATTTTTGAAGGAATTCTTCAAAATGTTCAGTTGACTTTTTTAGCCCATGGAATGACAGCATTTTACCAATTTACACTCAGACTGCACTTTGGACATATTTCTTCACAGAAAAAGAAAATCAAAGTCTTCTATTGATAAATTTCATGTTTTGTCCAGGTGTTTTTGAGGTTTTGTATCTGTTTTTGTTTGCTGACTTTTAGAATTCCTGCAGACACATATAGTCTTGTTTGTCTTCATTCTTTGATGCCAAATAATATCATATGTTTTTGTCTTATTACTTATCAAGCTGTGGTTTATTTTTATTGATTTACAACAAATTGTTCATAGATACTTTAATTATTTTTGGCAACTTATGGGAAGAGAAAGTGCTTCATAACTCTATGGGACAATTTGGACAGACTTACAGTGCCCCAAGGGAGCCATAATTGCATGTCCCTGAGGCTTTGTGGTGTCTCAAGCAAATCCAAAATGACTCAACAATTCTGAATTTAAATTTATTAAAATTTTCATTTAATGAAAAGTTGAATTTTTTTTAACTCTTCTCTCCAGACAACAATCAAATGCCAAAATAAAAGAATTCTATCAGGGCAAAAATTCAATTCTTTGATCAGTTGCTTTATGATTGGTACCAGTTAGTAAAACCCTTCAGTTGTTGCAGATTGATGGTGCTAGTCTGAATGGTTACATGTTGCAAAGAACACTTGTGAAATAACTTGTATTGCCATATCTAACCTATTTTCATCACAAAAGATAGATCACTTTGAATAAAATTTAAGTTTTTTCAGCTTTGTTATGCATTCCTTGATCATTTAGAGCATTCAAGGGCATCTTTATGTCATCTAAATAAGTGTTTAAATTATGTGGCCTGCTAACTACATTTCTACAGGGGCCTAAAGAATGTTATCAAATGCCTTTGAGAGTTTTATTTTTATTTTTGAAATAGCCTCTGAAGCATGGAGCTCATGGTGGCAGTTAATATGCTGAGAGGGGTAAAGTCTGGCAATAGGGTGGTAACCGGTCAGCAAGGGTTAAATTTCAGGTTTTAACTCAAACTTGGGAGGAAATTGGCTTCCTCATAAAAAGTAGAAAATCTGTGTCTGTCTGGAAAATTTAAGCTCCCATTGCTTGTAGATCATTCAATTGAATTCCCTTCAAGAATTGAAGGGAGGAAAAAAAAAATTCATCTTTAAGGCTTATAGGTGTAGAAGTGTGAGTTCACATTTAAACTTTTGCAGTCATATCAGTATATAATTCTTCCCCTTGATGAGGATTCTTCCCCTTTTTCTGTCTTAGGAGTTCAAAGTAAATGGAAAGGATGGCTTTGTTTTGAAGCAAGTGTGCTAATGCTGAAGTAAGTTAGTCAACTTGAATGTTTTCTTTCTGCTTGTATAGGTACATGACCGCATTTGTTCTGTATAGAAATGTCTTTTAGTTGAATTTAGGAGGCGATATTTGTGCTTGAATTGGGGAGGTGCATGTTTTAATTGTGAGAAGACTGAGGCAGAATTCATTCTGAAATTTGTATGTGTACAATCAATAATTGCATTACTTTTCAGTAGAAAATTGAAGTATTCTGGCTTCGTTGACTAAAAGGCGGAGTTGAAAATTGCTTGTATGTATGCACAGGGCCATACTACCCTGCCCCGTACAAATTTTGTGTAGAAACATGCAGGAGCACAACTTGGCTGTACAGCTTCATATTTGGCATCTGATCGCTACCCCAGTATCTTTAAAGCAGGTATCTTTGTGAGCATAAGGTTTCATAAATTCCAAGGATTACAGGAAAGGTTTGTGTAGACTAGTAAGATGACTGAAAACTTTCTGATGGAAATGTTTTTACTTCTAAAAAAGAGCAAGACCTCTGTTGCCTGATTGATTGTGACTGAATTGTTCCATGGAACTCTCTGCTGGGTCTCAGTGATATTACGTGTGGAACCTCTCTGATGGGAATCCCATTAGCAGGGTGACTAATGCCACTGCCTGAGTTGTTTGTGGACCCTGCCAGAGTTCTGGTGTGGCACTGGGCACTGACCAATCTATGCATCTTCTGCTCCTTCCGTGCTGCTGATGTTGCTGGAGACAAAGTATCTATAGACAGCTTTCTGGTCAAACAATGGAACTAGGACTTCTACTAATTTTCTTTGTCCTGTGAGCTATCTTGTGTACTGTTGTCCATTTTTCTTCCTGAAATTTTCTCTCTTGGTTTCACAGAACCTGATTTGCTAATTTTTTTACCCTTCTATCTTCTTAATCAGCCTTTCAGTGCCTCTTTCCACTCCATCTTACTATTTTTCTTAGGGATTGAACTGTGGTCCTTTTATTTACATCAGACAAGCTCATCTGTAAATACAAGTGAAATTCATTTTTGCCATGATGCCTTGCAAATGAATTTTTTTTAGCTCTGGCTGAAGAAGAAGGGTCTGGAATAAAGAGAGCTTCTTGTGGCTGTTCAGCTAGATGTCAACAGCTCAACATGGCTAAAACAGGCCTCCTGCAGACTCCCCTCCTGCTGCTTCCTTGTCACTCTAGAAAACAACCTAATCTTGCCATGGTGTTCATAACACATGTCATTTATTACTTTGTTCTTTCTCTAAGTTCAGAAATGACACCATCAGTGCTATTGATGATTAAATCTTATTTTAAAATGTAATTTCTTGAAGTTCATTGCTGTTTCAACAAACACTTGAATCTTCCATCCAGCTTTTCTTCACCTATTAAACAAGCTTGCCAGTTAGTCCAGCATCTTTTTCCCTGTGTTCTTCAGGTCAGTCCTGCACTTTCATACCCATTCAGATTCAGTGAAAATCATTATTGTTTCCTATTGCAAACAGAATAGAAGAAACCTACAGGCATCTCTTCGGAATTTGTTTTCCCTCCTTGCACAGAACATGGTCTTCATTTTTCTAGACCTTTATACACTCTGTTGTTGCAGAAGCATCAATCCATCCTTTTTCATTATTCATCAAAATTTCATGCTCAGTCTTATGCTCTCTTAGTACAATAGCATGCTTTCTTCTTGAGATCTTTGATATGCTTTCTAATATGCTTTCTTCTTGAGAGCATCTCCAAGGTAGTCTCCATAGCCTCTTGATAATCCTTTCTTTAAAACCCCTTTATTGTGAGGCCCAAAACGCTTGGAAATTATTCTTAGTACTTGTTAAGCTAGTCAGTAATATGACTTGGCTGCTTTTGCCTCCCTCTTTGTCACTTCTTACTGTGTTATTTGATAGCAAGATCTGTGGAGTCAGGACTGTCTTTGTTAGTTTTTGGATTTGTGGGTTTTTGTGGGTTTTTTGGTTTGTTTCCTTTGGTTTTGTTTTGTTTGTTTGTTTTTTTACTTTATCACACCAAACACAGAAGCATCCTGAGTTGCCATTGAGAACCTTAAGATGGTTATAATGTTAACTAAGTATTTAATCATAGTTGTAGCATTGCAGGGAAATTTGCTGGGAAATTTGCTGTGTGAAATTTGTTCTTGAGAGGAGTGGCAGTAGAAGTGCTAGTTGATAATTTCATCCCTTTGGAACTTACCACCTTGTCTTCCCTAAGGAAAAAAAGTGTAAAAAAAAAAAAAAAAAAGCCAACAAAGAGCAACCACATTGCAAATAAAAGATGCTCTTAGCTAATCTGAAGGGGCATTTGGCTGCCTCACAGAAACACTGTGTATTTTGGCAGTTTGGAGCTTTGGCTTAGGAAGATCCATGTTTGGAATAACAGGGTGTGTTGCAAGTCAAAATTCAGGTATCTTGGCTGAGATGTATGCGTAATCTGGCATGATGCCTTTCTGCACTGTGCCTAGCTATAGCAAATGCCAAAGTCCCTTGTGAACAATATATGAATCTCATTTTGGGAAAAAAGAAAAAAAAAAAAAAAAAAAGAGGAGGAGGGAAAAGGAAGCCAGGATTTATTTTAACATTTAGTGGATATAAAAACAAGTATCAAGAAGCAAAACGTTTCCATGAAGCATTCACTGTGGAAATTCTGCAACTTCTTGTTGCAAAGCTCTTTATCACTTGGATTGGCTGATTTCCAGAGCATCAAGGCTAGGAATTGAGGGACTGAAATATAATCAGTGGTGATACATTTTAACCACATAAAACATTCTCTGCTTCCAAAGCCTCCAGTGTCTCTAGTAAGCAGTGCAACAGCAACAGCTCCTTGCTGCTGAACTCCAGAGACGGGGAAAATACTGGATCAGGATGGTAAGAAGCTCTTTACTTTTTCACCAGATCTAGGTTATTACTCTGTAAAAATGTTTAAAAGATGATGAAATTAGTAGAAGTCAGTATTTAAAACAGAAAACCAGTATGTAAGATACAGAGGAATTATGTTTTTCCTGCAAGAGAACAGCAATGCAAGTTGGTGACAAATATATCTGGCACTGAACATGTTGTGCAGCTTATATAAAATCTTTTAAAACTGGGAAAGAATGCTGACGAATATTTGATGTAAAATGTGAGTCTGTCCACTTGGCTTATTTCAGAAGGACAGCTGTATGGGCTTTTAAAATGATTTTCGATTAATGATCACTGACACAGACTTTATACATAAAAAACCATATAAACCTGTGCCAATCAGTCATGCAGGCTGTATATCTATGTGATTTCTTTTGTAGGGGTTTTGGGCTTTTGTTTTTTAGGAAGAAGCAGTACATGCTCAGTACATGCCTTTGACTTTTAGGGAGCTATGAAGTTTTCATTTTTCTGTGTTTTCAATCCATGAAGACCTATTTATTACATTGTTTCTTTAGTGCATTTATTTGGTGGGAAAAATAACCTGGGAAAAGTTTTTAGAATAATGACTGTATTATTTGTACCAATTTAAATATTCTGATCTAAGTACTAAAACAACAGTAGTAGAATATAAAACACATAAATGTGGGATCTGAATATAGTGTAAATTGATACCAATGCTATTAATGGTTTAAAAGATGCCTGAGAATAGAATAAAAATCATATTAGCATTTTTCTACATATTAAAGAATTGGAGGGAGGAAACCTATCTTGCGAGTGTTTACTCCCAAGACTCATTGTCAAGACTGTTTTGTTGGGGTTTTTTGGGGTTGGGGGGGTGAACGTTGATTGAAAGAAACATCAAGCCCAATCTCCTGTATGGGAACTGAGCCGTTTGTTTTAAGTGCATACTAAGTCCAGGAATTTATTGATTAGGACATTACAGTACGTCAGAGTGAAAGGAAAACAAATTAGTAAATAAGTCTGAAGAGCACTGAAATACACTTACTTGACAGTCCAGTTTGATGTGTAGGGAATTATTCTCTTTGTGATTCAAATGGAAGAGGAGATTTTTAACAGAGCAACTATGAGAGTTTGAAAAGTGTACAGTAAATGTGAAGCAATGTTGGACTTGTATTTTTTATCATTGTTGTGTATTTGTTCTTTCTCAGCAGTACAAAAATTAAAAAACCCTAAAACTGTCCCTAAAGTCTTTCTGATCTTTTCCTTTTCTAAGTGATTGAAATAAAAGTCATGAAGTCAATCATGTTATCGTAGCCTATGTATTTCATGTTAGACGTTGCACTTTGATGTGTTAAAAATTTATGATTTTCCTCCTCAGTATGCAGAATAGATTGCAAAATCAATAATTGAATGGCCACCAGGCTGTAAGGTTCTTGGGAAGATGTTTAGTATGAATCTACGTGTGGTGGTTGTTCTTGTTATTATTAATATTGTTATTGCTATTCTCTTGACAAAAAGCCTGTATTTTGAGTAACCATTAAACAGTACTATTGTACTGAAGAGACTTGAATATATTGTTGTTTCTTGTCAGAGAAGACTGTGCCCATAGTTACTATTATTCTGCATTTAAATTTTCTTACAGGAAAATGCTGGAGGTAGGAGATCCAACTGCATTTGCCTATTGTGATCACAGAACATAATTAATAACAAAGGATGTTGCATCAATTTCCACTTTTGTGATTCTCTAGTTCCTACATAAGTCAAATTCAGATTATGCTTCTGTAACAGCAACTTAATAAAAACATTTCCTTCAAGAAAAATAATGTTCACGAACTGCCACATAGTTGCTGTTGATAAAGTTTTAGCCAAAGTAAACTTACATTGTGTCTTGCTTGACATGGAATAGTTCAGTAACTGAAGCAGTGCATTCACAAGGGATTTATTTCTTTCCATTTGGATGGCCTGGGCAAGGATCTTGCATAAGTTACTGAAGGAAAAAAAAAGAAAAGAAAAGAAATATATACCACACACATCCCCCAAAGGTGTACCCTTAACAGTAGTCAGCAATGTAATAAATTACATTACTAGTCCAGAGGGAAGAGCCTCTCACTTGAAATTTTTAGATGATATGATTTCTTGTAAAATGTAAATAGTAAATGGTCTTAAAGAAGCCCAAATAGCAAGCTGTCAAATTCATTAGAGATCAGGTTTAATTATTCAAAGTGTTTTTTCTAGTAAGTCTAAGGAACAACAGTAAAATTATAAATAATGTACTGGCCTTTCCAGAAAAACTAAAAAGTTGTAGACATGACTATAACAGTGCTAAATTCTAATAAAATATAATTAGTGCAAGAGATATGTTTGCTATGGTAAAGTTCATTTGCAGTGTCTTCCTGGTGCAGAATTTAAAAAAGCTTTTTCAACAATTGGATGTATTATTCATCCAGATGAATTTAGGCTAAACTTTTTTTTTCATTTCAGTGACTAAATTAAAGTCTGATAATCTTCCTGAAAATGTAATCCTTATTTAAAGAGGTATATTATAAATATGTAAGCTGTGGACTTTATATGTAGTATAGACCATATTTAAGGAAAGGAAATATAGCTTTACATCTGCTATAAACTTGATTCAAGACTTAATAGTATTCTCAGGTTTTGCTCTTGTAGTACATTTTTGCTTTGTTATTCTGTTATTTTTCTGGTAAAAAATAGGAGTTTGTTCATTCAGAAGTACTCATGCTGACAGTAGTCAGAAGGAATCTGCTGCAGTTTAGCTTTGTGCATATGTTTGGTATTAACTTACGTGTCCCAAGTAACTTTTGGCACAGTTTGGTTCAGGTGAAAAAGCTGCATGTCAGGCTGTTTACCACACCAGTAAGTCTGGCACTATTCTAGTGGGAAATACACTCTTACATGCTCCATAAATATTGTTTGTGAAGGATGGAAATAACCCACGTTGAACTTTGATTGAAATGTAATGCTGAAATATCTCCATATATATTAGCATTTACTTGTAATGGAATAAGTTTTTATTTCAAAATTTCAGCAACCGTGTTTATGGAGCCTGAATACTTTCAGTGAATAAAGTATGTCAGCAGGCAAGGTTTATGCAAGAAGAGTAGTTTTTTAGGTGATGGAGGATTATGTTTTAAAGCCATTTTCCTTTTGATTCTACAATCAACCTACTATGCAGATCAGGTTTTGCTCACTGAAATCCATCTTTTAAGCTGTACCATTATCCTGGTAGTATAACTTCAAATGAGTTGCTCTCAGGAAGTTATAAATTATTTGCTGTGTTTTACATAATGTATTGCATGCCTGCTGCATCTGTGTTCAAGACAGGGTTTTATTCCTTCAGCCATGGGATATATGAAGAAACTATTAAAAACGGGTGCTTTTAGCATTAGTTTGTCCTTTTGGCTTTGATCCTGTCATGCCATCAGAAATGAAGTTGATGAAAATGAAGGCAGCAAAAAAGGTCAGCCTGGTCTCAAGGTGAAATAATTGATGGAAGCAGCTTCCAGAGGAATACAGCTTTAGTGAGAAGGTGGCTGGATAATACACATTTTTCTGCATCTGCTTAATGTTTGCATCGTGGCATTTGCAGTGTTTTGAAATATCAGGGCAAAATTGTGTTTCCCATGTATCTTAGGACCCTCATAACAACATGGTATTTTGCCTCCCATAATTGTTCTTGTACTTCACGACTATACTGAGAATACTGAAAACAATTAAGGTTGAGACTTACCACGGATGTTTTACGTAAAAGAAGTCTGGAGAAGATAAAAGGGAACTGACAACTTTATACCCACCTGATACTGTGCAGATGCAAGAAGAGCAAGTTAAGGAGTTGTGCCCTGAAGGATGTGTTTCCAGTGCTTGTATAAGGAGCGTGCTCTGACCAGAGCTGAGGGTGGGTGATATGTAGTGGTGGGAGGCATGATGCAGTTTGAGTAGATTTCCTGGTTTGCTTCACTACACAGAGTGCTGATGAGAAGCTGCCATTCCTAAAGGAATTCTCTAGACCTTGCACTTGAGTTTTCAGTCTACTGTAAATCTTTTGTCATGAATATTTCATTTAAATGTTTTTCAATGTTGCGGTGTCACCTGGGGATATGCAGCCCATAGTCAGCCCTGTTATATCTTTTGATAATGAAGTTTCAGCTTGGAGGCGAGAGCTGTCTGCTCCCTGTGTCAAGGCTCCACTTCACTCTTCTCACCAATATACACCTTGGGTATCTGACTAGAGGTTTAGGATTCATAAAGATTTTTGGAACGCACAGCAGAAGGTTGGTAATCTCTGATGTTGAACCTTATTCAGTCAAAGACAGTAGATAAATCTGGTGGTGAAACCCTCAACTCTTCTAACTCCACTACCATAACAGAGTGGTTTTCTTAACAGCCATGGCTTTAACTTCATAGTGCTAACCTTCTGAATAGCTCAGAGACTTTTGCGACCTTGTGTTGTAGCCTTTCTTCCCCTTATGCGATCCTTTCATGACAGGATTTTTATGTGATAATTCTCCCTGTCACAGGATAGGAGGTGGTGCATGTGTGTCAGGCTACCAGACTAGAGGCTCTGGAGGCTGCTGACATGTTTGTCCTGTGACTGGACATACACATGTCCAGTGACAGGGAGAACTCTGTCTTAGCCATATAATGGATATTTATCTGGTCAGGTGATGACTGAGACTCCATAGTCGTTTGGAAGCAGTGGCAAGAGAGAGGATATTGTATGATTACACCTCTGATTTAACTTCTTTTCCTGTAAATACCTACTTTTAGCAGTTTTTGTTGCGGTCCTTCCTTTTCAGACAGAAAAAAATCTGTTAATGTGGCTGTTAACTAGTGCTGTTAACCAGCACTAATTCCAACAATTAAGTTTTGGAAAAATATGTACTTGATTTGGGTAATTGCCATATTGCTAGGTTCCAAGAAAGGAGGCAGTCATAATTTTGAGTTTAAGTGTGTTAAAACAAACCAAAAAATGCTGGGAAACTGTTCCTGAGGATGTAGTTTTATACGGATTGAGAACACGTGCTCTAGGGTGGCAGCAGTTCGATCCTCTGGTGCTTGCAATAACAGCATTTGTTGTGTGCCATAGAACAAATGCATTGCTTGTTCCTTCCTTTTGAAGAAAATAAAAACCAAACACCTCCAAAAGTTTAGTATTTGTAACTTTCACCAAATTTAGGTATATTCAGGTATTTTACTTCAGATAGGGAGTAGTTCCACAGCCTAATAAGACACATTCAATTAGAGTTACTGGCTTGCAAAGAAATAAACAGATTTAAGAGTGTGCCAGCATAAACAGGACTCTTTCTACTGCATCAATTCCAGAACTCCTTGAAGTCATGGCAAATGCAAGCAATCTGACTGATTTGATGCAGTGCTTCATAACATAGAACATGCAATTTGTAAACTATTATAGAAATAAATTTATCGTACAATATTTTAAAATTTATATGACTTTGTGAAATTAATTTTTGTGGCAGATTTTGGATTGTCATCATACCACAAGTCCCCAAAATGCTACACCTCTTTCATAAGTTTACTAATGGAGTTGGCTTCACTATTGATTAGAGTCTCTTTTTAGTAAAAAGAAATGTAAAAATATTTGTGGAAGAATCTGATGGGTGAAAAAAGGCTAAAATACTTATATGTATTTTATGTAGAATGATCTTAATAGTTTAAACAGTTGTTTCAGCCTCATAGATTTTCTAGTGCAGCTTCATGGAAGTCATGCATTTGCTGTGGATCATTTTAATGCTCCAGTGAAATATTCTCTCTGATCTGTGTCAGTGGGGGTAGGGAAGCACATAAAATGTATGCTTCCAGTCAGTGATGAGAGAGTAGGAGGATTTTTCATGAACAATATAATTAAATTCATGCATGTAAAAGATACCTGCAAGATGCTGCTTGAGAAAGTACTTTATTGCAATAGATAATTATAAGGAAAAAATTACTTTCCTGGAATGATAGTACATAATATTAATTTTTCAGTGGTATAAAGGTTTTCTGAGCAGTTTGTTTCCCATCTGTAACACAGCTTTTTTTTCTCTCATAATCTTAGTCTTCATCAAAAGACTTTTTGATCAAAATTTTTGTTGGACATATTATACTGGAATTTTAATACAGCCGTGATACAGGCCATTGTTGTAAACATTTGTTTCATAGCTTAAAAATTATTTGCTCTTGCAGAAGTATGAGAACTATGGAAATTTTCTGAACTCATGGGTTTTCTTGTCTGTTTAATTCAATTTTAATTACATGCATAGTTGCCACTGCTGTGGATCATACCCGTGTTTGTTTAAAGGTATCCAGAAGAGGTGATGATATTAATTCACCTGCTGCTAAATACTCTCCTACTTAGAAAGTAACTCAGCAGTGACTCAGACATAAGAATTGAAAACAGAGTCAGTTGCTTAGGGCTAAATCTTGCAAGTGCTTACTGCTGGGTATGGTGTGTTGAGAATTTTCTGGGATTAATCTCATCTTAAGCAGACAAAAAAAAAACCAACAAGGTGTTCCAGTTCTCCTCCTCCTCCCCACTGCTTCTTCATTTTCTGTGGGAAGAAAAAGGCTTCAGTGGATTTTGTTTTAGCAGTCTCCAAACAAAGCTGTAGGCAGTGTGTGTGGTAACATTCGTTTGTAAGAATGGACAGCTTAGATATACCTGGAAACTCTTGGTCATAAATACATGTTGAGGGCTGTGCTCCTAATGTTGCCCAAAGAAATCCTTGGCATGAGGAGCTGGAGTCTCCTGAGGATGCTCTGTGATGCATTGACCGTCAGCTAGGACCTCTGACAGAATATCAGGGGCCAAGGCTGGCTCTCACTGCCCTGACCCTGCCTGAGCCCATTGCTGGGACATCTTCTGCTTCACTCAGAGTTTGCTGTGGAACATTTTGGTTCTAGGCCTGATCTAAGAAGTGCTGTGGAAAGTGTGGTGAAAAGTCATTGGCCATGCAGTTAACCTTCAGGGAAGGTTCTTTGAAAGGTGTTACATTGAGTCAGCATTAATTTCAAGGAGAAGTCCTGACCGAAATCATGAAGCTGACTTTTTTCAGGTTTCAAAACCTAAACCTATGTAACCATCTCACCTTAAAAAAAGTCAGTGCTGTTGGTTTTAACAGTCAAAATGAGACCCACAGCTGAATATGGCAAACTTGAAGAATCTCTTCTATTTTCAGTAGTGACAGGTATATTTTCTCCTGAGTCTCTGATCTCAGACTATGTTGGGTAAATGCAAATGTATTTTTTTAAATCAAAAGCACAGTTTCTGAATGGACAGTGTAGTCTAGGAAAATAGATGTAGCAGAAATCCATGCCTAGCTTAAGATTTTTACTATCTTTAGGTCCTGGCACTCACTAGGCTGCAGTGAGAAGCATTTTATTTTTTGTTATAAACACCCTTCTATGTTAAATTCTAAAATAGTTGTTTCCCGGAGGAGGTTTGGAATAGAAACTGATGTACCTGATAGTTAATTAAAATTCAGTGTTGTTTGTTCTTGCTTAAATTAGGGGGGGAAAAAAAACCCTTCCAGGAAACACCACAGAGAATAACATTCTGAACATTTCAAATTATTTTCAAAGATGAGAATTCCCACGGCTCAGTTCTTTAAGGAGTTGGAACATAATTCAAATGCTTCTTTGCCACCTGTCTTTTTTTTTTTTTCATCTTAAGCATGTGCATTTTCTCTCATAGAAAAATAAAAGGAATTAACACTTCATTTCTTTTTTTTTACTGTTTTTTTCTGAATCCTAGTTACTGAACTACATGCACACATTACTTCTATTATAACATTGTAAACCACCTGCCCAAATGTGTACCTAGCAGGAGACCAATTGTTTCATTAAGTTACACCAGAATCTGGCTGGAATTGTTGTACAAACCAGAGAAAACCATGTGTAACTGGTTTTGTTTGTAATGTGAAGTTACTGATTAGCCAGCTAATACCATTTTCTTTCCCATGCTCACAGCCTCCCCCACACAGAGAGATGTGGAAAAACTAGTGTAAAAATAAGGTTTTAAGCTACGACAATGAGATCTCCAGATGTCTGATTCCTTGGTTTAGAAAACTGCACAAGAGCTTATCTATTCCTGAAATAAAAATGATTTAGATAGACCAAACCGTCTTTCACAATCTCCCATCTGCTAGGGTGTGCACTTCATTTTCATGTAAATAAAATTTCTAAGTAATTCTTCAAATCCTTGCTGCACAGTTTATTACAGAGATCTGATGCTTGCTAATACCACCAGAAGGCAAAAGGACTGATAAAGCATGTGGAGTGCTCATAGGAGGCTTGGAAGGCAGGAAGACCCTCATGGAGAGGAGAATATTTCAGTGGGTTTATGTACAGCATCAACCACTTTACCTGTGTCATTTCCCTGTTGACTCTTTCCAGAAATGCAGATGTCTAATGAGGAGAGTGGTAAAGGAAATTTTCCAAGCTTCTGCCATGAATTGCACCTCTAAATCAGGCAGTTGGATTTTAAGATGTCCTTTCATGTCATGTACTCTCTTACAGTGGGCTGGATTCATACCTGTGTCTAGGTAGGCAGACCTCTAGTCTTAATGCTTAAATTGAGAGTCTTACATTGTTCAGATTTTTGAAAGGTGGCTTTGGCTTCAGTCTGACAGTTTGTGCGTGCTGACATGTTGGCAGATCAAGACCTTTTTGTGCTTTATACCGAAGTCACAACTGGAGAAGAGGAAGAATATACTGACTTAGATTTCCAAAACAGGACTGACTTGCTTACTTTGCTAGAGGTACAGTTAATCAAAACAGCTGCAACTCAGAACACCTGGAAGTTGTGCAACTCTTAAATGTCTAAAAGTAGATATTAAGAATCTAATTTTAAGCAGGCAGATTTGATCAGTTTGCCCCATCGTTACCCAGGAAACCACTTAATTACTATGCCTTTGCTTCAGCCCTCTGCATGTAGCTTTTAAAACATTTTGTTATAATTTTTCTTTTCTTTTGTCTTAAGCTAGTGTTTGTAGAAAGGGCTGGCTTGACAGCTCTGGCAAATGAAATAGTCTGCCTGCCCACGGAATATGTGCTCCCCAGACAGTGGCAGTCCAAACTTCCACATGCTGTTTTGTCAGTGTGCTACCACTTTTCTTAGGGGAATGGAGATGGGAGGGAGGAAGTAGGGTCCTTGTACAATCAGGTCTTTGCCACCAAAACATGCAAGTGTCGTCAGGAAAAATGGCCTGTGTTTTTCCTTCTAGCACAGAAAACAGGCAGCTAAAAAAATGGATGAGCTCAAGCTTTGGAAAACCCATATGTAGTCCGTAAGCTATCATCAAGATCACAAATTCAATCTTTCTGTGTTGCAGTTAGTTCTGATGACAGATGATCTCATGAACTGAACAGAGTTTTCCTTGCTCAGTGCCAAGATAAAAGGATTTTTAAAGAGTTCTGGGTTCTGCTGAGCCTTCAACAAAAAGTCCTGGAATGATATTTGCGTGGAAGTGGGAAATGTGGGAATTTACTCTAAAATATTAAGACTGCATCTTCTTTTGTTTTGCTTTAAGAATGCTGATCTTAGCACATAGAGTTCATTACTTCAGTTTGTCTTGGTAATTACTTTTTTTGAGTTACATGTTTTAGGTGAACTGTGATAGCTGTGAATCACCTAGTGCTCCTAGAAAAATCACCCAAGAGACAGTCTTTTCTACACAGGATTGTGTATTTGATTTCCAAGTGGTTTACAGGCCTCCTGGTTCATTTAGCTAGTAGCCTGAAAATCATGGAAGATCACTGACAGAATCATACTGGTGTTATTTAGTGATCCATGTGAATTCACAAATGTTTCAACAAAAATAAGGCAGTAAGGCAGTAAGAATGAATACTATCCGTGACATCTTTTAATTTCAAAAATCTTTGCTCTACTGTGACTGAAAATGGAAATACAGGAGGACCATTTGCATCATCCAAAATAAAGCATCTGGCTTAAATAGCTACAATATTCCACAATCACTGTCGTTCTCTGTAGTTATACAAGAGGTTATCCAGGAATTTGTCAAGACCACCTCTACTCAAAGCAGCTGAAATGATCTGGTCCAGGCTCATGTTGCTGCCATGCCCCAGGCCGTGCAGCCCCATCCTTTTCCTCCAGCCAATGCCATTGCTTGTAAAGAACCAATTCCGGGAGTTGCTTGCTTGAAAACTAACAATGAGGTTTGGACTTCTGGGGTGAAAAACCTTTTCTGCTGTGAGGGAGAGTTTTTTATACTTTAAACAAGGCAAGGAATCTGTGATTGGGCTTATAAAGGCAAGAGTATGGCTAAGCGTAAATGAACATGACAGTATGTTAAGACTGTGATAGCACAAAAGAAAACACTGGAATTTACTCTCTGGTCATAAGAATCACTTGGGGTACTTGTGTTCTCTGAGTGCTGTTTTGACTTACAGAATCATTTCTCATAGCTTTTTGTGTCAGACTGTGCTTGCAATCTGAGAGACAGATGGAAATTCTACTGGTTTTCCTTCTGCATACTGTAAAACAAAGATGCTTAAATTAATGGTGCTCTAAACTAATGAAGGTTTTAAGCATGTAAATCCAAGATTCATTGCTGCTTTTAATGTTACTCTAAGAAATTCATGGTGCATTTATATAACTCTAACTGTGCTATCAGCATTGGTCTCCTACATGCTGCTCTGCTTTAAATGTAGAGAAGTAGGGAGAGTGTATGGGAGAAAATGGAAAACATCTCACACATCATCTGGATTAGAATATAAAATTCCTACCTAAAGAATCAATATTTTAGAAGACAAAGAGCGCTATGATTTGCTGTCTTGATGTCTGTGTATTGTTCTTAAGTCTTAGAAACCAGTAATCCAGAAAAGAACTACAGAGTGGGTTTGCATTTGAAGGTATGAAGAATATGGTTCTGTTGTGGACACATTAGTATGTATTTCTAAATTAGAATTGAGATCCTGCTTCATAACACTCAAAATTTTCATTTTTGAAACCTAATAAACCCTTTTTGTGTGTGTGTGTGTGCAACTGATCTTTAAATTTAAATTTGTAATTTTTTTCCTGTTTAAATAGCTTCATTTTTTACGTAGCTGGTTCTCTTATCCCAAAATCATGGCCAGGTAAACTCTGAATTATTCACAGAATTGATGTAAAATGTATATTTGTACTGCTGAGTGGTTTGCCTACTGTAAATATCCCTCATACCTGAACAAGGAAGAAAGAGACTAGATTTAGAGAACGTGAGTGCTGAAAAAATGCAGAAGAGTCTAGAATATCTTCTTTACTTTGTTGAAATTGGCATAAGAAATAGCCAGAAATTTCTCAGCTGCAATGGATTGCCTGCATTTATTTCTCCTCTGTGTTGGTCAACCACCAGCAGACACATTTTAAGATGGTGATGACAGTTTTCTTCCCTAAGTGGTTTATTAGTTGCTAATTCTGTTTAGTTGAAACTTGGATCAATTACAGCCTTGTCAAGTTTCCAGTGGGACTAGCAGATCTTTTTCATTCACTTTAATGATACCAACATAGTGAATTTTGTGCCAGTTCCATTAAATTCAGTGAAACTTGCTTTGCCCACTGACATTGAGTGTATGTTTTGTCCTATTTGCTGAGACATTTACAAGCCATTCATAATTATACCAACTTAAGGATCTTGAAACCTATCCTTTTAACTTTTTTTTTCCCAGTAGAGATGGGTATCTCTTCGTTTTGTTGTAACCAGAATCTATTCAAAACTAGCAAAATCTGAATTCATAAAATGTGTATTATAGGCCAAGTGGAGAAAATAGAGACTTCTCAGGTGGCTGTGGGGTACTGCCAAAATTAATTTATCTTCTGTTATTATTTGGGAAGGAAGAGCATGCCGTATAGCCAAAGTACACAGTACCTGTATGTATGCAGTTATTGAGACTTATTTGCATTGTTGCTTGTGTTATATGAAAGGTTTATATATGAAATCACATAAATCCACAGACATAAGGGCTGATCTTAGGGTGGACAAGCACTACTTCTTCTCAGTATACTTAATTCCTAAAGCAGAAAGCAAGGAGAAAATCAGTCTGCTGTCTTTATGAATCTAACATATTTGCTATCTGGAAGCTGAGTTTTGGCTCAGAACACGTGGCAGTGTCTGGCACTGGGAGCTCCAAGGTCCCGCACGATAATAAAGAAAAAGTGTCCTCTGAGGGCTAGGACTAATACATTAGTAGCTGGATTTAGATTGATACCATTCCTTCTTTGATAGCTGTTATCAGATGTTGTTTGCTTTACATCAGACAATGTTAATTCTAACTTTATTTTTAACATTTGTGCCAGTTTGTTGAATTCATGTTGGTGCTGTTTGAACATAATAATTGCTGTTGTTTTTATTGAAGTCATAAGCTTTAATGAACCCATACAACACTTGTCATGAATTAGATACAAATGGCCTTGAATTTTGACAGATTTACATAAAGGAGTTTCCCTGTCTTCCTTCTCTTCCTGTGTCATGAATGAAATTTTACTGATCAGCCCAAAGTTTTAATTTTTTATGCAAGGAATGTGTCTCCTTTGTAATGGTGATTGGATAGAGCTGACAAGTGAGCGTTCATTGTATGGTGATGTGCAGGAAGAAGGTAATCTTGAAAATGTTCTTCAGAGTAGATATGCTGGAGGCTAGGAGAAGATACTTCCATTAAAACCTCCTGGACAGTAAGACTTCAGGCTCTCAAAAAGGTATCAACACACTGATACCTAATGAACTCTCTGAAATTGTGGTAAACACAAGAGAGCTCAACTAAATATTTTTTTGCCCTTTATTGCAATCATAGGACATAGAAAGAGTGTGACTTGATTGATGTGTTTAAGGCAAATGACTACAGAATTAGATTGTATGGTCATTCTTCACTTAAAACGTTAGGACAGCTTACATGTCATCACTCAGCAGTGAGAACTCCAGGTCCCTAAAGCAGGAGCAGCTGAGACCTCACTGTCACCCATGACAGCCTGTGTGTAGTGCAGTCACCTCTCCCTTGTGCCTGCAAGGCTTGTCCCTAAAAATTGTGATCAGTGGGGGTGTCCTCTGGTGCAGATTTTGTGGGATCAGTGACTGCATTGCCTTGCTGTGGGAGGTGTAGGCTGCTTTGTGCAGTGGGCGCCACTGGCCTGGGTGCCTCTTGTGCCAGGGGCACCACTGGGAAGCAGAGTCCAGCAGGAGTGGGGCTGATGACCAGGCCCCATCCCACCAGCCCAGGCAGGGAGGAGGGCCCCTGGGGGCAGCCCTGGTGCTCCACATTGTGCTGCAGGCAGCCCTGGCTCAGCAGTGCCCGGGGCAGGACAGGGCTGTGGGGAGCTGGAGCCCAGCCCTGCTGGGGCAGGGACTGACATCCCCAGTAGCTGACATGGGCTCCTGGAACCTGGGCTGGCAGGAGGAGCTGTGGGGTCTAGCTGGGACCTCTAATGTTCTGTTACATTCCTTGAAGCTCTTAATGCAAATTCTAGAAAATTCAGTGTTTGTATTTCTTGCCATAAGTGACTGTGTTACTAATATTGAGCAGGCAGCGTGTCTTACAACAGTACTGCCCTGAAATACAGTCTTGGAGTGTTTAGCCAGTGCTATTCTCCAGGAAAGGAGTACCAAGGACCTCAAGAGTAGCTCTATTGTTCAGGCTAAACACCTGACCAGCCTTTTAGCCCGTCTTTGACAGGACCCTGGCCAAGTGGGGAGATTATAGACCTAATCATGTAATTTCCAGTTCCTGGAGTTGGCATTTCTCTTTACTAGCTCCCAGGGCTTTTCTCCAAGAAGAAAACCCAAAAATACACACTTTCCAATCCATTTAAACTTCTATTACCTATGTCTTATGGCATGGGATTCTACAGCTTAACAATGCCTTGAGTACCCCTTTTTTGTTCAGACTTGCCAACATAATTAATTTCATGCCCTCTAATGTTTTTATTGGAAGAGACAGTGAATAATTGTTTCATAGTCATCTTTTCCATGCTGCTTATGGATTTATAGTTCTGTCACATTCCTCTGTTAGTCATGTCTTTTTCCAAGATGGAGATTACCAGTTTGTTTATTCTTTCTTTATATAGGAACATTCTATACTTTGATTGTCCTTTTTACTTTTTTCTATACTTCTTGCAGTTGTCCTGTGATTTTTGAAATGAGTGAACCAGAACTTTGTGACTTTCAGCTTTTGGGTGCACAAATGCATAAAAATTCACAATGTGAAGAAATTTTCTTGGGTGTTCTGCTCTCTTTCTAGTAAATTCAGCTTGCCTCTTTGATCTTCAGACACTAAGTTGTTGTTTCCCTAAGTTTACATGCTAAATTTGTCATCTTGCTCATGGATGGTTAGAGTTTAAAAATACGTTTGAGGCAAATAAAATCAGAAATGTCGTGTGCATTTTTCTGCAATAAAAGTAGTGTGGAGTGTTTTGATACTGGACTGGTAGTTTTTTTTTAGGTGCCACAGCTGCCTAGATTTTTATATGTTATAGATGGAGTAAGTCATAATAAGAGCCATAAGAGCTGTGGTCATGGAGTGGGACATGCTGAAACTATTGGAAGTTTCCAGGTGTTTGTTGAAAATGACAACCTAAAATGGTAACTGGAAATTACTTATGCTGCTCCTCTTGTTTTGGCACTGTCCTGTATTCTCAGGGGACTTTGATGTTGTTTTCTGACACTTCTGACAGCAGTCAAAAGATTTTTGTAGAACATACTGAAGCCTTCCTGGCTGTTTGAGTGAAGGTGTTGAGGCATGCTACAAAGCCTCAATGCATCTTTATTCTCCTGTGCAAAGATATCTTTTAAGAGATGAGACAGGGAACTTGCTGAAATTGAGGGAGAATCAGTGAGTGGTAGCAAAAAGATAATATTTTGGAAGAGGTAGCAAAATATATTGTAATTGTTATATGAAAATCTTGGAATTTATTCCTTGGGTATGCCAGACACTTGTGAAGGTCTAACTTCTAAAGGTAAATTTATAAAGGTATACCAGACACAGATAAAAGGGGAAAATAGATAAAAGAAATGTAAGCATAGCTTCTTTATGGAAGAATTCTTTGAATATCAGATGCACCATGACAGGATTTTTTTTCTTCATTATGCTCTGTGTTCCAACATCAAGGCCATGGAGAGTGAGCACAGTTACAGTGGGTTCTGTGATGGGCTGAAGACCTCATCCTGAGCATCCTTGGGGACACAAGCATGTGGCTTTAGGTCTTTTGCTAGATTTGCCTGCAAGTCACTATATCATTTTTGGGGAAACTCAGCAGCAAATACCAGTAATATTTTTGTAGTATTCATCTTTTCATTTTTCTAAAAGTAGTTCTTTAAATTACTTGTCTTATCACTGTCGTTAGTGAGCTCCAACTTCTGTCGTCCTTTCCTTTTCTCCTCATCCCGTAGACCTGCCTCATTCTAATCCACAGAGCATTGTTCTGTCAGAGGGGCTGAAAAGGGTGGTTTGGAACCTGTAGTATTACATAAGGGAACCACATTCTTCATTTTTCTGGCTGTGTGTGTACCTTGGAGAAATAAATAATAAAAATTTGTCAATTTTTTTCTTAGCAGCACTGGCTGTTACAGTCAGCCCACTACCTCCCATCTCAGTTTTAATCACTTTGTACAATAAGCCAAGATTACTGTCCAGAAAGATGGCCTTAAATGACTTCATTATCCTAAACTGCTTTTGGAATGCCATCATCCTAGTGAACATTAATTCACTTTGATGGCTTTTTGGTGTTGCCCTGTAGATGTTCCAGCTCTTTGAATAATGATGGGGCAGGGCTGTTCTCTTCCCCTGTCTTACCACAGCAGAGTGGCTTAGTTTGTCTACACTGCAGTTACCCTCCTTGAAGTAGCCCTGTGAGCTTTATGGCAGCTCAGCATAGAGGCTGGAGAGGAGACAGGGCTTGCTTTTCAGAAAGAATGCCATACAAATCATTAGTTATATATTTAAACATCTGTTGGTCCACATGCTGTGTTCAGTCCTGTGCTTAACTAAGGTAAAATAAGAAGATGAATGCAATTTTTTTCAAACAGTCTCTTGGGTTCTTTTTGTTTCATTTCTTTTGTTTGTTGTTGTTTTTTGGGTTTTTTTGTTGTGGTTTTTTTAACCTTCCAACAGTTTCTTTTCTCTCTCAAACATGAAGATCTTCATTTCAGTCAAAAAGATTACCTGAGTGGTTTCTTTCAGCTTGTGATTCTTCAGAGTCTAACAGAGAACTGAGTACTGGAAAATTCTTGCATCAAGCCAAAGAACTTGAGATGCTTTTAGTAAAGTAATCATTTACAGTCTCTGAGGCCATTCTTACATAGCAAAGAGATAAATTGCCAGTCTTACCATCTACAAAGCAATTTGCACAGCTACAAAACATCAGAAAGGAAATAGATTAATTTCTGCAGATATAGTAAATAGATTCAATGTCCTTGGAGGGATCTCTGGATAAGCACGAACATATTTATTGAATTTATAAATTGCTAGGTAATTTCCTTTAGTTTGAATTATTGTAGCTTTGATGGAAACTAATTATTTTTCCCCTCCTGTTTAATAAAATAGTTCATATGCTTCTCAAGCAGGACTACTAAGCTTTATAATAACTTTTTGCTAACTACCTCTGTTTATTATTAATATGTAGTTGAGATAGCAAGCTTAATTGGCTTCCAGTATACCTGTTATTGTTTTTTTAATGTAAGAATTGAGCTGAAAGCCATGCAAGAAGCAGATAGCTCAGAATGACATGTATTTAAATGTTTTGATCTTTCCTGAGTAACTTCATAGAAGTTTCAGCCATGAAGGAACTAAGAAGACCAAGGGCTGAATTCTGTGTTTATATAAGCAGAAATTTTGAAGAAAGTCCATGAACTTTGTATGGTTGTTATAGCAGTACCTATGTGATAGCAGAACACAGTTGCAAACAGAAAAAGAAGTTACTGTAACACCTTATTTTTCAGGTTGTTCACTTACTCAGTAAAGAGCTCAGCAGCTGAGTGCAATGCTGATGTTAAGAACGGAATTGAGCCTTGCAGCCCTAGCAGACAAAGGCAGTTGTTTTGCCATTTAGTGTTTCCCCAAGAGGAGCAAAATTGTCGTAAGAAAAACAAAATCTAGAACTTTTGCTTGTTTTGGAAAGGTCCCTGAACAATATAGAGAAGAAAGGGACAAAGAAAGCTTTAAACATGTTAAAAAATCTTAGCAGCAAAGGAAAATGAAATTGCAATCTATTCTTCATAATATGTCATAGGGTAAATACATAATAGGGTAGTATCTAAATATTCCATGAAATGCCAGATGCTTTGAAGCATCAATTAAATTTTGATCAAGTCTTTTGAATTCAAAGTATAAATCAAGCTGATGACTTTACAACATATCGAATAGTGTTTTTTTATACATTTAATGTAATCTCAAAATGAGATCAAGAGGTTTGTGTAGCAGAGAACCATGTTAAAGAGAAATGCTTGAGCTATGAGTGTGCTACCTGCCTGTACGATACGAATGAGGCAAAATGAATGTGGCAGATCATAGCCACAATTTTATGTCCTTGGCAAAATCTGAATTTGAGCTCAGTGACATGGATGAGTTTCAGCTTGGGCATGTATCTAATTATACATTTAGGACCATAGGGAAAACTGGGAGTTTTCATAGACAGATAGAATAGACAGGAAAAAAGGCAAAGAATTGAAACAATGAGTTGCATATTACCCCTGCAAAGGTAGTTTTGAATTAGTGACTTCTATGTGATCCTAGTCTGCATTTTAATGCCCCTGAAAAAGAAAGGCTAAAATTGTATTACTTGAAGGAAATTCATCACGTTTTTATTCCAAGTGTACTTTCGGATTTTTTAATATAAATACAACTGTATTCTTTCTGAAGGCTGAGCAAAGCCTTGTTCCTTCTAAAGACAGTGGCAAAATTTTTATTGTACACAGAGGCTTTTTCAAAGCCAATTGCAAATTCAATACAAAAGAAAGATGGGTAGCCAAGAAAGGCAGGAGCAGATGGGAAGCTTGCCATCAGTATAAAAATGGGCAGTGTGAGAAATGTCATGGATCATGGCTCATATTGTGACTAAAATCTGCCTTGGGGGTGTGCTAGCAGGCACGGTGGCTGTTTAGCAGGTAAAGACAGACTTTCAGAGCAACCCTCTCCCCAGTGATCCTTGCTGAATGTAACAAGTGTGGTGAGCTTACTGCAAAACGAGTGTTGTTTTTAGTGATAGAATATTTTGGTGCGTCTGTGGACATTTCTGTCTGTAATGCATGCATATGCACATCTTTAGCTCAAAGCTGCTACAGAATTTTGTCCTTTGCTGTATAATTAGAATACATATTCCAAGTGTTTCTGCTGTATGTTTGGAGAGTTAGGTTGAAGTGAGGTCTGTGCATCTTCCCCATATCTCTCCACTACAAGAAAAGAGAAATTTGACCCCAGATCATTAAGCTCTGTCTGTGAAATTTTTTAGGATGTAGTCTGGACGGCACTGATGACTTAAACAAAAATTATGGTAAGTGTTCTGTAGCTGACCCCCTGAACTGTAGTAAATATTACTGCTTACTTGACTTTCATTGTAATTGCAGTTTTTTGATAAAAAATAGCTGTGGGTTTCCATTGTAGCTCTTGATGTTTGGCAAGGTTTCAGTTACCAAGAAAGTTTGGGAACTGTTACATGCTTTTGATGTAACACAATGGCATTTGTCCAGAAATGAGCTCTGTGGGCCATGTATGTGTACACGTACATATCTCTTACCAGTGCCAGCAAAGATATTGATTGATTTGCATGGCTACCAGTGGTTCATTCAGTGCATGTTGGTCAACAAAATGAAATTTTTTTTTCAGTTTACAGGGCAAGGCTTTCTGTTTTTGTGAAAAACTCTTAAAAGATTATTATGAGAATAAATTCCTCTAATTAAAAAATAATCTCTACATAGATGTGAACATGGAGTAGCAATCAGCTGATAGTATGAGCACATGCTTGGCCTTTCATACAGCTTCTTCAGTAAGTCTCTTTTGTCTTGTTCAAATGTTGTATATTACCTCAGAAAAAAGTATGAATAGTTCACTTTGAATGTGCTGTGGAAGAAGCACATACCTAGTGTGTCTATACCACTGGAGATTTTTTATTTTTTTCTTATAAATAGCAAGGAAACTAAGAAAAGCAAGCCTGTTGCAATTAGAGTTAGTTTTTTTTTGTGGAGGGAATCTGCATGTGAAGAATTGTGGGACTCACTGTTGTCTCAACAAGTGTGTACAGGGACACATGGTGACACAGAGTAATCTGGAAATGTTATCAGTTTGTACTATCTGAGTTTGCTATTTTTGAGAAGTAGAGAATCTATGTACGTTGCTTAAAATTATACTTGTTAAAATATTACACATTCAGAAAACAAATATGGACCAAATTTTACTTGAGTTTCATAGGTTATTTTACCAGAATACACAGTAAACACTGTATTGGTTTTTATTCATATGAAATATATTTAAGCCTTAAGCAACACATGCAAAAATTATTAGGACTAAGCTTGTTTTTGTAAGTACAATGTGCATGTGTTACACAGCTACTGCTTTCAGGAAATAACTTAAAATGCAAATTATTATGAGAGTGTAAGATCTGCATATCTCCAATTACTTCCAAAATGCTAGAAATTAGTTAGTATTTTTCAGCCTTCTGAGAAATGAGGAAACTTCCATATTTTGACACCTCTTTGAACATTTTTTATGAACATTTCTGACAGTGTGGCAAAATAAATGCAGATGCCTGTGTAAATTTTATATAACTTAACAAAATGGCTGCTTTTTTGAGTGAGAGCTTCTAATAAATTGTTGCTACTACTTCTAGATTGGGCATGAGACTGTCACGCTGAGACTGAAATTCCACAGATAAATCTCTTTACCTTTCTCTGGGTGCTTTGCTGTGTTACAGCCTGATAGTGTATTGAGAACTTAAGCTGCACTTTATTTTTCAGTTTAGAAAGGGCTTGTAAGGTGTTGTAAGGGCTTGTAAGACAAACCTGTGCCCATAACCATTTTCATCAGTTGATAGTAGGCCATAAGAGGCCAAATATTGTTCCAAATAATTTAGTTTCTTTTCCTCCTAAGAAAGTATTCCCAAAGAATTTCATTGTCAAAAAAGAGAGGGAGGGGAACAAACACCAGCGCCACAAAAATCTTGGACTTTAGAGTAGGATGAAAGGTGATAATGGTTAGTGGCACTCTTTGGCATGCAGTCACTCTTTCCTGGAACTCTGTCTGGTCCATCATCATCCCTGTTGGTGAGGTGCAATACACCTCCTCTGCTTTCAGGAACATTGAAATTTCACTGAGAGGTTTGTACCACCACCATGTCAAATTGCAGTGTGGCTGTTTTGCATTCAAGGTTTGTCTTCGGCTTTCTCACTGTATTTACTTTTTTGGGATTCTCTGCTACAGAACGGAGAGTAAGAAGACAGAATTTCACTGTACCTTTATTCCATGTTTTATTTTACAGAATGATTGAAATTCCAGGTTGGCATTAAAAAAATCTGTAGTGATCATCTACTTTAAAAAAATAATAAAATGAGACACACATTCAGCTGGGCCATGTTTTATGATTTTCATGGAAACACCCNTAAAATGAGGCACACATTCAGCTGGGCCAGCATGTTTTATGATTTTCATGGAAACACCCATGTCCCTGGACAGATATTTTAATTTATTTATTTTTAAACAGTCATATATGGTGGATATGGTATTTGATCTCTAAGATTGCTTTCCTATTGAACTGGGACTTTTGTGGTCATGGCTGTGCATGTAAATATATATATCCATGTGCATTCATAGTTTTCCTTCTGAATAACTTCTGAATTCATAGGTTGACTTAAACATGTAATACAAAGGAGGAGTTCTTCCAGACATTTTCAAGTCAGATGTTATGATATTTGAAGGTGGATTGACAGAAAGAGAGTCTCTACCTCTTAATAAATGTGAAATGTTTTACGTAACTGGAGTCTCTTTTACCTGTTTTTTCAATGGCTTTGATGCAAAAAAACATTGAAGGACAAAGAGAAAATATAGGAAGCCAAGTTAACATTTTTTCCGGTCAGTTATGATGTTATGATGTTGATAGGTTGTCCTTATATATCTTGTGGAGATTATTATTTTTTAAATGATTTTATTTATCCTATAAATAGACTAAGAAAATAAAAATAAATATTTTTATTAGATAGTAGAACAATAGGCAATGCTTCCAATTCAGTAGAATACTACAGCAATATATTAAACAAAGAAAAGAGTAGGATAAAGCCTTTTCCACAAAGGTAGGAGATGAGAAAAAGAAGGTTGTGAAATAAAACCTGACAAAATGCCATAAATCAGGACACCTTGATATCTCAACATACCAGAAGGAGTCTGACCTTATTAATATGGAGATAAGGCAGCACAGGAAGGGCAAACAGCAGGGAGCATTGCTGCTGGTAGAAGAGGTATCTGGTAATTCCAGTGAGAGGTGAGAAGTTAATCAGAGTACAGTAGTTTTCACTCTGCTGCTCCTGGAACCTGGTTGCAGCTCTCTCCAGAAAAATAATCTCTTTGACTCTTCAAAACTAGATCCTGCTGGTGCTAATTTTTTGGTTCTCCCCTCAAGATATCCATTATCTTCTGCTGGCTCTGAAACCTGGTGTCCACCTTGCACAGCTTTTGTCTGCACTGTATGAAGGCAGAAAAGTGTAAGATGGCAAAACAGAGTGGGGGTTCTTAGTTGGAGTGAGACAATGACAGTAACAGATTATTTTTTGCTGTTTGATGAAGCAGGGAAAGGGCAAAGGATGAATATAGTTGAAATAGTGAACAAAGAAAACATCCAGGAACAATTTACTTTGCCCAGTTAACTTGATTCTCTTACCTTTATCTCCTCCACCCATAATGGTGTGTCAACTCCACTAGGAGTAGAAAAAATACTTCTACAACAATGAGGAACTCTGAGAGCACTGGAACACATCTCACACAGAAAGAGACTATGGTAGAGGGAAGTAGAAGATGGAAGTCTTAAATGCCTGCTGCTGTTTGTTTCTTGGCTTTTTTTTTTTTTTCTCTTGGTATTCTTTTTTTTTTTTCTTGCTTGGTATATGTTTCTGTGTGCTTATAAATTTATTGTATCTGTAAATATTCAAATATTTGTTCATTTCTTGCAATTCAGGGAAGCTGAAGTCAATATGGCAGTCCCATCTTTACTCATAATATTGCATTTTACTCAGCCAGTAAAGGAATTTTCAATCAAGTAGAGTTACTTAAAATATAATATGAACACTGTCATTTAATTCAAATACAGAATTCTGTAGGATAAAAACCATTGTACCTAAATTACCTCTTGAGTCTTTCACAGGAAAGAAAGCATAGATCGGATACACTTAATCACTATAATTAACTGGTTTACCTTTAGATCTCTGATTAGCTGCAGATCATAAGCCTCTGTTTTCCTTTATCTCTCTTTACAGTAGAATATAATTCCTATTGTGAATGTCACATTGATTGTGCTCTCTGTGACAATGGAATTAACTTCTTGGCCAGATGGCAAATCTATTAGTTCAACATGTACTTGCAGTGTAGTTAAAAATTCAGAATGAGCTAAAATTAAATGCTTCCCCTATGAGATAATTTCTTTTCCTTAACTTGTGTTAATTTATAACAGAGTTAATAGAACTTTTTCTCTAAGTGTATCTTGTCAGAATGAATGAAAGCAAACTTTAAAAAAATTATTTTGAAATATTCTCAATTTACTGTTTAAACTTTATGAAAGAGAAACTGGCAATTTGTGATTTATGTAACAAAATTCGTTAGTATGTCCAGGTTCAGTTGCACCAACTGCCTTTGAATGTAGAATTATTGCTTTATAGGATCTTAATAAGACAATGCTTTAATTGATGGTAGATTGATTCTTAGCCTGCTCCAATTGCAGGATTAAATGCTAAAATCTCATTGAAAAGCTTGAATGTGATGTATTTTGCCTTGTTAATTTGGATAATAGACACCACTCCAGGTAAAGTGATGAATTTGTAATTCTACAGAACTGCACTTGAGCTCAAATTTGTGTCTAACAGCCTCCCTGATGGAGTCTATGTGCCAGTAACCACAACTTTTTATTTTTAGTCTTTTTTTTTACTCTTGTCTCATTTTGAAAGTATCATAGCAAAACAAAAGCTGTGTGCATGAATCTTGAGCAGACTGTACATATGATCATTTAATGTGCCAAAAATGATGTACACAAACACTGTGAATAAAACTTCTTCATTACTTTAAAATTTCGCTTAGTTTCTGTTAAAACGTTATTAGCAGCTTTATACATTTATATATTAAAACTTTATATATATTATAAAACACTTTCTTGAGAGAAAGAGACTTGTAGTTGAAGCTGTGTTGTCAGCAAGTCTTACATTACTTGAGTACATTACCAGAATATTTTTCTACAGTTACTAACCGTAAAGAAGTAAATTAGAGTTAATTTTAACCATAACAGAGGCATTGCCATTTGTAAATTAGAGTATTGTAATGTAATGTAATTGTAATGCAAATTAGTGTAAAGCGGTGTATTCATCTGTATAGTCTGGTCTGCCTTCACGCTACTACTTCGCACTGCCTACTGCTAATTTGTCCTTGTGCTTTAGAGACAGATTTATGTTGGATATCAGTGCTCATTATTACATGTCCATTTGCCTGTATAAATATACATATCTGAGAATATATTTATATACACACACAGACACACACACACACACGAGTTAGTAACTGTTCTGGAACAAGAATACAAGGTTACGATTACAAATTACATTACATTACAAATGTACACATAATTCCAGGAAACATGGCACACATTTGGGTAAGATGCAATATGGCAAGTTACTGCAACTCCTTGGTTTGTGTCCATGGAAGATTCTGATTTTTAGAGATTTCAGTCTAGTTTTTCATTAGGAGTTAAGACTGTCAACATCAAAATTAAACTGGGTGTTGAGAGAAGTAGGACTACCATTAAGAGTAGGGCTTTCTAACTGCTTGGTTTGTGTGCTGTAGACTCCAGAAAGATACATAAAGGGTGTAAAATTTGAAAGAGCATTTTCTGCTAGAAATTGCACTTCTAGACTCTAGGCCAGTCTTTTTATCATCTGCTATAAACTTCCCACCCAGCTGTCCTCTGATGATCATATCTGATTTTAAATTGACTGTTCTGCAATATATTAGAGGTTTGCATCTTCATGTAGTTATTAATTTCATTCTTTCTCAAAATACTGTCGTATGGAATCCAGCTCTCGATGAGAAATAATACCAAATGATTGTTTGCTCAGTTATTACTTGTTTCACCTGATTTCTGAAGAGTTCAGTTTTTAATTATATTTGTGAAATAAAGTTGCACATAGAAGGTACATATGTGTACTTTTATGTGTACATAAAAGAACAGATATATAAAATTAAGTACTGTATGTGTAACACAATTTTTTGGTGCTTTTTTGTTTGGTTTTGTCCTGGTGAAGTAATGGCTGCAATGCTAGCTGCAGTAGGAGTCCTTACTTAGAGGGTCCAGGTTTAAAGATGCACAAAGAGATACTGGCATATAGAAATCTTACTCGCACTGTTTTTTCACACTAATGAAATATTAATAGTCTTCTGAATTGGCTGTTCAGGCCAGGTTCAGATTGTTCAATACCTTTTTTTCTTTCTTTTTCTCTTTACAGGAGACACTAGATTTGAGTAGAGTGTTATTTTTGGGGTAGACAATGGTCTTTTTTGATGTTGCCAANTACTGGCAAATAGAAATCTTACTCGCACTGTTTTTTCACACTAATGAAATATTAATAGTCTTCTGAATTGGCTGTTCAGGCCAGGTTCAGATTGTTCAATACCTTTTTTCTTTCTTTTTCTCTTTACAGGAGACACTAGATTTGAGTAGAGTGTTATTTTTGGGGTAGACAATGGTCTTTTTTGATGTTGCCAAATTATTATACTGCCTTACATTATGCTGAAGATTGAGTCGATATACCATGATGAGAAGTCAGGGCCCAATTTCAGGAAAATGGCACATGAACACTTAAATGTATTCAGGCTTTTCACCCCTTCTCTTTTGCCAATTTTGGTTGACAGATTGCATCAGAGGTTAGTTGGTTATGTGCTGGAAGCCTTTTTTTCTTGCAGACCTCATATTCTGAATGTTAATATCTTTCTGAAGTATAGAACCCTGTGTGGAGGTGGTCCAGATAAGTAACCTCAAAAGCCTTGGATTTCTTCCACAGTAGTTTATTGGTTTTCTATTTATAGCCGTGTGCCTGACCTGTTGGATCAAAGGTTTGTTCAGACAGCAGTGAAGCCAAGGCAGCTGCTTTGCTGGGTGTGTGCTCAGGGCCCACAGCCCCCCAAGGCAGGGAGGATAGAGGCACTTCTTTGTGTCTTTCTCAGCCAAGTCTACCTGCATATGGGTCTTCTAAAATTTCTGAGATAATTGTATTATATTAATCTTTCTGTATAAATCAAATCCACATTCAAAAGAAACTGGGCAGACAGGGAGACTGCTGGGCAGTTTGTCTTCTTGTTTGCTTGGAAAATGCATTAAAGGATTGTTGTTTGGCGAATTAGTTGGTGATTCTCTTGTTTCAGTGGGTAAAAACTGTAGGACTAAATATTTACTGTTGATTTTGTTTAAAACTGTGTGCATTCAGTATTGAAAGGTAAACAGAATATGCCAAGTAGAGGCTAAGGAATATTTTTGCATTGGATGAAGGCCAGGCATTGTAGCAGGATGTAGAAATCTAAGCCAACACAATGTGACGTGATGTGACGGGATCAGGTTGTTCTCTGCTATAACTCTTGATTCCTTCTGTGGAAAATCGGAACCATTTAAGAGTGTAGCAAATACACTCTGCAGCTCGGACTCACGGCGTGTCTAGTCCTGTACTGTGTGTCTACCAGTGGGCAATGGCATGTTTCCCATCATCTCTAGGACAGGGCACATCCCAGCCTGTTTTCTCTAGCATCTGATGTGGATGTATTTTTGAAAGCTTTGTCTAATCTCTTTTTAAACCTCCTGCTGCTGTTTGCTTTCACGGCCTCCCGTAGCAACAAATTCCAGATGCTTAATATCACCTTCATAAAAAAAGTACTTTATGTTTTTGAAACTTAACTCCTGAAGTTTCAATAAACATCCTCTATTTCTGGAATTGTAGTACTTGGTGAATAATTCTGCCTTCACTACATCTGATGTTCATGTGTAGATATTGTACCCCTTGGTCATAGTTCTTCTTCTCTCCAAACTATGGACTCCTACCCTTTTAAGGTTTGTCTCCCTAAAACATCTGTTCCAGCCTGTTGATAATTTTGGTTATTCTTTTTCCTAGTGGTTTCTTAGTTCCTGTATGTGTGCAAATAGTTGGTTCTACCTGCTTGTAGCTCTTTTCCTTTATTGAAATTTAATCTATTTTTGTTTACATACTCCCTAAAGGGTCAACAACATTTATAAATTTTAATCTAGTCTTCAATTCATACTGATTTGATTTTGATTGAAAACTTAATAAGCAGTTTACATTTCTATTCCATATTTTATGTTGTTAATTGAGACATGAACAAAAACAGATACAAAGCAGAATCCTCTGAATCCATTCTAAATGCAGAATCCATTCTAAAATGTCCTCCCATTTTTTCAATTATTTGGTTGATTTTTCAACCAGCTTTACACCTCTCCTGTGATAATCTGGGCATAGTTCTGTGGTTTGTAAGAAAGTTTTTATTAAAGGTGAGAATATATGTTATTTTCAGCTTCTCCAGTAGGATAATAGGGCTTTTGTGACTAGGAAAGATAGAAATCAGAATTGACCAATGTGATTTTTTTGTGACAAAGGTAAGAAGTTACTTTCTAGATATCTACATATTTTCTAGAGACTGAAGGTAAAAGAAGTAGCTTATTGTTTCCCAACCTCTACTATCTGATCACCATTTTTTCTTGAATATGGGTAACACTTTTGCTTTTTTCAGGCTTCTAATACTTCACTTAGGCTTGTGAGTTTTCCAAGGTGAGTCTTGAAGGTTTACTTTAAATATCCAAGGATGAAGCTAACTAGGTCCAGCCAATTTAAAAATATTTAACTTACCTTAGCTATCTGTTCCTTCCTCTTATTTCTAAGAGGATTTTAAGTGTTGATTGGCATTAATCATACTAGCGTGGAGATTCAAGGCTTCAATGAAGATTATTGGTGTGTGTGGATTCCAGATTAAGGGGAAATAATATTTATAGTAATGTTTTTCTCTAATAAACACACATGACCAAGGGTAATCCAGAAATGATTGCTAATTCTTGAAGTCCAGCTCCTTGCTATCTTTTGCTGGTATTGTAGCATGCTGTAGAACCTGACTCCTAAGCAGCTCTATGAGTGTTGCAGACGAGTGCTTTTGTTGTCACATTTGTGTTCATGTGTGCTGCAGGAAAGAGCAGACTGGTGAAATGACCAAAGATGTGAAAGCCTGCCTCTTAGAGCCTCAGCAGTTCTGACAAGCAGATATAAATTCTGTGGTAGTGTGGTATATAAGTATTGCCTTCTTCAGTCTTTAAATAGGTATAAAAAAAGAAGCCCAAGTTCAAAGCCATGACGTGTTTTGTTGGTATGTAGTCAGTTTTATCAGTAGATGCAGCATGGCAATTTCATGGCTTCTGCTTTGGGAGAAGACATTCTTGTACTGCATTGGAGGAAGAATAAATTCCTGATGAAAATCTCGGTTTCGCAGAAATGCCTGTTGTTTGTGAAGAAACTGAAAGCTTCAGGAGCCAGTGAAGTGTTCTTAACAGCTTTTGAGCAATGTGAGTGCAGTGAGGATGGAGGCCTTTTTCTTACTTCATTCTTGATTCTGCATGGATATCACAGGCTCTGATAAGTTTATTTGACATAGGCTGTCCTTTTTCTTAATAATAAACAAGCAAGTCCTTCCCAGATTAAACTTTAGTCTGAAGAGTACTCATTGCATACCCATTGTGCAGCTTTTGCTTTTCATCTCACCCTCTCCCTAGAGGTATTAACAGCATGAAAAAGCCCCTATGCTTTGTTTTAGTTCTGCAGTGTTTTGGTGGATTAATTTTAACTTAGGTATTGTTTAAGCTAGCCGAGCCAGGTGAAAGAAGCACGATTTACTCACTGTATTTTTGATAGTCCTTGTTCCTGCAGGAGTTTCTTTCCCAATCTTCCTTAACAAATCTTTCTGTCATGCAACAGAATTTCTGGGCTTGCACATCAGTACAGTCAAGCTAGTTTTATTAATGGCCCTGGGCCCCTTAGCATCTATAGCAGCCTTTAAATGTGTAAAAGAGAGAATTAAATGCTCTGTTCACTCTTTTCCATGAGTACAGGAAGGAAAAAAAGAATTGTTGCAGCATAAGAGACTTAAGTTTGACATCAGTCAGGTGCTTAGATATGAGATGGGGTTGCCTGAAAAGACTACAGGATCTCTTTCAAGTCTAGATTTTTGAAGACAGGTTAAACAAATATCTGTTAGAATTATTATTTGTACAAATTAGCTATGTTTATGGACAGATGGAGTGCATAAGTTTTAGAAATCCCTCACAACCCTGTGTTCTGTAATTAGGGGTTGAAGACTGAAAGCTTGGACACTGAGGCATTTACTAGAAGAAACAGAAGGATAGGTCTGATAAGCTCGGAGGGATCCCAGTTGCCAAGGGAATGTGCAACAAGACAGCATCAAACAAACAGTATGCCCAAGCCCACTGACACAGGGGTCTGAAAAGCAGCCCAGCAGGTCCCTTCCAGTCTGTCAGTGGTGTGAGCTCTTTGATTTTGGATTCTTTCATGAAGCCTGCTATTACTTGCACATAGGCGCACACAGAGGCGTGCATGGATGGTATGATAGGACAGGGATATGGTCTGTCCTAATCTGTTTCAATTAAGAAGTGGCTATTTGAAAATTGTCAGCATTATGGCAAAGAGCATGAAAATAAAGATTTATTACTGTTGTGATAAAATAGGCTCAGAACCCTTGTTAGCTGTTTTTTATTCTTTCTTTTCTAGTATGAATATGAACTTTAATGTAAACTATTTCCAAAAATTAGTTTATAATGTAAATTATAGATTTTAAAGCAATGAAAAACCCACCACTCAGCAGGAGTAAGTTCAAGATGAACTGTGAGACTTCTTAAAAGTCTCATTATTCTATTTAATTTTTTTTTCACTGATCTTTACTTGACCCTTCAGACATGTGGCTGAAAATGTAGTTAGGAGAATCAGAAACTTGGAATTTTTGCTCTACTTTATTCACTTTTATGCTATCCTTAATTCAAAGAAAAACCACTGTGGTCACAGGGGAGTTTTGAATGTTGCTTTAAAAGGTTCCATATGCTATTTGTAGCCATACTGTTAAGATATTACTTAAAAAAAAGTGAGATAATTAATCCATTATAGTTGTCAAAGACAACTGCTTAATATAAAGGACCTGTGAAATAAGAGCAGTAAAATAGGTTTGTATGGTTCTGTCTCTATTTTAGTGCTGGTAGAATAGCAGTGGTCTTACTAATGGTACTGAGTTTGTGCTGCTTACAGTGAGCAGTACTCACAAACTGCAGAGCTTGACAAGCTGTATACATGAAAGAACAGGGATTTCAACGTCATACAATTTTCAGCTACAACACAGAAGTCGAGAAACCTTGAACATATTCCCCAAAATTATGTGGAATGGAAATTAATGCTAGATTAGGAGGATCCATTCAGAATTATTTTGACAATTTCAAAATGTTTCAAAAAATATTTCAAAATATTCCATATTGCTTTAAAATGAGCACCTAGAAATTGCTACCATAAGATTTCCTGGTATTTGAGTATCTGTTGCAGCTGCCTTTTTCCCCCTACACCCCCTCCTCCTTGTGATACCGTGTTATTGTTGGTCGACTGTAGATTTTATAGGGATTTGGCCTTCAAGACTGAAGTGGGCTGAGAGGTTTCTAGAGGTGTGTTATGACTTACAACACTGTGGCCACCTTTTAGTGAAGCATCTCCTGCTGTCTCCATGAGTACTGAAGGCTGACGTGGTCCCTGCTGCTCCAGTGATCCCACTCTGCTCTGTAGTTGTGCAGCTTGCACAGCAGCGTAACAAGAGGATGGGAGTTGCTCCCTGGAGCAATAGCATGAAGGCTTTCACACTGAGTGCCAGCTGGGATGCTTGTGCTACGAGTATACCCAGAGTAAGTCAGAACTAGTCCCAGTGTGTAGAATGGCAGCAGTTAGCCTGATTTGGGAGGAAAAAGAGCCCTGTTGTTGCAAGCCCTGCTGGGTCACATCCCCTGCTCCTAGGGACTAGAAAACAAGCCCAGGCTCTTTTTGGTTTGCTGGTTATGGGAGTAGCTTTGCTGCCATGGTGATATGTTCAGTGCGTGGAGGAACCTGCATCCAAGGGTTTCTGTGAATACACTTACAGTACTGCAAATATCTGCATGAGACAATGGTCATCCTAACAGCAGTCTGAAGTGCCCTGATGAAGAAATGGCATAGAGCAGTGTCCCAGACCTGAATACCTACTTTTCTTTGGCATTTCTTAGTTTTTCTTGGTAGTAGTATGAGGCAATGAGACAGTTTTAACAATTTTCTCCTAAGTCCCACTATGCAGCCTTATTTCTGCACACACAGGTGCAGTAATTTACAACTCTTTTCAAATGTTGCTGTGATTCTACTCAGCAGCAGGAAAAAAAACTTTCTAAGTTTATTTCTTTCATGAGTTGGCATTGTTATGGTTGAAGAATATTTCATTATGCTGCATTCTTGTAAGATTTTAGTTAATACAATAGAAATACAGATTTAAACATGTATTTGAAATGTATAAAATATCTAATATGCATTATGTTTAAAATATGTGCATAACCTGAACCACACATTCAGTGTGTTAAAGACTACATTTGTCACTAAATTTCAGATGAGTTTTTCCTGTTTGTCTGAAGAAGTTGTTTGCTGTGTTTTGTATTTTCACAGACTGAAATAAAATCTTTATATCTGGTTTATTCTGAAATGAAACATGAGCTTGTTTCTCCTGAGAAGTGCACTGGCTAGGAAGTATTGGATTTTTTTTTAATTAAAAAAATTTATTAAAAAAAAAAAGGTTGGACCTTTTCTTTAGGTGTTTGGGAAAATGTTCTTATTACTCTGAAACTTATTGCCTCTTAAACAAAATATCAGGAACTATGGAAATACTATAAAATTGGTTATCAGCTGCAAGCATGATGTTGTTTCCTTTTCCTTACATTTTTCATGCTTTCCCACTTTCCCATTCCTTTCTGGGGTCTTTTCCTTCATGTAAAATTTTAATTACAGAGCAATAATGAAAATTAAGAAAATAACTATCGCAACAGAAGTTAGACATCAATGTTTTTATGTATGGGTGTGATCGTGTGTAAATTAATTTCAGCAGAAAAATGCACAGTGTATTTGTTTGAACATTTGGTTTCAGAATAGAATATACTTTATGTTTATGCAGCTATGTAAATTGCATGTCAAGAGACAGTCTTCAGGAGGTTTCACATTTATCTAGGGTGCTACCAGTGCATCTGATTTATTGCTGCAAGACTTCATAAGGTAGTGCTATGCCATGTTAAAATATTTAATCTGAGATGTGGAGGGCATTACCTATCATACTGAGCAACAGTCTCTCATTGTTTCGTTGAATCCCATTTATTGTCTGTGAATTTGTTTCCGTTTTATTACAGATATTGTAATAATACAATATCGAGGGTGAGGACTTCCCAAAGTGTCTGAGTGGCTGTGACAGTCATAGTGACGATGTCAAGTACCTTTTGCAGCAATAGAAAAAAAGACTTTGCTCTTCAGTCTTCTTGCAATGACATGTTTTATTTCAACCAAACACAACAAAACTTTTAAGTGCCATCCCAAGTGTGTACTTTACCTGTGGGGCGCAATCAGAAAATGGGTAGTTAATGTAGGAATCATTATTTTAATGCATAAGCTTTCCTTGTGGTACAAACAGAAAGCAGTTTAAATTATGAATATTACTTGTGACATGAATTATTTAACAGTGTCTGAGAGTTTTAAAATACATCTCAAGGTGATACATGAAGGACAGTTTTGAGAATGTTTTCATCTTGAGGTGTGTTTCATGTTGACAGCTGTGGCAGTAAGGTCTTCAAAGAAATGTAGATCTTATGTAAAAGTTCTCAAGTCGTTGACTAGAATGTGCTCATGCCATTAAAACCTTTTTAATCTTAATCTCTTTCAGTCCCAGCAAAGATGCATTGTGATCTTTGCACTGGTATGCTGCTTTGCAATTCTGGTTGCACTGATATTTTCGGCAGTGGATATTATGGGAGAAGATGAGGATGGACTCTCAGAAAAGAACTGTCAAAATAACTGTCGGTAAGAGGTAACAAACAAAACTTCTCTTTTGGGGTGGAAAGGAACATATGTGTGTCATATAAGGGCATGAAGTAATTGCCATGGTCCTATGGTGTTATTGGGAAGAACAGCTAACAGAGGAAGAAATGATTTCTCATTTTGAATTTCTGGTTTCGGAGGTTAGTTTAACAAAGTAAAGCACACTTTTTGAAGTTATTTTTGGTGGTGTGTTTTGAGCAAGACCCTTGTGTTAGATCAATTATTTTGTAAGCCTGAGCCAAAACCCATTAAGTTTCAGTAATTGAGTACTGAGGTGGATCACATAGTTCCCAGTTCTTTCATGTCTGTTTCTCATCAAGACCACTTCTTTCTTTCTCCAGAAAGGTCACTGATGCCTTCTGACCAAAGATTGCTGTCCCTTTTGTGTAGGGAGAGTTTTTCTTTTTCCTGTTGGATGCATTCCTAGTATAGACACAGTGGCTTACCTATGAACTGTGAAGGAAATTAGTGCATGATTAGAAAGATGAATGTTGACAGTGTTGAATTAAGATTTGCCTCAGACACCTGCCATGGTTGTGTATGTCTTTTAACTTTTGATTCTGTTAGTTTTAAGTAGGTGATTATTTTTTGAGCCTTTCATTTCCAGACTGTGAATCTCATTTTGCTGCTCCTCACTGTCAACTTGCTCCATGAATCTGTTCATTGGTGATGACCAATGCTTTTCCTGGGTCATATTGCCCCAAGTCCTCTTCTGTCCACCAAGCTGATTTAAAAGTAATTTGTAGACTTCATTTCCAGTTATATTCTGTTTGGGTTTTTATCAAGACTGTTAATTTTATACAGAGCACCCTCTCTGATCTATTGTGTGAAAAAAACCCCATCATTGTTAAATAACTTCACAGAAATCCATTGTAATCTGATCACGGACTTGCTGGAGTGGGAGGGGGCGCCTGGGCATTCTGCAGTCCATGACTCTGCTCAGAACAGTCAGCTACAGCAGGCTCCTCAGGCATGTGCACAGTCGTGCTCTGTGTAGCTCCAGGGAGGGGCTCCACAGCCTTTGTGGAGAGCCTGTTCCACTGTTTGTGCAGAACCCAGCAAGCTACCAATGGCAGGGTGGGTATACAGAGGGTAGGAGCTAATTGGCATTTGTTTTAGAATAATTGAATGAAGGATGAATGTTTCTTTGAGCCTTTGATCCTTATTTCTTCTATTCTTTGTTCATTTTGTGTGAAAACTCTTTTGGGACAGTGCCTTTTTATGCTGCACCTGTCACACTGCAGACAGCACTAATCCAGAAAATTTTGTGATGTTTTTTCAATTATAATGGGTTTTTATAATATTGTTTGCATGCTGCTTAAGAAATGAAAACCAAAAAAAAAAACAAAAAAACAAAAAAACAAAAAAACAAGAGCATTCTTTAAATCTATATCTCCTTCCAAATGGAATATACTTGCAGCATCAGATAGCTTTGTCCTGAAACCAACTGTCCTCCTGGCACTTTTTCCCATAATTGTTTTTAGGTTTGGTTTTGTTCACTTCATTGCACTGCTACAGGTCTGGGCAGCATTCTGATATCTTCTCTGAATTTTCTAGAGTTCAGCCAGCTTTCCTTTCCCCGTCAAGGTCATAAGTGTCTTTCACTGTGAGGTGTTGCCTTCCAAAATTTTTGAAGATAAAGCATGTGTCACCTCTCCACCCACTGTCTCCATGTGTGAATCTTTGACAGAACTAGGTCAGATGAGGGGAAGGTCTTTCTGCTCATGGGCTTCAGTGTGCTGCCCATGACTTCAGCACGCTCAGAAACGATTTCACCATGTTTCCTCCTAGTTGTATCTAATGGTTCTCATTTTGTTCTGGGTAGCTGTGTAGGCCTAGCCAAGGAAGGACTTCACCTTCTTCACTTTTTATTCTTCAAAGAGAAAAAAAAATCAAAGTAGAAGTCATACACAGTACTAAGAAAAACGGGGATATTTTTTTTTTTCCATGTGAGAGTTTGATTTCTTCTGTCTCTTTGTGTGGGTTACAGCAATCTGCCTTTCCAAAGAATACTTGCCTTTGCTCAGTGTTTTGTTGGTTCACATGTGTCAGTCTTGTCCCCTCCTGGATTGTGTTAGAGGGGCCTGAGACTAAATTCAGCACCTTGACTTCAAATGTAAGAGTCAATTAAACTGCTCTGCGTTTACAGGGATAAAAGTGAACCCAGACCCCAGCTCTATTTTAGGGTGCCTTTCACAGTGATTTGAGCATGTGATCTAGCTACTAATGCCTGAACCACAAGGCACATAAAGGCTGTGCGTATAAACTGCCTAAACCATTTCTAATAGCAGTATCCAAGTGCTGGCAGCTGCTACCTGCTAGCATCGAGTCCTTCTCCACACGATGAAACTGGGGTCCTTTATGTGTTACATACATCACAGATTCAACTGAAGTGTCACAAATCAATTGCTGCCAATTGCCTATATTTAGTACTTCGGTTAAGCACTTTTAATAAGTCAGACAAGAGTTACTGAATCCTTATATTTCTGCTGTGTGAGTACCTTCCCTGACATTCAGGAAGAGGTGCTTACAATTGCAGGATGTGCTGAGAGAGACAGGTAATAGATGATCTTTTTCTTTCTTTTTTTTTTTTTTAATGAAATATTTGTCAAATATAAGTTTATAAGTTTATATACATGAGCCTATAATTTTTTTTTTGGTTTTAATTGATTGAATTTGTGAAGAATATTGATGGGAAAGGATGCTGTTGATTTGACAAGAACTTTGCTGATGGTGTGTTAATGGCTGTTTTCTTTGGAAAATTTCATTTCCGTGTATTCAGGAAAATACACCTGAAATTAAACTGTGGTCTAGAAAAGTCCTCTCTGGCTAGAAATTTTTGGAGCTTGTGTCAAAAAATGAAATTTTTAAGAGTGAAAGAGAATGTAAGAGGAAGACTTTTTATAATCTAGAGCTTTTGCAAGTGGTGTTTTCCAGTAAAGCTTACATCTCTCTTTGTTGTTGTGATTGGATTGTTCAGGAACACAAATGCTTGTTGAACTTCAACATGAGGTGCCTCTTCTATAAACAATTTCTTAAACTCTTATTGCATGGGGAATACTTACTGCATATGTTCCCTAAATCACCTTACTCTTTATTGATGTATTTATTTCTCTTGGGGGCTCTGTAACAAAAATAAGCCAGAGAGTGGAAAATCAGGCTTTTTTGCATATCTTCTCTGATTGCTTGGAGTGATTGATGCTACCCATCCTATTACAAGGAATGTCAACAGATTGAAGTTAAAGGAATAAAAACAGTAGCTGTGACTGTGAAAAGTTGAGGCTTTGCATTTTGTGCTCGGTATGTGATGGAAATAATTCTCTTGAGATGTCCACAGTAATGTTCTTAGGCAGCCCTGATGGATAAGATTGGTTAAGAGGATACGCTTAGCAGTCTGGGAATTTTGCCTGTCTTGCAGTGGGTCCATTAGACACTGAATCTATAAAATTAGATTATTGTAATTTGAAAATAGTACATTTTAATGGCTGATCTATTGTGAATAAATCTTGGCTAGCCTCTGATGTAACGTCAGTTAAGACTTATTTGACTTTGTTGGAATTGACTGATAAACTCTAAAAATGGCAACAGAAGAAATTGCTACTATTAAGAGGTTATCTCTGCTATCCAAACTATTTGAACCAAGGTTGTTTTGTTTTATTAATGGTAACTTGAGCTGTTCAAGGCTCAACTTGAGCCTATTCTCCCGCTTGTTGGTGCTGACAGTCACTCTAGGGATCCTATGGAGTTTGCACGTGCACTCAATTATCCTTGTCTCACTGGCTTTCCCAATATCCGCTGAAGCAGTGGTAGCAGCTGGCATAGCTCCTACCTCTGGCTGTGGGTTTGGCCCTATCTCTTGAGGGGGACTACAGAATAGGGTAGAAAGGGAAGCAGTGGTAGCTACTTTCCATGCTTACCAAGCTAAAACTGTTGTCATGATTTTTTTTTTTCAATATTGCCTTTCTCTGATGATAATTGGGAGGATTTTCTTGCTTTCTGTTTGTGTATGTTTTCAAGGTAGAGTCTGTCTTGCATTCTGTTCCAGTGATGCTGTTTTGATAATTTCTGTTCTCCTTGGAGTCATATGTAATGAAGGCACTTGTTCTTTTGTGTTTGGATTTGCATTGGAAGAATGTGATGTTGTTTATGACAGGAGTAGCAAAGCCTGTTCAGTTCACTTCTCGATTGTAGGGAGGCTTTGACCAATGCTGCCCTATAACAAGTAGGTGATGATACCCGAGCAGTGTTTGTGATTTCTTTAGATACTGTTTTGGATAAGGATTGGGATCCTGCTGAATCTCCCTGTTGACATGCAAAGCTTTAGAATTCAACAGTACCTTGCAACACTGAATTTCGGAAATTAAATCTAGTTGTATACAATAATTACTCATATTGAGCAATTACTATGTGTTGCATGCATTGCTTTCAATTTCATTAGATGATTGTTCTCTGGTTGTGAAAGAGGGCCCACAGTTGATTTTTTTTCTGTTGCTTTATAAATCTTTCTTTCCACTACTCTGCTATTTCACTAAGTAGGGTTTTGCAGCACTATTAAATAAGCATACTGCAGCACATGCTTACATTAATTTACCTTGGAAGTGCTTTGCCCCTGGCTTATTGTGGAGGAGATTTTCTCTGTGCTGCGTGGGTTCTGAACATAGCAAGGTTTATATTGACTGGTTTCTATTTAATAAACAAACTATGACAAGCATAATAGTTAAATGTCTAAACAGAACAAGATGCTCAGATTTTGAAAACAAGCCTGTTAAAGAGCAACTGAAGACTTCTATTTACAAAACAACTATTCCACTTGGCATGAAAATGCTTTCTGTCAAGATGATGGACTAGAGGATCAAGTCTACCCTCAGTCAGTTTGTAGACAGCACAAATTTGAGCAGGAGTGTTGATCTTCTGGAGGGTAGGAAGGCTCTGCAGAGGAATCTGGACAGGCTGGATCAGTGGGCCAAGGCCAAAGGTGTGAAGTTCACTTAGGCAAAGTGCTGTGTCCTGTCCTTGGGTCACAACCACCCCTTGCAGCACTACAGGCTGGGGCAGGATGGCTGGAAAGCTGCCCAGCAGGAAAAGACCTGGGACTGCTGACTGCCAGTGACTGAACATGAGCCAGTGTCTGCCCAGGGGGCCAAGGAGGCCGATGGCATCCTGGCCTGTGTCAGCAGTGGTGTGGCCAACAGGACCAGGACAGGGATTGTCCCCCTGTATTGGCACTGGTGAGGCCTCACCTTGAATCCAGTGCTCAGTTCTGGGCCCCTCAAATCAAGAAGGACTTTGAGGTGTTGGAGTGTGGCCAAAAACAGCAACAGAGTTGGTGAAGGGTCTGGAGCACAAGTCTTGTGAGGAGTGGCTGAGGTAGCTGGAGGTGTTTAATCTGGAGAAAAAGAGACTCAGGGCTGACCTTCAACCACCTGAATCGAGCTGTAGCCGGATGAGGGTCAGTCTCTTCTCTCACATGGCAAGTGGCAGAGGAAATGGCTTCAGGTTGTGCCAGGGGAGGTTCAGGTGGGATATTAAAAACTATTTCTTCACTGAGAGGATTATGAAGCATTGAAACAAGTCGCTCAGGAAAGTGGTAGAATCATCATCCCAGTAGGTATCTAAAAGAGATGGGGCTCAGACATGGTTTAGTGGTGAACAGGGTGGTGGCTCGGTTAATGGTAGGACTTGGTGATTTTAAGATCTTTTCTAACCTTAACAGTTCTAGGGTGACTTGTTCCTCTTGGTTTTGAGAGAGAATGAGCTGTAAAACCTCCTATTTTTTCAGATGATCTCTATTTGCAGTCATTTTCATTCTTGCATCCACAGATTGAAGTTTTCAAATGAAGTTTCTTGGCTGGACTCTGCAAAGGTGGACAGGTGCACCTCCTGCAAGTCCATTCAATATCTGTAGCCAGGGAGGGAAATAACTAATTCACCTGGCACAAGAAGAAATTCTACCTGTCCTACCTTTCATTTTCATTTTTGAAATGCATTTCAATGGAAAAGGTAGTGCATTAACAGTACAGTGCCTGCACTGGTACAGTTACTCAGTACCTGTACAGAGTACAACTTTTTCCTGTGTTTCGGCACAAAATACAAAAAACAAAGGATAATTTTTCTTTTTATTTGTGTTTACTTTCAGCTATAGAGAGTGTCTTCACACATTACAAAATTGATGACAAAAATCAAGATTTGTTTAGATCTTGTTCTGTCCGCATTACTCCCAGTAGATCGTTCCTTGTTGATTACATTGTATCAAACAGATCTGGGTTTCCACTTAGTCAAACACACCTATTCTTTTTCCTACTCTTTGTCCTGTTAAATCTAATGGTTTTCTGTGGAGTTTAGGACAGAGGGTTTTAGAGCTTCCTTAAGGCAGCTTTTTCTGCCCTAATACATGTTGTTTAGGATTTAAGACAGAGATTAACATATTTTGTGTTCTTGGAAGTTACCTTTTAGAGTATGTGTTTATTTCTTCTTTTATGACTTAGAATTTATGAATTGATATCAGAGAAAACGTTCCAAACTAATAGAAATCAAATTCCTATTACTTTAAGGTTCCTAGGTAATGCAGGTGGGATAAAGGAGCAGTTCATGTGTTAAGAATATTCTGTCTCCTGTGTAGTATGCTGGAGCTTCTCTGTGATTAAATAGTTTTCTTTTTTTTTTTCTCCCTTTCTCCCTTCTCAACTTAAGTTGTTCTCTTCTCTTTTCACCTTATTGTCTTCAGAAGACTGAAATTACTTAATTCCAGCAGAACTCAAGAGATTTCTTAGATCATTTTCTATACCAGATTGTAAGAATATACTAAACAGAGGTTTTAAATCTAAAATTACTGGTCATTCTCATGATCTTTAAAACTGATTTATGACATTTCAGAGAGGTTTTTATTCTGCCTGGTGAGAATAGCCACCCAGCTTATAAATTGTTCACCCTGATAAGTCATCCTTCCTTTTGCATGTGGGAAAGGCATTAAAAGTAGCTAAAAATTGTAGTAGAGTCTGTCTGAATTCACGCTCCATTTCAGGGTGACTTGTTTGTTCAGCCAGAGCTGACTTTGCATCACATCCTAGCAAACACCTGTTCCAGTGACACCATTTATTTTTAATTGCTTCTCCACCCTCAGAGCAATATATGAAAAAGATACTTATTATCCTGTCAGGTTACATCAGGTATATTGGGTTCTGCCTCTAACCCCAGGACAGCACTGTGAGTGTCCTCTGTACTAGCATGATTTGATGCTCCTCAGGAGTGCAAGTGCATCGTGCTGGACCATCCTGTGACCGCCTGAGTAGGCGGCTGAGCCTGCCTGTCGGAGCCCAGGGCAGTGCAGTGCTTGAGAAGCAGCAAGTGTGGTGCCTGCTGAAGCCCCAAGCGTTGTGCAGGGCTGGTGGGCTTGAGCTGACTCTCCTGGTGAGCCTCCTGCAGCTCCCTTTGCTGTGGTGGCCCTGAGGCTGCACCCCGAGGGCAGCGGCTCTTGGCGTCAGGGAGAGCTGGTGGTTGCGGTTTGTTAGGACTGGATTTTGCAGATGCTCTTTACATGTACAGCAAGACAGATTTTGGTGAAATGGGGTTTTTCTTTGTCATTCTGAAGATTTTCTTCCTGGTTTATTTTCCTCTGAATACATGGGTGAAATTTAGGTGAAGTCACCTCTCGATGGTCTCTGATATGGTGTCCGTATGTCCACGTCTCTCTAGTTAGTCAGAGCATCATTGTGAATAATGCCTCAGACACAAATTACTCTTGCATTTTGGGCAAGATGTAAATGACCAGTGTTAATTGAGAAACTATGAGTTTGCTTCCTTGATTCAGTTTACCCACATCCAGTTGTCTTGACCAAGGGTAAAAAATGCACTGGAGAAAAGTTTCATTATCATCAGTATTTTTTCATTTTATGTTTTAGGGTTTTTCCCCCACAATTAAAAAACTATATAATAATGTGCAAAACAAGTTTTAGTATGTGCCAGATGCAGATCTGTCATTTATCCTGTATTTAATGGCCAGCCCTTTCCAAATAAGATTATTTCAAAATTATTATGCAGTCCAAAGAGAATTTTTATGACTGACAGCATCACAATTTGGTAGGTTTAAAGCTGATTTCCTTCACATACTAAGTGTTGAAATGGCTCTTCTGAGAACCATAAGCGATTTGCGTGCCTTCTGATATGAGGGGGAGGATTCATCTTGGCTCAGACTAAACTTTTGATGGATATTTAATGGCACATTGGGAGCGCTGGCTTTGACTTTTTACTCTAGATCTGATTGGAACTCTTGGAATAAGTATGTTACTCTCATATATATATATGACCACAGATTATATCTGATCTCTTTTGGCAGTTTGGCAGGTATAGAGTTAATTGATTTTTACTGATTTATAAACTACTTCTTTAAAGAACCTGTTGGGAAAATAAAGTGATTTTTAAAAATTATCCTTGTTGTCATTTATGAAATAGCTCCTCAAGCCAGCTGGACTTGAATAAGAATAATTTTTAGAACTCTTCTACTGGCTGAGTATTGGAGAAAAATTCACTTTTACCAGTAGTTTAGCAAAATATGAATATGCATAAGCTTCCTTATTGATCATGACACTTTAAGGCAAGAATCAATATGTCACCAGCATCAGGCAGGCAGCCGTCATTGGGATTTTGTTCAAACACTGTCAGAAATTCCAGTCCTTTTCTCAGCCAGTTTTGGGTCACTTGTATCAGCTTGGTAGTGCATGTTTTACAGTTCGTTGCAGATGCTGATGGAGAGTACGGTTCAATAAAAGCATTAGAGGATACTCAAGGGGATGTATTTGGGCCAGTGGAAGCTGAAGCACTGGACTAGTGGAAGTGTCCCCTCAAAGACACAGCCAGCACCAGTGGGACGGTGACAGACTGCAAGAGCTGCCCCATCTGGTGTGTTTCATAAATGCCTGTGAGCCACCTCAAAGATATCCCCATAGACCTTCCAGTTTTGGGCCAAGACAGGCTGGAGCCAATCCATCACTACAGCAGCTTTGGGGAATGGTGTGGGAAAGCAGTAAAGATATAACCTCTATATGACAACAGACAAACTATTGCTTTCCCTAGTGACACATCTGTTTGCATGTGAAAAGAATTCCTCAGGACTGACGAGAGAGGAGAAAATGGTGAATTTTTCAATTTGCTCTTGAGAAGGGTCATGCAAATACCTAAAATGGGCAGCCAACTGATTCTGTGTCAGAGGTACTGCTCTGGCCATGTACACATGTCAGAATTTCCAGAGAAAAATGTGCTTCTGATATTTGAGGGGGGTTTTATGTTTTCAGACCTTTTTTGAGAGTCAGGATTTGGCTGTTAAAATATATTCCATAGGGTAAATACCAATAAATCAGTTAACGCTTTCTACTAAGACCTAAGAAGGTGTTGGTTGGCTTTTTTTTTTATCCTTTGGTGTTCTCAAAACACTGCTTTATCAATCTAGATAGTATGAGTCTGTTAGGGGAAGAGGTTCCTCACCTTGTTCATATTGGCCAGAAATGAACCCAACAGTTTTCCTTTTTCCCCCCGAGTTTTAACTTGAATGCAACAAGTTTTAAAGTCGCGGTTTTAATCAGATGCAATTCTAGATGGACCTGACTTAATTACCATTTTAAAAAGCCCCAACAAAAAAACAAATCCCACAACCATAACCAAAATGAAACAAACAACAACAAAAGAGAAATACAGGTAGATACCACGTAAAACCATCTGACAGTAGTTAAACCTGTCCTAGTACTACTAAGGTATCCTGGAACGTTTCCAAAGATGTTACACTGCCTCTGTAATTTGAGCACTGGCAGTATCCTTTGGGAATTGATACTTTAAGTACTTTATTCTTTTCATCTGAGGATTTTTATTACTGTTCCTTCCTTGACTGTATCTGCTGAATTTGCAGTGCTGATTTCAAATAGTTGCTGACTAAAGTTTTTACCTTCAATTTTCCTTCATTTTGCAAAGCAGTTTTGTTTGTTCTTGCTGGGCAGGAAGGGCATTAATTAAGTTTAGGGCATTGTTGGATTGTGTAAATGCCAACATCATAGAATATAATTTAATTTCTATTCTGGATAGGAGAGCTCTTAATTATAAAATTCTCATTTAATTATTGTTAACACCATAAAATCATGCTTATTTATGAGGAAAAATAGTATTTTGATTCTTGATTGGTTTCTGTGACCATAAGCTAACACATTTATCCATTCCAAGTCATACCAAGATAAACAGGGCCTTTGAGAAAGATGCATGGGCCAATAGAAAAATAGTAGCAATCATATTCCCACTTCTTGTGTATTGATATGTGATTATTCAGTCCAAATTAATGTTGCTCTTTACAGTTACAAAGTGTCCATATGAGAAGATCAGGCGTTGTGGGGAAGGAAATAAAGAGGCAACATAAATTCTGTTATTAAAAAAAATAAAGCCTAGTTTTGCCGGTAATAATTTGCCGTATTCAAGCTTTATAAAAAGGTTTAACATGAACATAGTCACGAACTGAATGCAGAAATAAAAAAAAACACATCTGGTTAACTAATTAATGTATATGACAGGGACTATTTATACAATATTTGTTATTCTTCTGAGAGGCTTTTTAAAGTTGTTATGTTAGGATATTTTAGTGTGTTTTACAGATGGGTGAACAGTGAATGGGTTGCTGCTCAAAAGAGCTAAATAGGCGTAAGAGCTGATGAGGGGCTTGTGTGGCTGCTACATGGCTTTGTACAGGACTGACTAAATACCTCAGCTGTTGAGTTTTACACAGTTTGAAAGTCATGGTAATGGTATTTACTCAAGACTTAAAGGAAGGTAAGAGGCTGAGATTTTTTTCAGTGTCTAAATAGGTACCAAGTGAGCACTTACTGTTGTGCTGGGATGTCTCAGCTCCTGATTCTTGACTGATAGATATGCAGGGTGCTCCCTGAAGTGTGCAGCTGGGTGTCCTTAGGGACAGGAGCAAGAATGGCTTCAGCTAAGGAGGGCAGCATTGCTGTCCTCATCTCTGTTGGAAGGAAGCTGCCTGCCACGGGCTGGGGGCAGAGCTTCCCCAGCTGCCATTTAGGTGCATCCTCTGGAGTCACTGTCAGGAAACAGGCACTTCGTATGGGGCAACCTCCTGTATGTTACTGTGTTTGGAAGACTTTTCCTAATAACATTTATAGATAATGAATCTTGAAAACATCAGCTCAGAATTAAGAATGTATAAACAAATAAAATGTTGAGAAAACAAACTCTGTAGTACCAGGGGTTTTTTTGTGTATAAACTGAGGATATGTTAGAACTGTGGTATCAAACTGCAGTGAAGATATTTAGAAGCACAGAAATAAAAACTAGGCCAGCCTTTCCATGTTCCTGGTAAGGGGTCAGAAATCTAATGGACAAAAAGTGATTAAATAAAATAGAAATTGGCTAGTCATTTCTCAAAACTAAGGAGAAAGTAGGAGTGGTAAAGTAGTGCTTTTGGTAACTAAAATTGGAGTTTAAAGAAAGTTAATGTTCTGGCGGTGTCCTTGTCCTTTCATGTCTAAAGATTAAGCATGAACTTTTGAAAGATGTAGACAACACAATTGTGTGGGATTTTTGATAAGCATATCCTGGAGATCTTCAATTACAGTATGGTACTGAACAGAGAAAATTAAATGATGTACTGCTTCTTGGTTTATGGTATATATGGCATTCTAGATAATAAACAGACAAGACAAATAGATTCCTTATTCTAAATTCAACAGAATTGGGTCACTGTTTCTTTTTATTTCAGTAGAAGTTTTGCAAAATGTACCTTATCTTTTTTCATTTCAATTCACCTCAGATCCTCAGGATCCTCATGTTTTTTGTAGTTTATCCTTCAATGTAGCACCTTGCTGTCTACAATGTGATAATGTGAACTACAGATCTGCTTTTTACAAGACTGAGGTTTTAATTTTTTTAAGCACTGAGTGATGTAGCCCCTTGATGTTACGAAAACAACAGAGGCACTGTGGCTGTCACATAGGCAGGATACTGGCAAGCCTTAATGCAGGGAATACCATTCCTCTCATTAACATCAAACCTGAGAAGCAAGCTAGATTTCAAGAACTTTCATGTGAGTGTGGATGTTTTAAATAATGAATGGTGATGTGTTAAATTGTTAATACTTTATCTACAAACTCTCACTTGAAGTAGTTCATCTTACTCCTTGTGTGTGCTTCAGTTTTTGTGGCTTACACACTGATTAAATCTTGTCGTGCAATAAAGATGTTTACTCACTTCTTTCTTACTTCTTGCGCTTTTAAAAATTTATTTTTCTTCCCCTTGACAGACATCTGTAACTTGTGTTCCATCTCTCCTTTTTTACCTTATCTTTTGGGTTTGGCTTTGTGAGATTCTGACGGTGTGCTTGCCCTTCCCTTGGGCTCTTCATTACAGGCCTCTTTGTGGTCTTTCCCTATCCCCCAGTGGTTTAGAGAGTGGCATAAACTCCATTCCTTGGAATGTTTTCAGACTCCCTCCCACACACATGCGTGTTCCCTGCCTAGATGAGCTATCTCGAGTCTATATTTGGAGACTGAGAGTGTCTGGAGGATAAATCTGTGTTGGCCACAGTGCTGCAAATATCAAACGAATTCACAGTTTTAAGTATTATGCTAAGACAAGAATTTGGCTTATTAGTTTTGGTGTAATTATTAGAAGACTGTGTCATAAGATAGTTAATCCAGTGAATATGCTTATGTGATGCCAGTTTTATTATACTTGAAATAAAAATATTTCAGCTCTTTTTACACCTGAGAAGGATTATATTTTGTGACAGCAATTAGTAGGCCTTAATAAGGTGTACTGACTGAAACAAGACAGACTCTTCTTGGGTTGGCCAAGGGATGTCTTTTGGGGTGAAATATGTAGGATTAAGTGTTTAACTAAGAGACATTGTGGAGAAGATGTGCTATTTTGTTTTAAGCAGAGGGAAGTGTGTTTAACCCCTTACTTAGAATTGGATTCCTGAGCTTAATTCACTCTTTAAAACTGGGCATGCAGATGCTGGATGACTGCCCTGTGGAATGGCAGCTCCTGGTACTGTGAATGCTCTTCTCCCAGCCATATCAGCGTGGAGGTGCATCTCTCTTCCAGAGAGATTCCATGTGCTGATTAGTTCTTGGCATTGCTGCCACCTCTCACTCTGCCCCTCACTCATGCATTTAAGTAATGGCCTTTGAAAAAGCACCTTTAAGTTGGCCACACTGCTGTCCCCATCCCCAGGGGAAGCTTGGGACCCTTTGGTTCTCTGATTTTGCTCTTGCTTGCAGTAATTATGGCTATCTGTGACTTAAACCCCATGTACTAGGTGCAGCTTAGGGAGTTGAAGTTGCAATTGGCTATGCTTTTGTTCTTTGATGAGTTCTTACAGAAAGCTGCTTATTTTGCTAAGATCAAGGAAAAAAAAGTAAGGATTTTAATGTTCCTTGCTACACAGAGCCCATGGATCAGGAAGGGCCTTTGTTTTGGTACACTCATTGGAAGTGAAAGGTGCTGTTTGAATATTCTGTGGCGTGTGAAGACTGGTCAGGTCAGCTGGTTTCTCCTGCCTCAGCATCCTCAGGCACTTGTCTCTCAGCAGTCTGCCATAAGAATCCGCTGACCAGCTCCCAATTCTCCACACAGCTGCAAAACCCATTAAAATATTGTAGTGCTGACAGGCAGAAATGCTGTAAAAATGCAAATTTTCTTGTGCTGCAGGGCAAGATGCCAAGAAAGGCTTTGCAAAATATTTCACTGCTGTGTAAGGATTTAGGATAGTTGATACAGCTGGAATGCTGTTTTAAGCAATGAGAGAGAAGCTTTTACCATTTGTAAGTTCACTAGTATTTTGGTTCTTCAGTCACCTAAGGACTTTGGTGCAAAGGGTTTGCTTTATGTCCTTTTTTTTTTAAGTTTTATTTTGAAACAGAAAATAGTGGGCAAAGAGGTGATGTGCTCCTCTGTTGGTGCACAAAGGAAAGACTGCTTCCTATGCTCAAAAATGAAGTCACCTGCCTACATGCAGTACTTAGAAGCTCTATAGAAAAGCCCAGGATAGAAGGGTCTGCTCTGTTTCAGCAGATATTTTAGCTACCTGTACCCACTGATGCTCTGTAGAGCAGTGGCCAAGTCAAATGCACAGTGGTGCCCATGACTCAGTCAGGAGAGTACTGAGCCAATGAGATTGTTTTTTCTTTAGAAATAAGATGCTTTACCCAAAATAATTATGTCTTCTGTTGCGAAAGAAAGTGGTGGTGACTGCTTTGTGCGGACTTTAGAAAAGGCAGAGACATGATCAGAAAATTTTACAATTATTTTTCCTTCGTCACTCATCTGAAATAATATAACAGCTGTCATCAACAGTGTAAGAGTTGACTATCGAGACTGTTTTGAAGGATGTTATTTTCTTCCCTTAACCACAGTTTAAAAAGTGGGAGGAGTTGATGATATTTCTGCTTTTTCCCACTGTGGCAATGTACTTTCTATTGAAACAATACAATAATTTCCTCCTCTGCTAGTCCTCCTTTGCCCTGTATGAGCTGTTCAGGCATAATGTGCATGATAAATTTTCTCTGAAGCACAGTCATCTGCATTGATGTGCTGTATTTGTGTTGCTGTATTTATGTTGCTATATTTTGTCTTAGCTCTCAGTTTTTCTTCAGCTGATGCATAACAAGGACAGGTAGGATCTGGAAAGGGCTGCTTCTCAGTTCAGCAAATTACTTTTCTGAAGATTGTCACTACCACCTTCAGAATGCTTTACCCAAGTGTAAATAATAATGTCTTTCCTGTGTACTTTCTTATAACACTACTGAGGTGCATACTGAGTGTTTCATGGGCATTTCTTGATTCAGCAATGTCAAGAAACAGGAGCTCTTTGTAGTGAAGTTTCTGTAGTGATCTCAATAGTCCACAAATATGGAATTTATATGTATACCTCAGTATTGTCTAATTTTAATTTGAGTAGTCAGGAAAGGGGCATACAAGATTCTCACAAGTTACTCAGAAAAATCTGGATCACACAGAGCTGTCTGCAGTGTTCCATGCACAGTGTGGAAGTCCCATTGATAGGAGCAAAATATAAAGAAGGCAGAAAAAAATTGTACCCTCTCACAGGGGAATGAAACTGAAAAATGATAAATATGGGATGTTTAACATTGTTTGAGAAGCTCAGTGGTGTTGGCACAAATGCACCCTGAAGGTGTGCACAAATTACAAAAGAGTAGGTTAGCTTTTTTTGATCTCAGCTACCACTTGCTTCTTTTTTTGTAATCCTTTGGCAATCAAACACCTATCAGCTGGATAATCTGTTGCTGTACCAAACTTGTTTATCCTTAAGCTTATCTGAGAAACCATATTGCAAGATAGAGGAGTTATCAGTGGGCCTGTCTGAAGTTTAATTAGCTGTGTTATGGTATTAAAGTTGTATGCATTATCTTCATTGTCACCCTGATATATTTGTGGAGTATTTGTGTGTTATAATAAGAATAAAAAAATCTCTAAGTTTTCCTTATTTATACTGGCTTAGTATGCTATTAAATAAATAACATGTGTAACAATTCTAAGAATGAGTTAGTTGTAGATTCTTTACAGAAAACTTAGATTTTAAGTGTTTCTGTATCTTACATCTGGAAGTAAACTGGATCTGCCATGTCTAGAGCCTTAACTCACAAATTCTGACTTTACTGTTTTTAGTTATTACCAAGGTGTGTTTATTTTAAAAATCTACTAAAGATAATAAAAGCATTTAATCAAATTCAAAGACTTATCTATTGTTTGTAAACCAACAATGGTTTGCCTTTAATTTCTTTGGGAGGCACATAGGTGAAGTGTTTAAACAGTAACCAAAATCAAAGAGTAAACATCCATTTTCTAAATGCTAGCTTTTATTTGGAACTAAATTATTTCATATGGGAAGTAAATTGTCTTCATAAAAATCTTTGTTGTTGTTGCATCTTCTCTTTTCCTCTCCTTTGCTCTCCAGATCCAGCAATCCATCATGATGATGGTATGTACCTTTTTTTCCCCTCTTCCAGGTTTCAGGTAATTCCATTCTTTGAACTCATACTGTTGCTAATAATGTGACAATGAAGAGGGACATTTGTTTGACATATTCAGGCTTAATGGACTTCCTATGTGTCTTGCCATCTAGTGAGGCAAGAATGCTGATTGGCATTTTATTAATAATGACTCTAATGTGGGATACTCTTCCTACCCATAAGGTCCAGGTTAGGAACACAAAATAGCTGGAATTAGAGTGGAAAAACAACTAACCTTTGGTTATTGTTCCTCAGTCCTCAGGAAATATTCTGTGTTAGGCTTTGTTCAAGGTCAAAAGCAGTGGCAAAGCACTGAGCTCTCCTATCCATGTCTCTTTTTTTAATGAGGTGTGTTGTAAATATTGTTCTACAGTTTAATGCCAGTGTTTTAGACAGCTAATACTAGAAGGTCATCACATTGCATGCACAGTGGCAGAATTGTGCAGAATACCTGATTGCATGAAATGCAGCTAAATAAAAATCACCCATCTCTGTATCAGAAAGAAAAAAACATAAAAAATCTTTGCTTATTTGCTGAGGAACACATTCCCAGCAGGGATTTTTTTACTATTATAATAAACTAAAAATCCAAGAAGGCTCTTTTCTGTAGGTCAAGTTGACCATTCTAAAAGCAAAACACTGCTCACCTCACTCTAGTTTGGCGTGATGTTGTACCCATACTGGTGTTAGACAAAACTTGTTAGGGTAGTAATCAGTGAGAGCAGAGCACGGAAATGGAATAACTGAATTCTCTATCACATTGCTAATGAGGCAGTCATGGTTGTTGATGTCCCTCTTGAGCCTTTAAATTTTGCTGCCAGACATTTTGCTTCTTTGGGCAAGTGTGGTCACCTCTGTCCTAAAGTAGTTCTCACAACTCGCCTCCATCAGACCCCGTGGGTAGAAGGGAGCGTGGCTGTAGGAAAATGTGCTGTGACCACTGCTCACACCAGCAACAAGTTGGGGCACCTTGCCTCCATCTCCACCCTCTGAGCACTTATTTCTTGTCTCTGAGTCTCTCTGCTGGAGTATTGCTAATTAGCTGAATCTGGAATTACCATGTTTGAATGCAGTAACTACTGAGTTGAAAGTTGCAAATATTGCTGTGAGTCTGTACTGGAGTAAAGAGTTTCTCCTTGGTCTCTCATTTGAAGAGAGAGTCTACATCACAAACCACTTCCAAATTAGTCTAAGACACAAAGTGTTTTCGTTGGTTGAAGAGTTAATCTCTTAAATTTACTTCTTTCCCTCCACATCCCCAAATTTACCTCATTTTAAGTACTTAGCTTTTTTTGGTTTTGTTTTTTTTTTAATTAATATGAGAGTGAAATGAAAATATTTATTAACAGGATTTTTCTCATGAAGAATGAAATTAATTTTAATTTAGGATTTATTTAATATGTGAAGCATTTGTAGTAAATTCAACACTACTTGGAAGTCTGTATTTTGGCATGGCACTAAAATAATGCAACAATAACACAAATTTTCCTATTTCATTAACCATTCAGTGGGTTTTTAAAAAAACATATCTGATTTGCAGTGAAAAAGAACCAATTCGAGATAATAAAATAGAAAGGATTTTCAAGCTGCTGAAACTTTATTCTGCATTTGAAGACAACAGTGGAAAAAGTGACTTTCATTACAGATGCCTTTATTTTGTGTATAACTACTAACTAGCAGCAAAGAGCTTCTGCTAATGCTTAGCAGTATCTTGCTGAAAAGTTGCAGTAATTTTCTTTTATTCATGTGCATTAATTCATTATTTTGTTGTTTCTTGTAACTACCAGGTAGTTAATAATCCAACTATTCAGTTTTTGGGGTTTGTACAAGAAGGTGCTTTGCCTATGTGGTTTCTATATTTGGAGCCTCGATAGTTTTTGATAGAAAAGTTGATATCTTCTACCTACAACAATTTTTTTTTAATTATATCCTCATTGAATGTTTGGGAGTGAAGGCACTGAAAAACCCTAGGTCAGTCAGTCAACCAAGGGCAGCTCAGTAGAGTCTTGATGTCTTACCAACTCAGAATTAAACTATGAAAGTGATAAAAGGTCCCCATTTTAATTTGTACAGAGCTTGTTGTTTTGAGGGGTAGTACATGGTGGGGAGATGTTCTGCATAGATTATTATGTCAGCAAAGCTTCTTAGTTTTTTTTGTTGTTGATGGAGGCTTTTGTGTTTATTTGGTCTTTTATGGCAAACAACTCTTGATCTAATCCTCAGTTGCTTGTTGTCTTTTAGTTATTTGACTTGTAGTAGCAAGCCTGCAATGGCAGAATGTGTTTGATTTTCATACAGTCCCACCCCCTGGGACAGTCTGTTTATGTGCTGAGGAGAAGACAGCAATGCATATTTTTGGCTTTCATATGCTTTGAAGCTGAAGTAATTTCTTTTTCAGGAGATCATTCTGTTATGGCTCACTGATATGCTTCATAACACCAGTGTATGTAATTATGAGTTATGTGGCTGTTGCTTCTTGGTTTTAGTAGCTGAAATGACAAAATATAATAATGAGTAAATTTTTCATGTTCCCATATTTTAACAAAGATGGATTTACACTTAGCAATGTGATTCTCATGTATTCCAGTTCAGACACTCTAGGGCTAAAACTTCCCTCTATTTTATGCAAGATACGTTGTTATTTTAATTAAGTAACATATTACTTCTTTCGCCCAAACTCTCAAAATTACAATTGCAGTACAGTTATTAAAATAGAGTTAAAATTCAGCAATAATGAAGGAGATAAGGAAGAACTGTATGGAAGATATATAGAGTTCATAAATGTGAAATAGTATTATGAACTTTAGTTGATATTGAAAACTACTATTCCATATTGGGAGCAGGGGAATAATACATTAAAATGTAAAAAAAAAATTAAATTTTAGAAACCAAACTAAAATGCTTTTTTTTTTTCATTTCATTTTAATTTGCCACGAACATTACACCTGAGTTCTGTTACTTAATTTCTTCTAGATTAAATGTCATATATTTTTTTTAAAATCAAATAATAACCTACAATATTTGGAATGAATTTGATTAAAATATATAAAATTCTTCTTTGGCTTCATGCATGTGGCCTACAGAAAATCTTGCTATGCATGCTACATCTTCTTTGCATCAAAGACAAAAATTACTGAGATTTCTTTTAATAGTGACAAACTAGTAATGAACCAGACACATAAGAGAATTATTTTTCAACTGACTTTTCACTGTTTTATTCTGCTTATTCTCAGGTTGTGTAGTATTATGTTATATTTTTATATTTAATACAACACAGGTGTTCCTTTTTAGGGTATAATTAGGGGTTTATTTATTGGAATCTGAGCAAGTTTAGGGATGTTCAGTGTCCGTGCCAAGCTGTGCTTAGACAGTTGTGTCTACAAGACACAACATCACTTTCATGCTAATGAAGAATATGGGTTTTTTTTTTGTTTTTTGTTTGTTTTT